>JBBMFX010000080.1:14101302-14112644 GCA_037832545.1 Rhabdalestes septentrionalis | reverse complement strand
CCCCTTTCTGTGACTTCTACAGAAAAAACATGTCAGTCAAATTCCATGGATTCCTGGTTCTGTGTGAGAAGATGCAGGAGAAATGAGATTTTTTAAAATAACGCTGGAATATTCCTTTGAAGGATGGTGCCTGATAGGATGTTGTAAGGCAGCTCTCAGCGATCACACAGCTCATGCTGGGATCTGACCCACAGCCTCTCAGCTGTCATTTAATTAACCTCCTGCACAAGAGAGGATGGCGAACGGGAGGAGTCCACTCTCTCTCTTTGTCTTTCCGTCCGCTGGAGCCGCCGCTCTAACTTGGCTTTCTCTCTGTCTCGACCTCCCTTACCACACCAGTCCCTCTCTTTCATTCACGCACACTCTCACACACACAGTACCCTTTTCAGCACCTTCGCTGACCCTCTGGTATCATTTTCTTCTCTCAGATCGTCTCTTCATCCTTCATTCCATCCGTCTCTCCTTCCGTTGGATCTGGGATGCAGATGGCAGGATAGTGAAATGTGTTCCGCCTCAGAGGCCTTCAACTTTTCAAACGGTGTCGTAGGGGTGCATGCAAAACTTGCAGTGTTGCATTCCCTCTCTCTCTTTCTTACACACACACACTTACACACACACACACACACACACACACACACAAGTCAAAGGCAGGACAAACCTCAGGAGACTGAAGCTACGTTTCTCCTCTCAGAGAAAAAAAACCCTCCATCTTTCTACTCTTCTCAAAACACTGAAGTGCCTGTCAAAACTACTGTTGAATATGCATGAGAGCGGTAACATTTGGTCGAGCGTATTCTCCGAAACACACATACATGCACACACACATACTCACATGGGCTGACTGACATTTGGGTGTGTTTGCAGACGGGTGTGTGTGTTTGCACAGCAAGACATGGAAATCAATAATTCGTAATTACCAAGTGTTTACATTCGTGGTCCGGCCAAATGTGCATAATTCATTAATGACCACACTGGCCATTGTTGTAATGAATGAACACACATGGATCTGGGAATGCATGAACCTTGAAGGCATGACTCTTAACACTTCAATCAGATGGGTAATTAAAAGTATATTATGAACTTCAACCACATTCAGTTTCAATGGTTGCAGGAACAAAAGCTACCAACTGATAGCTACAAATGCTATAAAGTATTAGCCTTTGTACTAAATACATTTTGATACCAGTTATTACATTTTGTGCTAGATACTAGATTTGTTACCATTTTACAGTTACCATGGTACTAAGTACTAGCTTTTGTAGCTATCAATTGCTAGCTTGTATACTAGTCACTATCTTTTGTTGGCAGCTATTAGCAGCTAGCTTTTACTAATACTATTTTTTATTACATCTTACTTGCTACCTTTGGTACATGTGTATAGATTTGTTCCTAGCAACTACATGTTAGCCTTTTTACTAGTCACCAACTTTTATTACCAGCTATTAGCTGCTAGCTTTTATTCTAGTTACCAGCTACAATTAGCTTTTGTTCTAGTTACTAGATATTGTTACCACATACCCCATATGAACAAAAGTTTTGGGACACACCTGTTTTTCAAGGTTTGGGCTAGGCTCCTCACTTTCAGTGAAAGACAATCCTTAAGGCTTTAGCATATCATGACATTTTGGACAACACCATGCTTCCAACTTTGTGGACCGTTATCTATTCCTGCATGATTGTACCCCAGTGCAGCAAGTGACATAAAGACATGCTTGCATGAATTCGGTGTGGAAGAACTTGACTGGCCCAACCCATCCAAAACCTTTGGGATGAACTTGAATTCAGACTGCGAGCCACACCTTCTCGTCCAATATCAGTTCCTGACCTCATAAATGCCCAACAGAATCAATGGGCACAACTTCCTTTGTGGAAAGTCCTCCAAGAAGAGCTGTAAGCTGTTATAGCTGCAAAGGGGGAACAAACTCCATGTTAAAGTCTATGTAATTGACTGCATTGCCATTAAAGACTCTCCTGGTGGAATTGTCCACATATTTGTTAGTTTTGAGACAGTCGTCTTGCTAATATCTTAAAAACTCTGAATTTACAACTTTTTACTAAGAAGATTGCTCCACTGGGAATAACTACAAGGGAAGATTGTGGTCTCAACTCTGAGCTCAGCAGGTCACACTAACCTTGCGATCACAAAATCAAATAGTTAATAAGTGAGGTTTTTTGTTAGGTGCTAAGATTATTGTTCATTTTTCATTTTGAAATTCCCTTTTAATACCTGATGCTTCTCCACATCGCGTGCAAACCCATAAACTCAAACTTATCTTCAACAAAATATTCTAAATATTAATTCAGTCATTTTATTTGTTGGCAAACAACTTTCACTGTTACGACAAATATTAGTTATGAGTTCATTCAATTTAGAATGCATATGAAAAGAATAAATAATAATTCCATAGATATCATAATAATCATAATAACAATATTGATGGTAATAATAATAATCATAATGATAAAAAAATGTCTCAGTGCCGATCAGATATTTAAAATCTCTCCACTCCTCTACCAACGATCCGACGATTCAGATCAGTGAAAGCACCTCATGGGGATAGATATGAAGTCAGTTTTCTCTGGGAAATAAAGGAAGTAGATGTGCAAGCTACAAGAAATCTCGTTTTGAGAAAGAGTAAACAGTAGATTTGAGAACAAAAAGCCCATTTTCATCTCGTTTCCTTT
Source organism: Rhabdalestes septentrionalis (assembly GCA_037832545.1). NCBI lineage: Eukaryota > Metazoa > Chordata > Actinopteri > Characiformes > Alestidae > Rhabdalestes > Rhabdalestes septentrionalis. The sequence continues at coordinate 14,109,959 of JBBMFX010000080.1, read as the reverse complement.
CAAACAGCACTAAATTAGGTCCTATCTTTGCAGTCTGCTCTTGGAGAAAGCGTTCAAGTGTTAGGCTCATTCCACTCAACCTTGTGGGGCACCTGTCCCTACCACTTTTCCTTTTCCATCTTCTTGTCCTCTGTCAAGAACTGCCACACGAATGACACTAGATACCAATTTTGCCTGGCTGCTGGGCATCTGGTGAACTCCTTTAAAACTGATATGACCAGTATTGGAATCTGTGGAGACTGGAACTTTTTTGGAACAGGAGCAGTCGACCTGCCGTTCTTTCTGCAGTCACTTCTTTCGGACGTGATCGACACAGTGTGGAAACATAAAAACAGATTTGCATCAGTAACAAAACCATAGTGATGATGCCTTTTAAACAAGAAGAGTGTTGGTACTGTGTTATTTGGTTATAATTACGGAGTGTGTGTTTGCATTACGGTGTGAATGTGTTCTGCGTGTGTGTGGTTTGGTCACTCCTAGTGGTAATAGGGAGTGTAATAGTACGGAGGACCAGCACAGTTTCTGGATTGGTCTAAGTTCTACACAAACACATACGCAGGGAAAAGTATATCAAAAAAACGTGAGGACGCATATGATCATATGCAATGCATGGGTGGGTGGGTGGGTGGGGTGGGGGGGGGGTCCTGTACATTTTACATCGAAATCTGTCCCCTGTCTTTTTTATTAGTGCGTCTTACCTCTCGATAACTGATATTATTACAGAAAAATAAACGTAAGAAAAGACGATGCTTCCTCAAGTTCCTCAAGATTAGATGCTTTGCCGTGACTTCACACTCAGAAACGGTTTCGGTGCAAAACAGGAAGGAATGTGTTTTCGCCGTCCGAAGTCAAGAGAGTTGTGGGTGTTTTTCGTGGGTAGAGGATTACAGTTCAAGGTTCAAGGTCCAGGTTGGTGTCTTATCAACATACATAATCATCTAAAATGACAACTAGTCTGTCGCTATCAATTCGTATGCATTTTGACACTGGAGCAATCCGTAAGGAGTTTGAAGGATACGCAGACAGCTTCCGGACAAAAGTCTTTATGTGGGCAAAGAGATGCAGGGATGGACTTTTCTCTGACTGGAATCCTTGGCTCTGGGTGGCCGCCGTGTCCATTAGTGGCTTTGTCCCAGTCAAATCTGAAAGGTCAGTTTGTTGAGCTATTCCAAATGGTGGTTTCACAAAAAAAGGGGTCTGTTAAGCCCTCCACCTCAACTTTCTGTTGAAGTCAGGGCTTGTGTATGGCAGGTACACAAACCACATTGAATTTGCTCAGTGAAGATGGTAACTGGTACTGTTACTAGTACAGAAATCAGTTACTGGTCCTAACAGGTACTGGTTGCTAGTGCTAACTTGTATCGGGTACTGGATTTCATTGGTACTGGGTAAGTGAGCTATCTGGTAATCAGTCTTGTCTTTAGGGATCTATCAGTGCAGTAGGTAGTGGTTTTCCCGTGCCTTGTGCATTGCATCATCACTCGCAGCTCTATAAGCTCGTGACCAGGTGCGAGGGGTCTGGTAGCTGCTCCTCTGGCGAGGACTCGTCCTTTTCGGGCGGTGCAATGAAGCCGTCGCTGCCGCCTCGGCCCATCTGGTAGTAGCTCTGCAGTTCCTGTATGTGGTTGCGGGAGCCAAGGTTCGGCATGCTCTTGTAGTACACGTCATCCGTTTCGACCACGACCCCTTTGCCGTTGGCCAGCTGAAGCTGCAGCTCGCTTCCTTCTTCCTCGTCGTCTTCCTCAACCTCGTCATCCTCATCTTCGTCATCGTGGAGCCCATTGATGAGGTCCTCCGTGCCGCGTGGCAGGTCAGTCAGCGTGGGCATACTGGTGTAGACAGTGTCTCTTAAGGGGTTGACTGTCTCGTTGGGCAGCAGAGGGAAGAAGCTTTCGCTGTTCTCCTGAGGCAGGCGCCGGTGGGTGGAGAATGTGTGCAAAGTGGGTGGAGCATGACCATCAGGTGGCGGCGGCCTCGGAGGCAGGAGCGGAGCCTGGGACTCCTCCCGAATGATCTCCAGGCTCAGGGCGCCTCCGCTGTCGTCGTGCCGATGGAAGGCACCAGGGTTGTCCAGCACCATGACGTCGTCCTTGGCCACGCCCCCGTTTGCCATGTGGTTGCTGAGCTTGGCGCTGGAGTTGCCCTGGCGCTCGGGCGCAGTCAGGTATGGCGCAGAGTAGTTGGCCGTCAGCTCCTTCAAAATTTTCTTCTCCAGCGTGGTGGGCGGCTCGCTACCGCGAGAGCTGTACGTCAGGTAGTCACCTGCCTCCATGCCGTAGCTGTTTCCATGGTTACCGTTGAGCGGCAGTGTGTCCATGACACTGGAGTCGCGTGCGTTGTTCAGCATGCCCTCTGGAAACACAGGATGAGTCACACTTACCAAAAAAGAAGTTCACAGATCACAATTTCGTCAGCTCTACAATAGTCCTTCGCAAATAAGTGACAGTGATCCACTGTATAACTTTCAGCCATCTGCCGAGAGTCCACACCAGTAAATACACCCTCCATATGATCGCAGTTTTGGACCAACATTTTTAGCCATGTGCCCTTTGCATTGTTTCAAAATTTCAAGATGAACAGATCAATTCCAGTTGTCACTTGTTAACTTCATTTTAGATATGACAGTTACAAATTAAAAAGTTTACATTTTACAAAGAGATTTCAGAAACAGGGCAGCAGTCATGGCAGTGTACGTCTACATTAGCCTTTCATGATAACGGGCACAAACTTATACAGACAATTACAAGGGTAATTCCAGCAGAACATGAGGTCAAAAAGCATTCTTATAACAGCTAACTCTTACTGGAATATGTGTTTATGTAGGTTTATATCCATTGTAATGAAAGGCTTATGTAAGTGTCATGCAGACTTCAGTAAAGTGTACATTAAATAAGTGTTTATTATGAAAGCAAATGCCTTAATTTTACCCCTTAAAATTACCTTAATTTTGACCTTAATTTCACATACAGGAAAAGAAGGAAAATTAAGGTAAATAGTGCTCAGATTAAGGCTGATTAAGGGGTAAAACTACTGAACTTTCCAGATACTTTTTAAAATGTGCCCCGAATATGAAGTGAATGTCTGAAGATTAAGGACTTTCACACTCATGCCATAAATCAAATTTTAGCATTATATTGGTTTCACAAATGAACAGCCACTTACTTCAAATTTAGGGGTTGGTGTATATTCAGGGGTAGGGTTAAGCACATTTTAGATACATTGTGTTTCATAGTGTGTATAGGACCTGTATAATAATTATTTATTACTGTTGATTTCAGCTCAGTAACTAATATTACAGAATTGCGAGAGTGATCCACTGTATACACTTTCAGCACGTAGCTGCTTAAACAAACACATATCCTAAATATCAACACTGCTGTTTACTGTCTACACACATTACACACTTGGCTTAAAAAAATATAAAGAATATTTCACACTGTTAATAAAAGATTTGAATATTGATGCTGAAGTAACTGTATGAAAAATGATATCTAATAGGATATTGCCTCTAAACTAAAAGGGATATACGGCGATTTTAATGGCAGGGGAGAGGAGAACAGAAGAAAGGAGGGGAGAGAGAGAGAGAGGAGGAGAGGAATGGAAAGGACAGGAGAGGAGAAGCGGGGGAGGAGGAGAGAAGGGAGAGTTGAAAATGTAGGTAATGAAAAGAAAATGAGTCATACTTGAATCTCTGTAGGAGGCTGCACATCAGCATGGACGGAGAGAGATAGAGAGAAAGAGAGAGACAGAGAGAGAGAGAGTGGGAGACAAAGAGAAAGGGCGGTTACACAGAAAATGTTTATGGTATGTACAGAGAGAAAGAACATACACATAGACGCACAGCAGAAAAAACCATTTCTTGCATAATGTACTTCGCTCTAGAAAACCTTCATATAATGCACAATTACTCCCTCAGCAACCCTCAGACGCTGAAGTTACTGCCGCTCATAAAAACATTCTGTTGTTTTATGTCAATTATTACCTACTCATAGCTTACAGTAACAGTCTGGATTCTTCTTTTTCAAGGAATACCACATTTGTGTTTGTAACTAGAAGAGGAGCTACAGTACCAGTCAAAATTCTGGACACACCATCTCATTCGACGATTTCCTTTGTTTTTATTATTGCCTACATTGTAGATTAATATTGAAAACATGACCTATAGCTCTGATGCCAGCTTTACAAACTCTTGGAATTTTTTCAATCAGATTAATGAGGAATCCACCTGGAATGGTAATTCATTAACAGGTTCTCTTCGTCAAGAGTTCATTGGTGGGATTTCTAGCCTTCTGTGTTTGTGATCAAAATGTGTTTGGGATCATCAGTTGTGATGGTCGGGTTTGTTCATAGTTAGTGATCCTGTTCCACTTTGGTTCTACTCCTCATTATGGCAAGAACAACTTAACTAACTAAAAAGAAACAACAGTACATCAATATCTTTCTATAAAATGTATTCTGGTTTAACTCATTTTTTGTTTACTGCCTAATTCCAGATGTTCCTTCATCATTTTGTTTATTTTTAATATTAATATTAACATAGATAATTATAGAAACAAAGAAAAAATGTTGGATAAGGAGATGTGTGTCCAAACTTTTGACTAGTAGTGTGTTTCATTACGATTTGAGTTATTGTCCTGTGTACAGCCCATCCTTCACTTTTTCACATTATTGTTTTTTTCTAACCCTGAAACAAAATGAAGAAAGGGGACATTCATGTATACTGGATATAACCTGAATATAAATGCAATACTGATAAAAACTGATTAGACAATTATTTAACTACAATTAAATAGTTCCATTTGTACATACAAATTGAAACACTCCCAGTCAAATGACACATGCTGTTCATTTTCTGAGCGAGAATAAACAAGAATAAACAAGAATAAACAAGAATATGTAGTTTATTTATTTGCTGAGTTTAAAATTGACTGTGTATTAATACTTGCCTTGGTAGAGAACGTGGGCTTATTTGTACTTATTTACAAAAAAATAATACAAAAAAACCCCAAAAACATGTCATTTGACCGGGGGAGCCCAAACGTTTGCATGTGACTGTAGGTACAATGTGAGTGGAATGGAAAACCTACAACAAGATCACAATAACTTTGAATTTCTAAAGTTCAAAAAACAGTTCTGGCTCTGATGGGGTTCTGAGGTTTTGGATGCAACAATGAAGTTTCACAGACTGAGTCTGACCCTCATCCCCTCAAAAGAACCCAAAATACCCCAGAAAAAACATCAAATTAGTCTGAAAAATAACAGTTAATGAACACAGAACTGTAAAACAGATGTACACATTGGCAAGATAACAAATGATATATATGATTCAATGAATAAACACAGTTTTAGATGCATATGTGTGTTTTAATCTGTGTATAGCACTCTGAAGGTTTGTGTGTTTTTATATAGAGTGTATTTTTGGTAGATATCTTCTTTATATTTATAGTGAATCCTTTATATTTATAGTGATTAACATTTTGATTCAGTTGCAATCATTTATATTTATTTGCTAAAATTACAAAAATGAAGCTGTTTCATTCCAAACAATAACAATCACTACGAAAACAAGCACCTTAATTTAACTCCTTAAAATTGCCTTCATTTTTCCCATACAGGAAATGAAGAAATATTAAGTGAAAAGTGCCCAAATTAAGGGTGATAAGGGGGTGAAACTAAAGATTTTTTTTTACTTTTTGAAATTGGCCTCCTAAATAATACAACCTCCTGAACTAACACCATGAATTTAAGATTAAGTGGTTTCACACCCATGCCTTAAACCTAAATTTAAGCTAAAAGTAAGAGGTTGGTTTCACAAATGAATGATCACTTAATTCAAATTAAGGGGTTTGGTGTATTTTCAGGAGTAAATGAAGGGTTAGGCACATTTCAAGTACACTGTGTATCTTTGAGAATGTATGTAGTGTGTGTATAGGGTGCGAGTATGCATAGAGCCTGTATCTGTATCCATATAGTTTTGGGGTGTGTGTGTGTGTGTGTGTGTGTGTGTGTGCGTGTGAGAGAGAGAGAAAGGGGCAAACCTTGCGTGTTGAACATGTTTGCAGACGGGTTATTGTACACAGCAGACTCTCCCAGCAGTGTGTTATAAGGGTTAGTGCCATGAGGACGCAACAGTGCATTAGAGATGAGATGATTAGCCATGGTACCTACAACACACACGCACACACACGCACACACACACACACACACACACACACAAGGACAGAGAGACAGAGAGAGGCAGAGGGTGATAGTTTGAGAAAAGAGTGAAAAGGAGCGAAAGGGAGGAAACAGAAATAAAGAAAAATAGACAAAACAGTTAGACCGATGCAGACACAGGACAATAAAATCTGCACACCATCCTGCGACTCGAATGAAACACCTCATCAGATAAACACGTGAAATACGAGACAAGTACGACTGCACCAGGATTTATATAGAACACAGGCTTCTTTCAGGAAGCACTTTCTGGCTTTTCTAAAGAACCAGTTCTGAAAAAGAGATTTGTAGGTTGCATTATGTGGCTTATAGGGATATTTCATGCTTTACTAAGATTTATTAAACTTGCCATGTTTTTTTTAGGAAACCGAAAGTAGTTCTAGTTCTAAAGCATCCCGCCCAGACATAGCCTGAAAACTCGACTAGCCGACACATTTCATTTTCGGTCAATGATTGCTCGTTTGATATTGAGTGTTTTTTTCTTTTCATCAGATTTATTTAGACTTTATATTTTATATTGTTTTCTCTGTCAGTTGTAACATAAGCAATTTCCTCCGGAATCAATCAAGATTTCTGACTTCCAAAATATGTTCATTGTTTCATCCCGTTCTTATTCATCTACACTACTCCAAGTGTAAGTGTGAGCTAATATCCCTCTCTCCATTGTTTAAGAGACTTTCAGTGTTAGTATATGTTTTTTACACCAGTTGTACACCAGCTTCGACAAAAATTACAAGACCAATGTTTGTCATCGTAGTGCCCTTCAAAAAAATCCCTCCAGTACTCCATTCAAGTCCATTTAATACCTGAAAACACAAAGATCACATCGACTTTCTATGTTCTGCCTCATATTAGCTGTTAGCTGTTAGGAGGTTGCTACAGGTTTTATAGAACAAAAAATTTCATCTAAACCTCATGTTAAACTGAAGGGAAAACCACGTTTTGCTAATTTATTTCAAATGATATTCATACCATGCATGACTGAAATGTTCACAATGTTCACTACGATATCATAGTGCCCTCAAAAACACTTCTGTTCCTTTTAGCACCAGAAAAATACAAACAGGGACCTGTTTTGGTAAAAGATCTCACTGATCACATTGACGTCTCAAATGTGTAGCCGCTATCAGGTTGCAACAACTTTTATAAACCATCAAAAAATCATTTTATCCGAATTTTCAACAAAGTGTCTAAATTTAGAGAGGCCTACTTGTTTATGCACTTATTCCTTACTGGGGTCGTGGGGACCTGGAGCCTACCCTGGGGTCTATGGGCGCGAGGCAGGGACTCACCCTGGGTGCCAGCCTGTCACACACACCCATTCACCTACGATCATTTTAGCCTCAGTGTCTCTGGACTTTGGGAGACGCCGGAGGAAACCCATGTCACCACCAAGAGAACATACAAACTGAGCCCTACTCATTTCAAATTATATTAATTTTATATAGATCAATTGCATGAAGTTTTATGGTGTAACAATAAACATTAGCCTGGTGGGAAACTTGTCCCTGTTTTCGATTGGGTAAAACTGCATCTTCCGCTATTGCCCAGTTTTTAAAATGGGGAAACTTAAAAAAAAAAGTATTAATTCTGACTATGTTTCAAACCAGCGTTCTGTGAATCTTGTTCAATCTGACAACAGCTACTACAAAAATGTGCAAAGGTCCATTAAACAGTAATGGAAGAAAAAGATCAGTAGTTCATTAACAGTAGGCCGAGGGACTGATCTGTGCTTTGCTTCCGCAAAAGCGAAGCAAAGAAGAGCAAGAAGGAGCTCAAAGGAGAAACATCATCTTAGTATTCAGATCTTACCAAGACAGGGAGAAGTTTGATGGTAAGCAGAACAAACACACACACACACACACACACACACAACAGATGTCCGATGCATTTGGACTGCAAGGGGATTCAGTGTCAGCAAGTTGGAAGAGCGGTTTGATGCTGTTCCAGTTTCTTTCACTGCCCTCCCCAGAACACACACACATACAAACACACACATACACACACACTCACACAAACACACACACACACACAATCACACTCAAACATATTTTACTGCATGTTTTCTGCTTTAATACCCAGATATAGGAATGAATTGGCAAAATATCAAGATTCCACTTACCCCAATGTAGTCAATCATGTTTGGAGTAAATTTTGCTTTTAAGTTTTAAACTAGAGCCACGAGGCAAAACTCTACAGGTCAATATTCACCAACATCGTTTCTGTAAAAATGTCCCTGAAACTTTTCTCAACCTCTGTATGACATGAACAAAACATCACTGATGCGGCAGCTCTATTAGATAGCAGAGCAGCAACCGTGGCGTTGTCTGAAATGGCTGCTTGTGGTGGTTATGTCCATTTCTGCAGGGCTGGTACATCACACTGAGTCTTTAACCACATCTAACTCAATACATAATTGGATGCTGTTTCAGAAGATTGGG
>JBBMFX010000080.1:14063330-14073611 GCA_037832545.1 Rhabdalestes septentrionalis | reverse complement strand
GAGAGAGAGAGAGAGGGACAGAGAGAGACAGACAGACAAAGATTAAGAGAGAGAGAGAGGGACAGAGAAAGAGGGACAGATAGACAGAGAGAGACAGAGAGAGAGAGCGTGAGAGAAAGATAAAGAGACAGACAGATGCAGATTAAAACAGAGAGAGAGAGAGAGAGACACAGAGAGAGAGAGAGAGAGAGAGAGAGAGAGGGACAGAGAGAGAGAGAGACAGACAGACAGACAGACAGGCAGAGTGACAGAGAGAGAGACACAGAGAGAGACAAAGAGAGAGACAGACAGAGAGAGACACAAAGAGAGAAATAGAGAAAGAGTATAAACATTTTGCCAACTTAATCTGGACATTTGGAGTATGGGACAGAGGAACAAAAAAAGAATATGACTGAGGGAAAGAATGGAGGTGTCACTAGACTAGATTTCTTTGTAAACTAGCACTTTGGTTGAATTCCTTTGAAGACTAGGGCCTAGGATAAAACCAGGCTAAATACATTTTATGCTAACACTAGGCTAAAATCCCTTTTAGACTCCATTCCTTTGTATGCTCGCACTAGAATACATTCCTTTGCAGGTTGAATTTCTTTGTTAGCTAGATCAAGGCAAAAGCTGGGCCTAGGCTAAAATCCTTTGTAGACTGGAAGTAGACAACAATTACATCTGTTACAAATGTCTGTCAGCTTCCAGAGCACCTCTGCAAAAAGAGGAATTTCGCCGAATCCTCTGCCTTGAAAAGGACGGCGCACCCAGCCAGGCTTAATGCACTGTCTGAACTACACAGAGCAGAAACAATGTGTTACATTTGTCAGTAGCCATACTGCCTTCAAGTGTTGGAATAACAAATTCATTTCATCTGCAGTATTAGGAACCGAAAGCAGCGGTGCGTGGAAAACACTCATTGTTCACTCGCCGAGGCCTGGCCGAGCACACGCCCACACAAACTCACTCACACACACACACACACACACACACACACACACACACACACACACACACACACACAGACGTTTTATTAATCATTTATATGTATCTACAACATCCATTAACACCAGCCTCGGGAGTGTGAGAGCGCCCATAAACATGTGTGTGTGTGCGTGTGTGTGTGTGTGTGTGTGTGCATATATGTGTGTGTAAGGTCAGTCTTGCCCTCCACATACAGAATTTACATTTTTGTATACCCTGACCCTTCTTACTTTATGACAAAAAAAATACCCAGCACAAATGCTGCAACACATGCGAGGTCTCCGCAGTCGTGCAGAGTGTGTGGGCCACATGTGGGGTCATCCTTTCGTTTTATTCTGTGGCTCTGTTCATCAATCCCCAGCTGACAGGTCCTATGCTTAGAATATGAGTGATGGATGTGGGTGGGGGTGTGATACTTTGTGTGTATGTGTATGTGTGTGTGTGTGTGTGTGTGTGTGTGCGTATATGTGTATGTGTGTGTGTATGTGTGTGTGTGCCGGAAAGAGAGTGAACTGTACCCCCTGTGAGGTAACATACATTATGAGCTGGGAACAGTTCAATGGCTTTAGGAAATCTGACACACTTCCATTCTCTCTGTCTACCTTTCCTCTCTCTCCCTGTCTCTCTCTCTTTCTTCCAGTCTCTCCCTCTCCCTCTCTCTCTCCCTGTCTCCCTCTCTCTCTCCCTGTCTCCCTGTCTCTCTCCCTGTCTCACTCTCTCTCTCCCTGTCTCTCTCCCTCTCCCTCTCCCTTTCTTGCTCTCTCTCTCTTTCTTCCAGTCTCGCTCTCTCTCTCTCTCTCTCTCTCTCTCTCTCTCTCTCTCTCTCCCAGTCTCTCTCTCCCTGTCTCTCTCTCTGTCTCTCTCTCCCTCTCTCTCCCTCTCTCTCTCTCTCTCGTAGATGATGTATGGTACTTCACGATAGTTAGAGAGGGCTATTGAAGTAGCCCACTGAAACTCACTACTGTGGAATCTCTTTCTAAACCTGTGCTCTTAAGCCCACGCTATGAACCTCAATCTGCAAGTGCCTGTCTCTGCATCCTGCCCTCAGAATTAATTAAAAAATGTATGTATCAATGTATTAATTCATTAACTTAAATGCAAGTATTAGACAAATATTCCCAATTAAACAAATTTTACCAAAACTTTACCAGACATGCCCTTGAAGACCTCGAGGCTGGAAAAAGGGGTTTCAGTTGTTCGTGTGACTGGACATTGTTGAACAATTTTTAGACACCAAAACAAGTTTGGTACCAATTCTTGAAGTGTACTTTTTCATTATATTCCTTCATGCTGAATTAAAAGCCATGTATTGGATTTGGTATCAGAGTAATCAAAGGAACATGACAGACAAGCCTAAAACTTAAATTGTTACTTCTCAGTAAACGAAAGTGTCCCCTTATTGTCACGCGTGAACACAGCACACAGTATGAAGTGAGTGAAATTCTTTCTCTGTATTTAACCCAATCGTCAATCAGTGGGCAGCCACCAATAGGGGGCGCCAGGGGAGCAGTGTGTGGGGACGGTACTGCGCTCAAGGGAACCTCAGTGATAACACAAGTGACCCATGACCTTCTGATCACAGGGGCAATTCCCTAGCCACCTGACCACTGTCTGCCTGGCGTGAAGCACCGCTAACTGCTAACACAGCGTGATTAGACACAACAGGGTGGTTTTCAACAAGGTGAAAACAAATGCCGAATGCAGAGCTGTCTAGCATCATGGTTAATTATGGGCCTGGGGTCAGGGGGGGCATCCTGCCTACCCAGAGAGAGCAAGGCTAATTTTCCTGTGTTGGACTCCTGGTCATAGATTAGCTATTACCATTGACAAGAATAATTTTTTTATAACAGCTACACATTTGCACAATGTGCCCAGCGCTTAAAGACTTGGGGGGGATTCTTTTCAATGAAATCTCACATGAAACATAACCTTCAGAATGTATTAGTAAAAGCTAATGTCAACAAATATAAACGGTGTAAATCAGTCAAGAACCTACACACTCGCCATTTGCTGCTCTTTCTCTCAGCTGCTCTCCGGAGCCCCTCCCTCTGCGGGTTTTCCCCACCCACTTGTGGGTGGAGACTATCCTGTAAGTTCTCCTGCTTTCAAAGATCTGTCATTCAGATTGTCTCTATAATCTAAAATCATGGTGTTGATTTATGATATTTGCATGTGACGCCATTTTAAAAAAACACATTAGTGGTTATTATTATTACTACGTGTTATTCAAATTACCGTAACTTTGGTTCTACGTTACATAGGAACACCAAACAAAGCTCAGCATGGAACACCAAACAAAGCTCAGCGTCAAACCGGGGCACCTGTTGGATCATATGTGCTTCCGGCTTGGATCCATGCCTTGCATGTTCTACTGGATAAGAACGTATTGCTGAAGAAAGAACAGCACTTCATGCTAGTTTGACCACGTTCTGCTCATTCATGAAAAGGATGAAGGTCTGTTCCACTCCCAATTCCTGCTTCCTTATGGTCCAATATCCATCCCAGCAAGACATTCAGTCTAATCCTCTAAACCACTCACAAATCAGGATTACCTAACGAGTGTGGAAAAGAAGAGGCCGCCTTCCCACAACGCGGACATGCAGCTGTAGCTCCGAACCACTTAAAGCTCTCTTGACCACAGCCTTCAGTCCCTGCTAATCACTCAGCGATCAAACTTTCTGAAACCCACCAGAGGGCATAAACTAATCAGGTCTAAGCCTCAGTTCTCTGCAAGCATGGTTTAGATGCTCGTCTTTTCTTGGAGCTCTGTGTGAGCCCTGGAAAATATTTATGAAACAATAAATAATGGAGCCGGCCACAAAATCTCCCATCTAATGAGCTGAAAGCCTGAATGAAAGAATCATTTTGAATATCTGAATGTTTATGAGTGTCTGTGTTTGTGTGTTTAGTGTTCAAAAGTCTAACTTGCCATTTGAATGCTATTATTTGATTGAATGACTTAAAGTTAAGTGAACACACACCATGTGCACTAAAGTTTTGGGACATACCTTGTGTAGACCACGTACTGTTTCAGTATACCAAGACATTCTGGATAACGGCATGCTACCAACTTTGTGGACACAGTTTGTGGAAGAATCTTTTCCACTCCAGCATGACTGTGTCCCAGTGCACAAAGCAAGCTTTATAAAGACACGGCTGGATGAGTTCAATATGGAAGAACTTGACTGGTCCACACAGAGCCCTGAACTCAACCCCATCCAGCACTTTTGGGATGAACTGGAAAGGATATTGTGAGCCAGATCTTCTCATTCAAAGTTAGTGCCTGATCTCATAAATGCTCTACAGAATTAATGGGCAGAAATACCCTCATAAACTCCAAAATCTTGTGGAAAGCTTTTGTAGGAGAGCATTATGTAGCGATGTGTATGTTCCACTGAAAAAGAAAGGGTCGTCCAAGACTAGGCTTAAACCCTGTCTGGAAAACCCACCCTGAAGGTTTAGCTTTCCAGTTTCACATATTTGATAAAACAGTAACCTATTAAAAGGGTCATTCCCAGCAATAGAGAAAATCTGCCAGCATTTGCACTTGGGATAATTAAAACTGAGGAGATATTTGACTACTGGCTATCTAGTTCTTCTCTAATTCAAAAACATCATGAGAAGAGGATTTTCCTGTTCTTGAAACCAGGAAATCTCGCTCTACTGCAGCACAGCTGTAAGCAATGAGTGCGCATTGTAACCCGACAGATAACCCAAGCAATGGTTAAATTTTTCAATTTGGCTGGAGTGATGAATAATGAACTGTAAATCAACGGCTTGTTGTAATTTATTGTCAACTTTTGTGCCTTGAGACTTGATTGCCATTTTTGGATGATGCATTTTGGATATTCACTGTATTATTACTTCATTCCCAAGACTGATTTATTGTGGTATTATACACTCCATTAACCATTCTGAATGCAACCAACTTATTATTTGAAACACCACGATCAGAAGGTTGTGAGTTTGAATACCACAACTGCCAGTGGCACCACTCTGAGCAAGATACCGTCCCCACACACTGATCCCCAGGCGCTCTGCCATTGTTTGCACTGTGTGATTTGGTGTTTTCATGTGTGACTATAAGGGGGTCACTTTATTTTAAAGGGGATATATTATGCAAAACTCACTTTCTGCATCCTTTTGCATTTCCATTTGGGTCTCTACTGATCCTATTAACACTTCAAGCACAAAAAAACACCCATCCATTTTCTGTGAGACTGAAAATTTGTCAGTGTCAGGAATCATATGCTTCTTTAAAATCCACCATTTTTGTCTGCTTACAAGCATGCATAAGACTCCATGCTCTATGGCTACAGGCAAAGGCAAGTCACTTATAAAGTACTGTGTTCATCTCACTCTGGGTCCGACTTGGTGTCGAACAGTTAGTGCTCTATAGGCCTCTGTTTTCTGCCATTTTAACGTGTGGTAAACGTGAAGCATTAGCATGGGATATGTGGGGCATGGCCAGCAACAGCTTACGTGACAGAGCCCTTAAACAGCTAATTTTAAAGGGACTGGTGAGATGTCTTTATGTGAGGGTCACTTAGTGCAAAGAACTCTGAATAACACATTGATCTATTATAAAATGATTAATAAGAGGTAAAATATGTCCCCCTTAATATTGAAAAAACCTGCAGTCCTGTTAGACTGTTTTTTTTGTGTGTATATGTGTGGTCACCTTGACTTCCACATGGGCCATGAGGACGGCAAAGTTGGTGAGGTGTGTGCAGGAGCAAGAGGTGTGTGTGCGGTTGGTCTCCTGCAGCCTGCAGTCCTGGGTGGACCAGAAGCCCGTCATGGTCCTCTTGGAGTAACTCCAGAACGAACAGTTGGGGTTGAAGTTCTGCTCTGACTGCTGCGAAGTCCAGACACATGGCAGCAAGTAATTAGTGCCCACAATACGTCCACTACAGACCGAAACTCCTAAAGCGGCACTGAGGGACGCTTCACTATTCCTTCTGGAACTTGTCACTTAACTAGAAAGCATGAAGCTAAGCCAAAAATACCCCTAAAAACAAGCTACACATAAAATTTTATTTTTGTTTACTGAACCCACATCGCATTTCATGTTTTGTGTCCCAATCCATTACATCTGTTCCTCCTTAAACAACATTCTTCAGGTAAAATCAAGTATTATAGACTAGTATCATGTCAGAAATGTTATTGAAGTCAAACAAGTGATGCCAGCTTTATTCGACTGTCTTTGAAAAAAATGTTTCTAGAACTTCAGAAGCTTTTTACACTAGGAAAGACAGTGTATTTAAACTCTTCCTTAATTTACCCCTGAAAATACACCAAACCCATTCTTTTGAATGAAGTGGATGGTAATTTGTGAAAGCGAATCCTTAATTTGACCCCTTAAATGTAATTAGATTTAAGGCTTTAGTGTGGAACCCCTTAATCATAGATTGAAGGTATTAATTCAGGAGGTTCTGTTATTTAAGTGACAATTTTGAAAATGTAAGGGGAACATTTAGTACTTTTACCCTATAATCAGCCTTAAACTGTGCAAATCCTCTTATATTTCCTGCATTTTTTTCTTATTTTTCCTGCATTTCCTGCATGGGTAATTTATGTAAAAATTAAGGTAATTTTAGGGGGAAAATGAAGGTGTATGGTTTTGTGGTGTTAGTGGCCCAGAGTGCTAGAATTACATTTTCAGTGTCTGTCAAATAAAGTGAACATTCATTAAAAGTACATTGGTTTACGCAGTTCTTCCAAAAACAACAATCTTCACAACTGTTCAGATATATCATTACAGAAACCACACAAGACAAGCATTTCCAGCAGATCAGCAAGTGGCCATTAAAATCTGCCAAAGCCTTTTCTCTGAAGTGAGAAAACATTTCTTAACACTACTTTTTTTTTTTTTATAAATGCCATTTGACCAGGTTATCCAAACTCTAGCACTCGACTCTTTAATCAAACTCTGAAATGAGGAAACATCCATACATAATCTATTTCAATGATGGAGATTTGAGCTCTAGTATTCTGTTTTATTAAGTGAACAACTGCTGAAGGAGCTGAAGGCAGGTGTGCTGTACCTGTAGGTGCTCGACAGTGAAAGCCACAGGCTCGGACAGGTAGACTTTGTTGCTGTCTTTGTTAATGGCTGCAGTTATGACAGGAGAGTTGACGATGAGGGAGTAGTTTGGATAAGCAGCTTCACTGCCCAATCTCACACTGGCGTTCTCTGTGGACAGGTATTGACCCAGATTCTTGTAGAGCACCAGCGCCATCCGGATCTCACCTGGAGAACACATGTGGACAAAAGTATTGGGACGCACTTCTTAATTCTTAATTGTGTTAACATAGAGACACTCCAGAATCGTGTGGAAGACATTCTGGACGTCACGCTTGTGGACAGAGTTTGGAGAAGAACCTTTTCTATTCCAGCATGACTGTGTCCCAGTGACCTCAACCCCACCCAACACCTTTGGGTTGAAATAGAATGGAGATTGTGAGCCAGACCTTCTCGTCCATTATCTGTGCCTGATTTCATAACTGCTCTACAGAATGAATGGACAGAAATTCCCACAGAAGCTCTAAAATCTTGTGGAAAGCCTTCCAAGAAGAGTGGAAGCGGTAATGGTGGTAAAGTGGGGGCCGACTCCATATTTAAGTCAATGTATTTGAATGCATTGTCATTACAGTGCATATAGTGTAAGTTTAACTGGCAATATGTAGCCCAAGATTGTTTTAGAGAAAAAAGTTTGTTAAATCAGACAAGGGAAGGAAAAGTCAACCTTAGTTCACGTAAAACTCTATGCATGATATCCGACAATTTTAAATAATTATACTTGGTTTCCTCTTATTCCTGATCAAAAACGTTTGATTATATCACTGTTCACTAGCGGGAATGCTCCCCCACCCCTACTTATCATCAAGCAAAAACACTCAGATAGCTCATTCCATGGCCTTTTTTGGACTCTCACTGAATTCAGGTCTTATGACACGTTTAAAGGAACCCTGTGGCGAAAGTTCAGAATGATCACATTTTCTTTCTTCCGTACATGTTTATCAGCCAACTTGTTTTGCTTCCTCAAAATTGCATTAGTGTTATGAGACCGATATACTTTATATGGCCAAAAGTATGTAGGCACCTGACCATCACAACTCTATGAGCCAGTTGGACATTTTTATCTTTATTTACTTTTATTATCATTATCTAATTTTTTTGTTATTTTTATATTAATCGTTCATTTAAATTTGTGTTCATTTTTACTATACTTTTTTATCATTATTTAATTTCGCGATTTATTATTCCATCTAATGTTCATATTATATCTATTTTAATGATTTTCTTTATGAAAAGCTACAGATATCTGAGGATAAATAAAGTATCTATCAATCTTAATCTTAATGCATAAATGATGCACACGAATACATGTTGATCTTACTTTTGAGACAGATTTCATTCTTCTGGAATTCTGCAATATATGTGTTGGCTTAATATAATCATATACGTAGCACTAACCTTTTATAGATTATTATTTTGTTTTATTTTGACTAATATTTTTTATTGCTGTTGTCTGTGTGTGTCTGTGCAGTCGTAGCACAATCAGTTTCCTCCAGGATCAATAAAGTTTTCTGACTCTGGTTCTGTTCTCATTCACTCAAGAGCATTTGTTCAGGAGCTGAAATTTGACGAGAAAGTCTTGCTTGTAATTGACATTCAAATTAATTCTAAAGCCGTTCAGCTGGATTGAGGTCGGGGCTCAGTGCAGGCGACCTGAGTTCCTTCATAGCAAATTTGTCAAATCATGTCTTCATGAACATTTCTCTGAGTAGAGGGGAAGAGTCATGCTGAAACAGGAGAGGGGATCTAATTGTCTGAGATGTCTTTACATGGTGTGCCATTAACATTACCCTTCACTGAAACTAAGTGTTCAAGCCCAAACCTTGAAAAACAGCCCAAAACCATTTTTCTTCCTCCATCAAACTTTACTGTTGGCACAGCATGTTCTGGTAGATAGTGTTCCCCTGGCATCCAACCCATTTTCATCCATCAGTCTACAGAACCCGATGAGTTTGCCTCACCTACCGCTTTGAGGCTAAGATGGACACTCCCTCACAATAATGGCACTTCCAGTTAACCATATCACACTAAGCAAGGCAGAAATTTCATAAACTTCTTGCAAAGATGATCTCTTATTGATGATCTCGCCATATTTAAAGTCATTAAGTTCTTAGCACACATTCTGCTGCCAGGGTTGGTCTATGGAGACAGCATGGCCGATTGATGTTTTTACATGTTGTAGCAAAGAATGTGGGTCAAACATCTGAACCCAGTAATTAGAAGATGTTGCAGATACAAACACTATATAGGCAAAAGTATTGGGACACACCTGTTTCTCAGGGTTTAGGGACTAGGCCCCTTACAACCAGTGAAGGACAATTTTAATTATTCTGCATAAAAAGACAATTTGGACAACACCATGTTTCCAACTTTGTGGACACAGTTTGGGAAAGAACCTTTTCTATTCCAGCGTGACTGTGCCCCAGTGCACAAAGCGAGGTACATAAAGACACAGTGTGGAAGAACTTGACTCCCCTCACAGAGTCCTGACCTCAATCCTATCTAACACCTTTGGGATGAACTGGAACGGAGATTGTGATCCAGACCTTCTCGTCCAACATCAGTGTCTGACCTCCTAAAATCTCCACAGAATGAATGGACACAAATTCCCAAAGAAACTCCAAAATCTTGTGGAAAGAATTAAAGTCTATGTGTTTGAATTCATTTATGCAATGTCATTTAAGTCCCTGTTGGTGTAATGGCCAGGGGTTCCAATACATTTGACTGTAAGGTTTATCTGCGTGTAGAAAAAAATGTATTAACCACCAGTTGTGCATCATGCAAACCACTTGTCTATATCATCACAAGCCATATTTGGTTAAAGTGTCATTTCTGACACTCTATGGTACACTGACATCTATAAAAATGTATGGAAAACTATTAAATAAATCATATAAAACTACAGAGAATATTAACACACAGTATAAACAGCAAATTATTCTTTTTTTCATCAAATGATTCCTTTGATGTAGAATTTCACACATTTGCTTGGCATACAGTACAACAAAGAATAGAAAGTGGGGGAGGGCATAACAAGCTGATTTAACAATAAAAGGAAAAAAGAGACATGAAGAAAGGAACATCACCAGAATTCAAGGATAAGTGGGATGAAAATAAAATGGTGGATAATTGAGTAAGATAGAGATGGATGGATGTATGGATGGATGGATGGATGGATAGATGGATAGATAGATAGATAGATAGATAGATAGATAGATAGATAGATAGATAGA
>JBBMFX010000080.1:14017463-14029034 GCA_037832545.1 Rhabdalestes septentrionalis | reverse complement strand
TCTCTCTCTCTCTCTCTCTCTCTCTCTCTCTCACACACACACACACACACACACATACAAACACACACAACATACACACACACACACACAACAGGCACACATGAACAGGCACACATGAACAGGCACACATGAACACATGCGCATTCCCTCTCACAACACGTGATTCAAAGCTTTGATAAATGGAGCTGAGTTGGCACAGGGATGCTAATGCTTGCCGCATTAATATCAAGTAACATTTTCTGCTTTGGTAAGAAGTCTGCAGAGTAAGAAGATGTTTACACCATGGCTGATCCCCTATACAGTGTTGTGTGCAAACAGTTGGCCATGTTTTAACATGTTTTGTCCATTTGCTAACTGGAAGGACCTCGACAGACAAATCATTTCTGTTTGATGGGGCCAGTTATTGCCCCAGTTTATTTGTGGGAGGTTCCCACCAACTGGCTTGGACTCCCCCCGCTTACATGACACTGCCAGGCCGGGTAAAGACCAGCACATTCCTCCATTCAAGGTACACAAAGCTCCATCGCATTATTGAACCGCCGCTAAAGCTACATTGGTCAAGTCTGGTCAAATGAGTTTATTGCCCTTTCAACCGTATACACACAGTACACAGTGAGACCAAACAGGGCCCTGGAGCAACACAAAGAAGGAAAAAAAGGAAATAACAGAAGACTACACAAGTGCACGCAGGACAAGACTACACCGAGTGCAAAGAGAGCAAGAGAGAGAGTTAAACACGGGATAAACACAAGGGCAACAAAACAACAGGACCAAATTTAGTGCAGTCCACCACCACAGTAAAAGATACTGTAATCCTGAACAACCCAATACGCTTGAAAAAAACACGTGATTGTATGGTTGCTATAAAGTCAGTGTTTAGAGGCACCCAGACATTGGTTTTATGGGGAAAATAAAATTCTAGTTGCACCGTGGGTCTTCTGATTTGCTTCGTTCATTGCCCGGCCTGTTATGTCTGAACCACCAAGGAGGTCTTGACCCCCTGTCTCTCACCAAGCCACCCACGGTTAAGGCGGTTGAAGCCATTGTTGCTGCATTCACGGGCTGATTATTTTTAATTACACCACCACAAACAGTGAACACACACCTTTTTATATATCTGACCTGAGCTATAGTCTTTCTGTCTGTTTATGGGTCCGCTGTGTCTAACACTTGCGAACGGCTCTAAATGTACAGGCCTTTTTAAGAGGCTTGCCTACTTTGTTTCTACACTCCTTGTCCATTTTAGCACCTCCAGGTAATATAAAGGTGCTTTTTGTGGTTTATAAATTCTGTTTCTTTGCATCTATTATCTTTCTATGTTATCTATCTTTATCCATGCTATCCATTTTTACCCTCTTCATCCATGGTCGCGACCCCTGATCAGTCGAGGCATCATTCCCCAGTAAGTGCATAAAACACACCCACACACACATGCACATGATCTTTAAATTCAAAGTAATGAAGCAAAATAGTACCTGAAGAAAGAATCGGCACGACCTCTCTCTCTTCTGGAGCTGCAACAGAAGGAGGCAGACGTTAATAACACTGCACACCAAAAGCCTCAACACGTTTGTCCTCACATTCACACTCGCGATAGTGACACCGCAATCATTAATAAGATACAGCTTGAAAGAAATGTGCCCTAATTAGCTAAAATAACTACAATCATTTTGTAATAAATAATACAGCACCATAATTACAATATTTATCAGACCCTTAGGGTCAGAATCGTTCAAAATGACTTACAATCACAGCTTAAATAGCTCATCAAAGCCTTTTAGCACCTGCAAATAATTATTACGCAGCCATTCAGCCACTTTCATTTCCGCTGATGTTTGGCGAAACTAATTACCAAAACTAAAAAATGAAGTGAAACCCAAGGCAAGACCTGGCAAGGCAATCTGCGTTTTATTTAACACACTTTGCCCATATTCGTAGTCTCTAGTGTCGCTGGGCATCCTTTATATATATATACTGATGTGTATACCAATAAAGAGACCTAATTTCTGAATACTACTCTTTTTCTTTGTTTGGACAACATGGGTATAGCTGAAAGCGGAAATGAGGTGTTGAAAGTGGGTGTATTTTTCTAACAGTGATAGAATTAAAGTAATTAAAAAAGCAGTAATATTAATAACATTTTTATGCGTGGCATTTAGACAGCCAGACATAAAGGGGCCCACTGGCTTATATAGATAAATTCTTGGAAGCTTTGAAGACATTCAGACGGTTTTATAAAGATGCACTATGAGGACAAAAGTTTTGGGACACACCTCTTAATTACTGAATTCAGGAGGTCCCTTACTTCCAGTGACGTACAATCTTAATGCTTCATTTTAAACAACTATGTGGACACAGTTTGGAGAAGAACCTTTTCTATTACAGTACGACCCAGTACATAATGCAAGGTCCATTAAGACATGGCTAGATGAGTTCAGTGTGGAAGAGTCCTGACCTCAACCCCATCCAGCACCTTTGGGATGAACTGGAACGGAGATTGTAAGCCAGACCTTCTCATCCAACATCAATGTCTGACCTCATAAGCACTCGACAGAATGAATGATGGGAGGACGTTCCCAAAGAATTTCCAACATTTTCTGGAAAACTTCCAAGAAGAGTGGAAGCTGTTCGAGCTGCAAAAGGACGGATCAACTCCATAATAAATGTATTTGAATGCACTTTCATTAAAGACCCTGTTAGTGTAATGGTCAGATGCCCCAATACTTTTGTCCCTGTAGTGCACTGAAATGAGACACCCAGCCCTAGTCTTGATCACTGGTGGTGTATTTGTACTGAAATAAGATTAGGGCTGCATGTCTAAATTCAATCCCTTTATGATTCGACCTCAAGTTCTTTAATGCTACTGAGTTCTGAGCCATTTACACAAGTTTCCTCACCTCAGCGGTCAACACAGCACGTGAAATGAACCTGGCTGTTATTCCCACTAAAAATGCCTAATTGTGCATTTCACATTATGCACCTGCACATTTGACTTTAACAGGGTTTTCATCATGCATGTGAAATCGCGAGAGTGAAACTGCGTGTCCGAGTGTGTACAAGAAAGAGTCCTGAGACGGTTCCTTTGAAGCTTCCTTTTTTTTTCCTGAAGTCTTTCATGTTGCGGCTGTTTTTGTTAAGAGCAGAAACTCACTGGGGCATCTTAAGCTGCTCTAATTTGTGCGTCCTTGAGAGAAAGGAGAAGGTGTTGTGTGTGTTTTTAAGAAACAAGTGTGTGTGTGTGTGTGTGTGTGTGTTTGTGTGTGTGTGTGTGTGCGCGTGTGTGTGGGTGGGTGTGGGCATTCTTATCTGCTTGACAGAAAGTTACAGAGAAAGAGACAAAGTGTGTGTGTGTGTGTGTGTGTGTGAGTGTGTGTGTGTGTGTGTGTGTGTGTGTGTGTGTGTGTGTGCGCACGCATGTGTGCGTGTTATATAAGAGCACTTTAGAACAGTGCATGTTTTCAAAAGAAACTTTTCCCATTAGGGCATTAAATCCTTTGATCTGAAGAGATTCTGCTACAGGTTTACAGCATAAATCCCAAAAGTCTATACAGTCTTGCAGATAAAACTTACACACATACACACACACACACACACACACACCTGTGTTAAACAATAATGTTCCAAAGCCTGTATGTTTTGCCATACAGTACTGTGCCAAAGTCTTGAGAAAATTCTATTTCAAACCTATTAGCTTAGCAGTATATGTTTTAAAGAATGTATTGAAATAATCTTAATATAGTAAACAGTTGTTTATCTGTTTGTTTCCTTAATCATTCCCATTCCTCCTCAAATACCTCAAAAACCTAGTTCAGCTCAATCGATACTTCATTAGATTGGATCAGGAGCTGCTGATGGAGTTTCACACATTATGCAAAAGCTGTAGGTGGAATCTGGAACCAAACCCATGTTCTTCTAACCAGCTCAATGTTTGTTTGTTTTAATAAACCAAACAAAACTTGATATTTAACGCATTCTTTTTGGATGCACTCATTCCGATGTTAATTTTTGAGTGCAGAAAGTCCCTCACTGATGAGGCGAATGGCTTTTATCAGCCGTTGGATTCTCAGAATTATGAGGTAGCTGACAAAGAGTCAAATAAAGAATAAATACTGAGACATGCAGGCTGACCAGCCATTTACTCTCCGGACGCCACAGCCATGACGTCACAGACTCTCTCTCCAACACACATTTTCAGGGTGACTTGACCATGCATCATCTCTCCCCATTCATCATAAAGGTGACTCAACCACAAAAATATTTTTTTTAAAGATCAGTACTCAGTAAATCTTCTGCTATTACAATATTAATCAACTAAAAAAATCTAAATGCCAATTTTTTCCCCTGGCTCTCAGGAAGGAATAATTGAAATTAAACAACTTTCATGAGACATCATATCAACGTACTGGAGTGTGGTGCTTTAATTGGCATGGCTGCAGCACTGTTTGCGTTTCGACTACTAAATGACCTCATACTTCATGAGGAAATCCATGTAAGACAAAATGTGTTCATCATGAGACAGTATCAATACCAAAAAAGGACTAAAATTTTTCCCTTAGAGAAAACTTGCTTGGACTTTGTAACACGTGACACCAACTACAGAACAAAATATGGCTTCACAGGTCTACTCTACAACAGTTTCATATTTTATTCATTGGGCCCTGTTGCAGACCATCCCTAAACGAAGAAGAGGCGGGTTCTGGTTTTACCTTGTTAAGGCTGCGCGCCGCTGTATCTTTCCCCCCGGGTGTGAGATTCCGAAGCTGAACGTCCAGCAGCTCCACCAGCTGCGCCATGGCTTTGACGGTGGAGGGAACGTCACCTGGGCGCAAATTGTCCTTCGTCTTCTCAGCCAGCTCACGCGCCACTATAGCTGCCGTCTCGCCAGACCTCATCTACGTGGAGAGAGAGAGAGAGAGAGAGAGAGACGGAGAGATATGAGGTAAGTGGGAGTATTTTTATTGATTTTGTGCTCCCTGTCCCTTAATGGTAAAATAAGCGGAGGAACAAATTGCTTCATAGATTTGCAATTCTGCCTATTTACAGATTTGCTCTCAGCAACACACAGGAAACCATTTCCCGTTATTGTTATGCTGTTACTTTTGTGGGAGCGCACACACAAATAAACGCAACCAAAATACAGAGCGACTCTAGTGATTGCATTGTCGTCCTTGGAGTTGCAAAGGCTTAATTGGGGCGAAGTTCGACTGCTGGTAGGATGCAAGCATAGCTTTAGGCTATCATTTACCACCGGGGACATTTTTCCGTACACCGAATTTACCTCCGAGCGGTTTGAGCTCCCAGCTGCTTCATGTGATAAGCTGCATTGTGCAACTAGGAAAAAAAAACCCTTTAGGATGAAATAGAGTTTTGACTTAGTTATTATATAAATCCTGTACGGAACAGTCTGGACTGATTTTGATATGGGTGTATGCAACATGCACTCACTCTTTGAGTTATGTGATTGGTCCACGCCGAGGTACAGTTGCTCATGTCCGGCCCCTTTGGGTCCCAGTAGCCCATCATGCACGTATATGTTGCAACACCTGAGAATGTAAAGAAATGAGAAGCATTCAGCACAACCTCTAGGGGTCAACAATCCAAAGGGGTGTGAGTTTTGAAGTCATTGTAATCACACCATGGGAGCCACAACATTAAATCACAACACACATTAAGTTTTTCAATCATATTGGTGTATATTGTCTGTATGTCACTAATATACTATTATTACTACCAAGTCTTTAATGTCATAAATATGATTTCTTAGCGTAAATGCTTCCTGCATTTATCCAAAATAGATAATCGACCTGTAATCATTGTTCCGAGACCACCCAATGACTTGTCCACTGCAGGGAAAGCCCCCGATAGCATGCCAACCCCATCTATAGCCACAGTTCTTTTTGCTCTTATCCAATACTAGTTTCTAGGGAGGAGTCATTCAATTACATGGTGTTACCAACACTGGGAGGGTGAAGGCTGGTCACTTGTCTCACCTTCACATCTTTTGGAAATACTACTGAGAAAATATCAATAAATACCTCAACACACTTGGAGGAGAAAGCTAAATGCCACTTCAAGTTAATTCCGGCATGCCACTGAAATACATATTTCATGTATTGGGCAAAAAAAATTTTCAAATAAAATGATATTTCTGGTAAGGGTACTGATTAACCAAGAAATAATGTGAATTCTCTGTTTTCATCTGAACAATTTCTTAGTTTGCCACTTGCACCTATTCGCACAGAGCTTAAAGAGTTCATATTATGAAAAATATTACCAAAAGAGTAATATGCCCAATGTTATTAAAGTATCAAAGCATAACATTTACTCTCCAGTCTATATGTTCCATATCTGCAAATGTATCCATAAAGAACATTGGCCTTTTTTTAATACATCTGTCTCAAAATGCAGTTACAAAAATAGTCTTTTTAATTCTAAGGAATAAAGAAACTATCATGTAAAAATGAACTGATTTGGTTAATAAAATAACTCAAATGTCATATCTGGACCTCATTTAAAAAAACTCAAATGCAATAGGATACAGATAAAGCCCTTTGAAGGCAGACGCATCTGCAGCTATAATATTAGGTTTATTAAGATCATTTGTTACTACAGGTATAAAATCCTTACAGAAACATTGTTCAGTGATGCTAAGGGAGTTTGGTGACTCTGTATATCTCACCTATGGAGTTGGGTGGGCATGGTTTCTTGGCGACTTGTCCCTGGTGGGTCTGCGGCCAGGAGATTTCCCCGGTCTGCCGCGGGGCACAGTAGTCGATGACAACAGGCGTCTGAGCCGAGGGAGGGGCCCAGGTCCGGGCCTCAGGGAGGAAGTTGTCGTCATCACGCCGACGGGGCGGCGCCGCAGTAGTGGTAGTGGTGGAGGTGAGCGAGGGCCGGAGTGTGCCTGTGTAAGGATGAGGGCGGGATGTGGAGCTCCGCGCCGGCGGCAGCTGGTCGGGAAGCAGCACCGAGGAGGGAGGATCTAATAGAGTGAGACAAAGAGCGAAAGATGAAGTGGAGAAAGGTGGAAAACCATTTACAGCAGGGAGGGAGGGGGGGGGTGTGAACCTCAAGCTTACGGGGGCCCATGGCCACTGCTTGTGCATAGGGCCCGGAATTTGGTGCTACATCCGTTTATAGTATTAATAAGACGCTTTTATCCAAAGCCACTTCCATTCCCTAACTACAGGGGGCAGTCTCCCTGGAGCAACTTGGGGTTAAGGGTCTTGCTCAGAGACCCAGTGGTTTTCTGAGCCGTAAAATCATAATCTAGAACATAAAAACACAACTAAGCCACAGAAAAGTACACAAATACACTGTACTTGTCCACTGTACTGTATTAACCGAATAAATGAAAACAAAAATGGGTGTAAAAACACATAATGGTGTAGGTGAGTGTACTGGGAGGCACAAAATACCTCCATCATATGTCACACTACTGCATATTCAGCGCATACTGCATTGTCTTCTGGCACACGCACCCAAACTAGTTATAAGAGTGAGCTTAAAACACTGCAAGTCAAGACTGCCATAGCCCCCTCTGTAGCTCTCCATAGTCAAACTGGGAACAAAAACAAACTTGCTTAAGATTCCATACTTTTTACAGGATATTCCTTTATTTAGTGTTTTCTTTTACTCCCTAACCAAGATTTATTTATATTACTAGTCATTTGCTTAACTGCAAGTTACTTATCTATACTATTAAAGCACCAGCACTTGTGTATACAGCACAGCGTATTTGTTTTTTCGGCAGATTTTTTTTAAACCTTTAATTCTATATTATTCTATATCTGTGCAGTCATAACATAAGCAATTTCCTCCAGAATCAATAAAGTTTTCAGATTCTTATTCACGATTATGTTTAAATGATATGGACAGAGACTGTAGACATCTGACCATCACACCTACATTGGACATCCAGTTCCAAAGCTATCGGCATTAATATGTTTTTTTTCCAGCTATAACAGCCTCCGTTCTGAAAAGTGTGAGGATTTAAGCACTTTCCAGCTCTATTTCAGAGGTCAGGCACTGATGTTGGATGAGAAAGGTCTGGCTCACATTCAGAGCTCCAAATTAGCCCAAAGGTGTTCAGTTGGGTTGAGGTCAAACCTAGCTTTGTGCACGGGGGCACAGTCAGGCTGGAACAGAAACAGGCCTCCCGCAAACTGCTGGAAAAACCTTCTAATTGTCCACAATGTTTTTGTATGCTGTAGAATTAACATTACCCTTCCCTGGAACTAAGTGGTCAGGCTCAATCCCCAGGTTATTATCCCTTCTCCCCTTTCCTTCTTGCTCTACTCGTTCCAGCAGTACCTTCTCCTGGCATCCACCAATCCAGTATTATTTATCAGACTGCCAATGTCTTTAAACTACTTTAAACCCCTATTCTACCCGGCTCTATTTTCACACTGACTCACAAGAACCGTATTCTAAGGCATAAATCAAGGTTGTAAAAGGATTGTGTGAAAATGAATGAAGACTTGTTTTGGTTATTAAAACCATGCAAATGTCATTTTTCTGGAAAATAAATAAATAAATAAATGCGATAGGATAGGGACCTTTAAAGGCAGATGAATCAGCAGCTAGAGCATTTGGTTCATTTGAATGATTAAGACTTTACAAAAGCATTCTTCATTGATACAAAAAGGCGCTGAATGTCTCTCTACAATATCTCTCCACATTTTATGAATGAGTTGCTTCCATTCCCCAATTATTGGACCTATGTTTGAACAGGGTAGAACTCGAAGGGCAGAAATGTAACTGATTTGTGGAAAGGGCAACAACTTACAGGTGGTCAGTCCTCCAGTTTCAACACAGATTTGGTCCTTCAACAGTGATGTAACCTCCATTGAAACACACCCAAGTCTAAGTTCTAAGTCCTAACACAGCTGTAAAAATCGTACAAACACAACTAAGCCAAAGAAAAAGGAAAACTCCCTCACTCACACGCTGCGTTACGGCTTGTTCTTCCATCGCACTGCAAGCCAAGTGGGAGCGAGCTACATAAACTAGAAACGTCGTATGTCGAGTCTGTTGTATTTAAAGCCATTAGGCTCTTCAGTTTCAGTTTATGTGCAATAATAATGCCATAATTACCATATGAATATCACGACTTATGTCAATATTACATATCTACTACAATCCCTTTTATGTCCAATAAGATTCTTCAGCTGGCCAAGACATTTTGGACAACACCATGGTTCCAACTTTGTGGACAGTTTGGAGAAAAAAAATCATAAATGCTCTACAGAATGAATGGACACAAGTTCCCACAGAAACTCCAAAATACTGAAGAGTGGAAGCTGTTCTAGCTGCAAAGTGGGACCAATTCCATATTAAAATCTATGAATTTGACTGTAGTGACGTTAAAGTCCCTGTGGGTGGAATGGACAGTATGTGACTGTAAGTCACTTATCTATAGTATTTATACCACAACGTTTCATATTGGAGTTTTTATTGAGTTTATTTTGACTTTATATTTGATATTGTTCTTGTCTCAGTGTGTCTGTGCAGTCAGAACATTGGCAATTTCCTCCAGGATCAATAAGGTTTTCTGAATCTGATTCAGCACTGCCAGTGTTTGTCTATAGAGAACGTGCTTGTTTTTATTTCTCTGTTATCAGTGCATGTGTTGGAAACACCTGAACTAAAACATTAAGCAGTGTTCACACACTTTTCACATACAGTACAAAATAATTAGCATGATTTAAACCCACAGCCAGCTTACGCTATATTTTCCTAGTTCTGACTGAAGTCGACAAAGTAGAATTCTGAAAAATGTACAGAAACACTGCAGGTTGGGTTTGCTTTGATTGGTTCTTTAGTGAATACGTTTGCAGGTCAGACAAGGTGAGTTTGCTCTGGTGACAGGCTGGTCGGGTTCAGGTAGTAAAACTCCAACCCGTGCATTACTAGCTCAGTTCCAGCACGATGGATTTTTTAACCTTGATCGGGTTATAAAGAGGCAATTTTTAATGAAAGATAGTTAAAAAGGTGCCATTTTTCTGCTCTCCTCCACTCTTAATGACACACACTCAACTGGCAGCCTGTCCGGTGTTGCCAGAATGGGCTGAATTACCCTTTTTTATTCTACTGTCTACTAATAATGATGTTTTATCTCATGGTCCTTTAGTTCGATTCCATCAAGGTAGCATAAATGGAAGATAAATAATTAGAGAGTATGTCAATATATTAGGGGTGTCACACAATAAAAAAAAAGAATCTCAAGAATTTTGGCATATGAGTGAAGGAATAATCAGTGTTACAGGCTTTCAACACCTCAACTGTTTCTCCAATGCTGGAACAACAATGATGACCACATGATGAAGATTATGAAGATTATTTTTATCATTGTTGTTATTATTCTTCTTATTAAGTGGTGCTTTGAGAAAGAGCCACATTTAAAAATAGAGACATTTTCCTTACTGTCCGCCATTCAAGTGTCAAAGTGCTCCCTCTACGCCTCTCCTGTCTCCCTCTCTCCTTTTCTCTCTCCCTGTTATCCTCTCTTCATCTCTCTCTCTCTATCTCTCCAGCATCTCTACGCTTTCAGGGATGACTGAGCAAGCCAGGTGCCTGGAGAGAGAGTGTGTACTCGTGTGTGTGTGTGTCCTGCGAGCCGTTTGGGAGGGTGTGTTTTGACAGGCCGGAATCGTAAGTGCAGGGACTTCAGAGAGACAAAGATAAATGGTGTTTAAATCTCAAAACCCCCACCCCCACCCAACCGCTCCACGAACACACACACACACTCTCTCACACACACACACAGCCCAGCTAATGTGGAGGAGATTCAGTGGAGCGGCGAAGCTGTATGACAGCGGTTTATTGATGTTGGGCTGAGCAGAAAGTATCGGAAGTGACACAGGACAGGGAAGTTCATCCTTACAAGGATAAGCCAGACTAAACATTCCTGCTGGAGGTATGTGTGACACAAAGCTGCACACGCGCACATGCACCGTTTTGTTTATATACAGGACATGGGATGATCTATATGTTGGAACTCAGCTGTCAAAGGGTAACTTTTGTTTATTTTTTTTACCATGTTTGAAAAGGGGATGGCAACCCTGTGTGAACATTCCATGATGAATAGACCAACATACAGTGTCCAGAATGATTTGGGATAAGGTATATAGTATATATACACTAACCCCCACTTATCACAGGGGTTATGTTCCAAGTGTACAGTGAAAAATCGTGCTGTTGTAATTTGGTACAAAAAAAAGCACCGAAATGCCTATTTTTATAGTGTAAACCCTAAATATGCCCCCAAATATACTCCCAAAACAATATCATGTTCTTTTAAAATTCTTAATTTAAATGAATTTTTGCTTTTCATGACAAGGACTGATGCTAATTCAAGAAATCAAGTTGGTGAAAGCTGAAAAATAGTTTAATATATATTAATTTTATAACATTTTGGGATTGTAAACAGGAGGCGGCCATTTTTGGCCATGAAGACGCTGAGTGTGAGTTTTTTTAACTTTGCTTTCCCTGCCAAAAATAAACAATGCATAATAATCAGTGTTGTTGTTAATCAGTTCCAGATCTCAGACTGCACTATTAGTAACACAA
>JBBMFX010000080.1:13978681-13999331 GCA_037832545.1 Rhabdalestes septentrionalis | reverse complement strand
GCTGAGTGGCTGGAACTCCTTTATCTAGGCTCCTTGTGTCTTTAGACTCTCTGCAGCCTGTCAGTCAAACATTTGTTAACATTTCTTTCATTTCATCTCCTCAGTGGGACACAGATCAGACAGTGGGGGGCTCCAGACTTTTGTGTAGTTCTGTATATAGAGGCTTGGTTTTGTGGTTTCTGATACAAAATGATACACTTATTAATAAATATGGACTACAGTATGAACATGATCAAGCTCCTGCTGAAGTTGAGATTCTACATCCTGTCCTTCTGAAGGGAGATTGCTGAGCTTTTTAAATTTTGTACCAAATCATTCCTTTAAGTCCATCAGCAAACGTGTTTACATTTACGAGACTTGGCTCCACGTCACTCTGCAGTACATCAGAAATCATTTACTCGCGATACACTGCCTGAAATTCATTAGTTGGTTGAGTAAACCGTGCCCAAGCCCATTCAATCCCCGTCTGCAAATGCAATAAAAGACAAAAGCACGGCCCGTGTTTGCTGTGTTAATGTTTGCACGATGTAGGGCTCAGCAATAAAAATAAAAAAAAGTCTCAGAACCTTCCGGATAAAACCCCTCGGTGATGTCACACTAAGAAGCTTAATAACAGACACTGCTTTGCACTTTTGGGTTTCATCCCCCCCCACAGGGTGGAGTCGTCACTCTTACCACTGTTACACAACAACACCTTTACATTCAGTAACATCTCAATCACATAAACAAGTATATAGTCCCTGTCTGGCGGAAAACTCGTAACTCCGCATTTGGTCTTTGTTGCTTTATTCATTAATCGATACTATTGGTTAGTTTCCACTTTAGAAAGTATTAACCAATGAAAATAGTTTTACCAGTTTTGATGACACAGTGTTCATTTGTTTAGAATACACATCGTTTTTTGAGTTTCCTGAAAAATATACGTTTTGGATATATGAGGTTTTGGCCCGGCAGAGACGATATAACACAGGTCGGGAAAAATAAAATATTTTAATCATCAGAAACATTTTAATTTTCAGTCACATCACCTCTTCAAATTATGAGAAATATTATATTTGCATGCGTTTTTTATTAAACCCCAGGAACCAATCAAGTAACTGCTTCAGTATTTTCCATTTGACATCAGACACTCACTGTAGCGTAGAGATAATGATCAGTGTCAGTCAGCTGCCACTGTTTCATCAAAAACACTTATAATATTATTATTATATGCTAATTATTCCACTTTCGTGCAAAATATAACTCACTTCATAACAAAAACTAAAATATGGCACTCAGCAGATCTCCAGAATAATGAACCACAATAATAAAACAAAATCTGGAATAAAGTTTCTCCTCCTTCTTACAAGCTCTGATTTCAGATCAACTCCATATTAATGCCCAGGGTTTTAATGGTGTGTGTGTGTGTGTGTGTGTGTGTGTGTGTGTGGGTGTATGTGTGTGTATCTGTGTTTGTGTTTGTGTGTGTGTGTGTGTGTGTGTGTGTGTGAGTGTGTGTGTGTGTCGTGCGGTGCAAAACCCTGAATATGCATAAACATCAATGCAGCCATCTGTTATATTTAACATTACTGAAAATGACAAAAATATAAACATAATTAACAACATAAGATGCTTCGTCTACATTTTCAAACCAAGTTCAAACCAAAACTGTCCCCCCTACATTAAGAGCAACAAAAACAGAACAAACTTCAGTGCAGTCGACGTTTAAATGAATACCGTATTCCGACGGTACACGGAAATGCAGAATAATAAATAAACGCAGCAGCAGGACAGAGAACGTGCAGTATTTCAGTTAATAATAAATACCGGGTGTTTACAGAGGCAGTTGGTGTGTAAGTTGATTGTATACGGCAACAGATTGCCAGATAGTGAGACGTGATTGATCACTCCAGACACTCCAGTTTGCTTATAGTGATCTCAGGTGTGTGCTCACCAAGTTTTCTGTTTATTTGCCACATTAATTGTGATTTTGTGTGTGTGTGTGTGTGTGTGTAAACTGACAATAATATCAAAGACGTTGATATTATAATGATGACATACATAAGTAAAGATCTCGAGAAAACAAATAAGATGTAGAGAGCTCTTCCACACATCAAGCATCCAGGAGCTCAACTGGAGGATCACATGATTAGGAAGAGGAATCAACCAATGAGGTTCTAGATACATCAATGACTGGAGAGGTTATCAGGGGTCCAGTCAGTTTTAAAAACAAAAATACCAACAGCGACTATTTTCCAGAACTCGTCAAACTGTAAAACTGATACACACAAGCTCCGAATTATACTCATGCACATTAAAAGCCTCAGATTCGGTTCATCATCAGTAAACACTCCAGACCGAACTGTAAAACTGACACGATTTAACACATCGACTTTCTGTTTCGCTGGAATTAATATCTGCCTTCACGTGCTTCATATGTAAACTACATGTAACCTTTATGTAAACATAGATAAGTCTGTATTTATGTATGAACACAATGAGTGTACGTATGAATGAATGTGCAAAATGTATATATAAATAAATATAAAAACACTGTGGATACAGACACACACACACACACACACACACATGCATGCGCATGCACCGGAGCTTTGATCCTTAAGATGCTAATACACAAGCGTGGTCATTAACAAGTAGGATATAGGAGACCCCAACACACACCCACCCTTTTAGAATTTCAAACCAAGGTGAGCTGGAGTTCTGAAGGCAACCTTAAACGAGCAGGCCAAACTCCAGCAAGAGCTTTTACAGTGTAGAACTATGGTGTTTGGTCCGGTACATTATGCTGACTTTAAAACCATAGTCGACTAGGCGTGAATGAAATTTTGAACACACACCCTGAACACACATTCATTCATTTATTCGTTTTCTTTAACCAATTATCCTCACTAGGGTCTATCCTGGGGTCTATGGGCACAAACACACACCATTCGCTTACACTCTCAGTTTAGAATCCTCAACTCCCCTGCATGAATGTCTGTGGACTGTGGGAGAAACCCGGAGACCTGGGAGGAAACCCATATTCAAAACCCCAACCCTGGGGGTGTGAGGCAACAGCACTACCCGCTACAGCACTATGGGACAGAATATTTAATTTTGCCCATTATATTCTTTAAAATGTAAATCTAATATGGCCCTGTGCAAAAGGGTATATTTATGTATTCTCTGCAAGCGGAATACATAAATATGTAAATATATGCACATTTCTTTTGCACATATAGGGTCTTTTTGAATTCATGGCAATGTGCAAAGAGTCACAATTTTGAACATGATATATTCAATGTATCAATAACACAATGTTAACAGGCTTGTCTTGTGTAACTTCACAGGTTTAAATAATAAAACAAAGTAAGCTGTACAACTTTTTGATGAAAGAATCATGAAAGGAGCTGAAAATGATTCTGAGGAACCCCAGAAAGCTGTACATGTCAGATATAATACAAACAAATACAGTTAAAAGAAATCTAAAATTCTTTTGAAATGCCAGTATAAAATGTATATAACCTAACAAAATATGACATATATGTAAGTATATTATTTATTACTTAAAATAATAGTGTATAATAAAATACAAATATCTGAGGATTCTATTTACAGTCCAGTAACCCAATGGCCATCTAAATACGCATGTTTTTATTGAATCCCTACATAAGACGCATGAATTATGATTGATTTATCCATCTATAGTCTTCGAAGTTCAGGTAAGTGAGGTCACAGCTTTTGATTCAGTGATGTATTAACTTTTATCTATTTATCTATGAATATATTTCAGTTGACATGATGTCAGGAAAGACATTTCTAAGACTTTTGAGGTGCCTGCCCACTTTGATTTATTGATGGCTCTGATATATATGATTCACCCAATTGAACTGTAAAAACTGCCACCATAAAACGAACAATGCTCTTTTAAACTAGAAGTAAAAGACATTTTACCATTATGGGGTCTTTTTTTTACAACAATTTGGTTTATGGTCAACAGGCAGGCAGCCTACATTCAGCACAGAGTCTGGTTTGTATTTTTGGAGAAGTCTCTTCGTGTGTCAGCATTGATTTTTCACACTCTTTCTGAGTCTTTCCAGCCCCTGTTGACCGCCTGCTCATTAGAGACCCAGACCTGGAATTCTGTAAGGCTGCTTTGTGACAGGGCGTTTGGTGAAAAATGTGCTACACCAGCGGTCCAGATAATATTGTTTTCCGCTGTCACAACCTCAACCTTACATTCCTCTGGAAGGCCAAGAGCTCTCTATTACTAATTAGCATTGTTTTTATTAGCCCACTATTCATCATACATGTTATCTAAGATTCTGAGCACTTAGACCAGTGGTTAACAGGTAGAGTGGTTGGTCAATAACAATGTCAGGTATCGATGACCTGCAGTTTTATTACTGATAATTATCAGCTGTTTTGGACATGTTATTCCTCACTTTACACTACACTGTCACTGGGAGCCCAAATGGAGATATTATATGAGAGCAATGTAGAATAAGGTGGTGAACTAATCACAATCCAACATGGTTAAAATAACATGTCCATATATATATATATATTTTTGTATTAAGGTGGCCCCTTTACTCCAGTGAAGGCAACCTTATACTTCAGCATACCAAGATATTCTGGACAAGGGCATGCTCCCAACTTTGTGGACAAAATTTGGGGAAGAACCTTTTCTATTCTAGCAATGCTGTTCCCAACCCATATTAAATGTAAATATGTATTTAAATACAATGCCATTAAAGTCCCAGTTGTCCCAATACTTTTTTGTCTGCATAGTGTACATTACCATCCTGACAAGTTTTATTGGTTACTAGAATCATTAGAAAATAGATATACGCATTAAACATGATCAAATAATTTGGATCAGGTATTTTCAGACTTGAACACCAAGGGGCACTTTTGTTGGCATTTACCACTAATTGATAAAGCCTGCTAATACTAATCAGGCTAACTTAGTGACTGTACTGTATATGTTTTGGGTTCCATCATTCCTTTTCATTTTCAAATCCGACTGAATATTTGGTCATTTATGTATTTATATACATCCAACTAAATAAAACGTAATACAGGAAAATATTTATGCCATGAAATATGGTTTATACACCAAAGGGACCAGACTAGCAACGCGCAACTACACTAAACAAAACTAAAGTGCATGTCATGTTAACATCAAACAGCCAATAAAGGCACTCACCGAATCCGAGCCTGTTGTCATTGTTGCCGAAGTCCAGCGAGTACTTGACTACATGGTAGTTGTTCCAGACGTACAGCAGGTTGTCCCGGGGGTTGTAATCCACGGCAGCGATATACTGGTAGGAGTTGGGGAAGGGGATGTTGATGTGTGTCTCGCGACTCTTCTCCGTGCTGTACATGTAATCGATCTTGTTCCCCGACGCTTCATTGTCATCATCTTCGTAGACGCTCTTAACCACGTAGAGGACGCCACAGATCATGAAGGCGTTGGAGGCCGAGCGCTTGTCGTAGGTCGTGTCCCATGAGCCTTCGATACGGAGGGTATAAGGGTTGAGCTGGCTGACCACGATGCGGCCATTGTTCTGTTCGGTGGCGTAAATGACCCACAGGCCGTTCTCGTCCACCGCCAGGTCGATGTCGGACTTGCCCCCCCAGCGGTAGGGCGAGGTGTCGTGGTAATTCGCATTGGCGATGATGGCCTCGCCACTCTTGATCCGTGTCCGCAGGTCGAACTTGACGATGTTGCGTGTTCGCTCCTTGTTGAAGAAAAATGCGCCATCGTACACCACAAACCCCGTGCCGTCCACTATATGGGGCAGCTTGTAGGTGGTGGTGGGGCGGCCCGCTTTGAAGTCCTCTTTGGACGAGTACTCAGTCAACGTGTCTGTTCGGTACGGGGTCCAGGGCATATAGTAGATCTTATTGGATGATTGCAGCGGGTCCTTGCACCACGATCCCGACTGGTGGTCTGACTCGAACAGGTGCTCGCTCTGGTACACGCCTTTCAGGATGCCTGGACAGAGGAAGACTGGGAAAGAGGAGATGGGCAAAGAGTTTGCTGAAAATGTTGAAAATGATGTATTGACATCAATAACACACCAAACTGCCATCACTGCTAATAACTTTACAGGTTTAAAATAATTATGAACACAGAAAGCTGTAAAAACATTCCGATGAATGAATGATGAAAGGTGATGATTGTAAATGAAAGCTGTATAATATCAAGATATATAAATATAAAATATGTTTTATTTGTAAAGCATAAAATGTCGGTAACAATAAAAGATATGGTAAATAAACAACTTATCACTTATTAATTTGTGTAACTATTAACATACAGAATAAAACATCTATAATAAATTAACTATTACTGCATATACAGTATATGTAAATATCATATAAATATATAAATGAACAAAAAGTCATTTGACCAAGGGCGTCAAATATTTGCATTATACTGTCCATTTACCAATCAATACTGTGTTCAGCCAATCAATTCTTCATTAAATTATATCAGGTGTTGCTCAGGGACAGATCATACAGTGACTGCAGAGCAAAAAGCCAGGAACCTACCGCTAATGCCAGGAACCCACTACTTTTTCATACGTGAACACACCAAAACACAGTGTGAACAGCATGAACAGCAGATGTGCCACTAGCAGTTCTGGGATTCAAACTCGTAACCTCACGATTTCAGGGGAAAGTCCCTAACAACTAGTGCAGCACCTTATTTGCGTACATTAAAATAACTCCATAAAACGAGTCTGAGTGATTCCAGCCTTTGAGTAATAAACACACTTGGCCAGGCCTATAACTTATTATGCCGGTAATATCATTGTGAGAGTGAAAGAGAGAGAGGGAAAGCAAAAGCAAGGGGAAGCAAAGGCCAAGAGAGAATGAGTTATAAGTTTAATCATACCTGATGACTAACACCTCTAAATATGGCTTATGACTCTCCTACTTTCCCTGAGGGGATCCTGCCAGACTGACTTCAGTAACTTTCAAGAAAATTTCAGCCTAGGTGAGGGTGTGTGTGTGTGTATGTGTGTGACCGAGTAGCTTTAACCCTGAGGACACTTAACCGTATTATTCCCGGTAAATTAAAAGCGAGAACAAGGATCAGCCTCGGCTGTTAAGGTTTATTCTAATCAGGGATAATAGCTTCAGGAGAGGCTACTTGTTAATGGCTAATACAGTGACAAAAACACATGCAGCTCTGGCAAATAAAGTTAGCAACCCCCCCCTCCATAGACCCTGAAGAGAACTTCAGCTCTTAAACCCTAAGAAGAAGACATGAGGCCAGTGAGGGTGTTTTTGTCCAAGAGCTAAAGGTGCATAGTGTGTTCAAGGCCACTGCCAAGTGTAGCATTTACATAAACCAACATACAGTTGATGTGTGTGTGTGTGTGTGTTTGTGAGTGTGTTTTGGGGGGAAGGATGCAAGCATCTCTGCTACTATTCATTTCTAAAGATATAAATCTTGTGGATGTGTGTGTGTGTGTGTGTTAGTGTGTGTGTATTTGTATGTTTATGTGAGTGTGTGTGTGCATGTGTGTGTTTGTGTATGTGTGCGATTGTGTGTGTATTTGTATGTTTGTGTGTGTATGTGCGTGCGTGTGTGTTTGTGTGTGTGCGATTGTGTGTTTGTATCTGTATGTTTGTGTGTGTGCTTGTGTATGTGTATTTGTGATTGTGTGTGAGTGTGTGTGTGTGTGTGTGTGTGTGTTTTTGTGTGTGTTTGTGCACTTTAGCTGGACATATTTCCCACACTGACTTCTCCTGGTCTTTGATTTACGGCCGTGTTCCGGGAAACCGCTCACACAGACACACACTCTGAGAAAAACAGGGGACTAAACTCACACACACACACACACACACAAATGGTCACATGATGGCATGGAATGCATGCCATGGCAACTGTCCATTCCCACAATTCCGTTCCCAGAGCGAGGGCGATCCTCGGGGGGATGTGAGGCTAGCATCTGCACTTACACGACTAATGCCCGCTTCCTTTTATTGTTCATTTATTTTCTTCTGCCTGTCTTAATGCAGAGGCCGCCCTGCACCTTTGATAAAGCATTAGAGGAAGACATCACTCAGTTTTTATATCAGAATGGACGTCCGAATCATGCTATGAGCGACCAAGGTCAAGGCCAACAGGAAAGATTACATTTCTTTTGTGGGCTGCTAGAGCTCGTCTTAATAGAAGCTCTTTTAAAATGAAAGCTTACTGAAAGAGGAATTCCACCATTTTTTTTCAAAGCTTTCGCAGCATAACTTTGCAAACAAAACCATTCAGAGTGTTTTGATGTGACATGGTTAGTTGTAAAGAGCTCATATTTTACATCAAATCACTCTCATTCAGTCTAACAGTTCATTTAAGAAAGCTAAGCTGCCCGTTTTTCATTCATTCCTCCTTCAATGTCACGTTTATATACACAATATGAACAAAAGTATTGGGACAGACCTGTTTTTCAGGGTTTGAACTAGTCCTCTTACTTCCAGTGAAGGGCATTCTTTTATAATACCAATATATTTTTGACAACACCATGGACCCAGTGTTTTCACAAGGGTCTTTTTCTATTCCAGCATCACTGTGTCCCAGTGCACAAAGCTCCATAAAGACATGGCTGGATGAGTTTGGAAGAACTTAACAGGCCTTCACAGAGCCCTGACCTGAACCCCATCCAGCACCTTTGGGATAAACTGGAATAGAGATTGTGAGCCAGACCTTCTTATCCAACACCAGTGCCTGACCTCATAAACAGAATGAATGGAAACAAATTCCCACCGCAACTCTAAAATCTTGAAGAAAGCCTTCCAATAAGAGTAGAAGCTGTTTTAGCTGCAAAGGGGGACCCACTCCATATTAAAATCTAAACCCATAATACCCTAAATAAAGTTTACATGCAAAGGCCCTCCTGGTGTAATAGTGAAGCGTCCCTATACTTTTGTCCATACAATGCATGTCTACCTAGTCAGCCTACAGAAAATGTATCACCACATGTTCATGCTACAGTTCTCAGGAGTGTTTCAACCCAGACTACTTTCTGAGGCATATTAAAGGTCAGCCAATCAGAACAGAGCTCATTAACTTATATCAGTCTACATATATCAGCCTGGTTCATTCTAGGGGATAAAGAGAGTTTGGAAACATTCTGGTAAAAATGAGTTATTACTGTTTTTGTTGCACAAAACCACCCAAATATGATATGAGGCTTCAAAAATAGAAGAAAAAGCATATAAGCCCTTAAAATGAGTTCATTATGTTAAAAAAAAATGCCATTTCACTGCTGTACTGTATTGCAGAGGCAGGGATGCTGCGATTGGAAACACTAATGCAAGCCACCTCTGGTTTAGACTTCACGGCAATACATGTGATTATCGCTCGCTTCTCATTCACCATGCACTACTGATCATGTGCTACATTGACTCATTATTAGGTAAATGCTACCAGGTGCCAATCAAAAAGTTCTTTCCTCCCATTGGCTGGCCCCACTCCAGGTTCATTTGCAGGAATTACAATGGAAAGCATCAATTTCACACTCCGATTTGAAGTGCTACACTGGAATGTTTGTTTAAAAACAAGGTTTGCTGCAATATGTGATAACTACATTATGGGCACGGATGCTGTACTGGGACGTTGGTGAGGCGGGGGCTGGGGGGGGGGGCACAGAAGACGAAAAGAGAACAGAAATAAGAGCATGGGCATGGAATGAAAGAACCAAGGAAAGAAAGATAAAGCTAGCCAGAGAGTGTGCGAAACAGAGTGAACTGGAGGGTTAATTCAGTGGGAATACTGTTGATGCTGGATCAGGTTTCTTTGCCGTGCTCCTGATATAAACCATTATGGGCTACTGATCCCCAATCAGTCCTTCAGTATCGGATAACACAGAAACAGGCAGATGGTGAATTACGCACTTAAACTGCATTAAAGTAATGGACCTACCTCTCTGCTCCACTTCTGCGTCCGCATTCACAAGGAGCGAGCGGGAGAGAGAGAGAGAGAGAGAGAGAGAGAGAGAGAAAGAGAGAAGGGAGGGGGGCAAAGAGAGCAAACCATAGATTAATGATGCAACAGCAAATCAATTCCATATGTACATAATGTGCATCATATCTTATCATGATCTCATTAAATGGGTAAAACTCCTCTTCATCTATTTTTCATATGTTCTATTAACTACACAGTCGTAATTTCTGAAAAGTAATACACCGTGGCCAAGCCTGTTACAATCGATAAATAAAAGAACAAATGGATTTCAAAAAAAAAAAGAAGAAGAAGAAACAAAAAACAGGAAAGGAAAGACTGACTGCATGATTCTTTAATATAACTTAGGAACTTGGCCACGGATCACTGTATACAGTTATAGGTTTATACGTCCATAATAAAAGGAGCACATGTTTTGGTATGGGATCAAAAACAATGGCACAGTGCAGTCCAGTAAAAACTGAGTGAGACTGGAATCGATATTCTAATGCAAATGGGTTCCCTTTCATTTAGTACATGCTCAAGATTTGACACTTCTATTCATTTGAAAGTGTTACGATGTCTCAACATGTTAGAGAAACACTTTAGGGCTGTTTAACAGAGCTGAACTCTAGCTAGATGGTACATGTGTGTGTGTGTGTGTGTGTGTGT
Organism: Rhabdalestes septentrionalis; assembly: GCA_037832545.1. Lineage (NCBI taxonomy): Eukaryota > Metazoa > Chordata > Actinopteri > Characiformes > Alestidae > Rhabdalestes > Rhabdalestes septentrionalis. Next base: position 13,988,725 of record JBBMFX010000080.1, on the reverse strand, counting down.
GTGTGAGAGAGAGAGAGAGAGAGAGAGAGAGAGAGACAGAAAGTACAGTTCACTTCCTCACTATGATGAAATATGCATGAGGTGCAACTGTTAATGCATCACTCAATAAAAAAAGCCCTTGCAGGAAAGTGCGTCTCTGTGCGTATGTGTGATTGCAGGAAATCTGATTTACAGGCAATTCCTACCTCAAACCGCACCCACTCTCCCCACCTGCACACTTTTTCAGATTTCAGGCAACCAATTATAATCATGTGTCACTGGTCGATACTGAAATTCGAGTCGCTTCAACAGTTTGTGTGTTTCATAAAATAAAGCAGGTTTTCCGCTCTACTTTTAGCACCAGCTGATTTTATTTTTGTCGAGAACAGCGTGTACAAATTCTCAAACAGTCATGAATGTGTGAACAAACGTTCCCATGTTTAACATTTTTCACTTCGTAAAAAATATTTCTGCTCGTTTTTGTGATCTCTAGGTTCGTACTTAATTTCAGTCATTTTAAAGGATGTTTTAAAAAAGCTCATTTTTATATATTTGAATTAAAATTTGTCCTCAGAAGAGTTAATATTTAAAACTCTAGGGGTGGCTGATATAAATGGACCACTAAACCCTAAACCCTAAATCTTTTAAACAAAAAAGTGTCAAACTAAGTTTCAATTTTGTCATCCATGTCATTTACCTTGATGTTAACAAATGACTGGATTATTTTCTACTCTTTCCTACTCTCCTAACAATAACAGCCACAACAACGTAGGAACCATCATAAGAAACGTTTGAATTGAGATACGGCTGATTTATATCTAGCCCAAGCTGTGGATTCACCCAGCCTATCTGTGATTCCAACACAGGTTTATAAATACACACAAAAACACACAGCAAATTTGTCTAAACGTTTGAGACCATAAGTGAACAATTCTAATTTAAAGCAAAGCATTTTATATTATTTCACAATTAAACAACTTTTGCATACATTTCAGAATTTCTTCCACAAGTCCACTGGTTTGTGCAGAAACCTCTACTGGTAAGATCAGACCCATTTGAGGGTCATTTGAATAATGTTTTTGTTCAAAGGTCTTAATGAGCTGAAATTCACAAATTTGCAGCAATTTAGCATAGAAAAAGTTCACAATCTTTAGTGATCGTAACTTTTTCGGGGTTTTTTTTCAACAATGTAAAATGTTCCATTACTTATTTCCAGGTTAAAATAAAAAAAAAAGATTTTACTTAGGTCTCAGACCTTTGGCTTCTACTGTATATACTTTTCTTGTTTATGGTTTGTGTGTTTGCTTGCTTTTGTCTTTCGTACACTTCCCTTCTCTAGTGTGGCAAGATCTCATATGGAGTTCATCGAAAGGAATTGTCAAAAATCTTGCTGATTTCATATAAGAAAAGTTTTTCTTCTCTTGTAAAGCTGCCAATTTTCCAGATACAAAGCAGCTATAATGCATAGACAGTATAACCTGGAGTTGCAGATATAGAGATAGAACTTGGAGCTTTTATGAACTGTTCTGTATTATGCATTTTGAAAATAAAAACTGTTTTTGACATAATGCAATGTGACAGCAAGGCCTTAGTTACACTGTCATATCTGCTCACATAACTGTTTCTCTAGCCTCGTCTCAGGATCCTACATATAAAGGCTGCATGAACGGCTGAATAAAGCAGGAGTCTAACGCGCAGGCCAAAAGCAGAGGCGGGCTGGAGCGCGGCCAACTGCTCCATCATGGGGGAGTGGGGAGAGCCAAAGAACCTCCAGAAAACATTTGGAACATGTTCCCATGGGTCTCTGACACAGAGGTAATTAAATTACCTGAGTGTGTGTGTGCATATGTGGATAAGCAAATGTGTGTGAATGTGTGTGTGTGTGTGTGTGTCTATGATGGAACTTCCTTTCTAATTATTCGTCTTGTGAAAAACAGTACCGAGTGCTTGTCCCTTTTTTAAACCAGAGTTCACTTCCATCACTTGGTCTTTCTCAAGCTTTTTTCCTTTGCTTTTTAGTGCCTTATAAATACTCTCGTGTTTTACTATAATTAATGGGGGGTTCCACTGAACTATGCTCTACTGTAGTTACATATCTACACTGCCTCAAACCTTAAAGGAATAAGAACATCTCAAATTTACAAAGTGATGCTTCCAACCGCATCGCTTCTTTCATTTTTTTTTTACTATAATTATCAGCCTAATCTAACTAACGAGCAACAGAAGCTTGAACCCCAATGATTGGCACTGTGCAAACTGCATATCTGATTCGCCTCGGACTTGGAAATAAAAGTATGAACTAAGCTGAAGCTTTAAGGAATACTGCTACTATTGTCTTTAGGGATGCTATGTACAAGTCCATTAGCAGAGCCTGACCTCAAAAATGACCTCGAGACCAAATCGGTTACAAATTCCCACAGAAACTGGACAAAATCTGGGAAAGAAAGCCTTCCCAGAAGTGTGGAGGCTGTTATAGCCACGAAGGGGGTCCCATGTTGGTGCCCATAGTGTAGTAATGAGTTGTCCAACAAGTTTATATAGGTTTGATGGTCAGGTGTCCACATTCTTTTGTCCCTATAGTATAGTTACTATTAATATTGTGACTTTACTGGTATAAACAACAGCAGCTAATCCTTACTAACCCTGATCTACACCTGTGGCTTGACCAGAAGAATACATGACACAGATTTGTAAAACTAAGAAGTCATAATAAAACAACGGAGAAATCATTCGCCTTTTGTCCACATGCCTTCTAGCATGTTGGATTTAATGTGCCATATTCAGCGTGCAGTTTGATTTTATGCAAGGTTTGAATAAGCAAAGTTTATGCTTCCTGTCCATGTAGTACTGAAGGTCTTAAAAGGGGTTTATATTCTGTTCTATGGTCTAGAATACACCCATAGCTATGGTTATTTCTAAAACTGGATATTCAATGGTCAGTATCGGAGACAGGATCCGTCGCTCACTTTGCTAGTTTATATTTATCTATGATTTCTGGCTATGTTCTTTTCTCTTGTTTGGATGGGTCTTGGCCCACTGGAACCAATCATCCCTTCGCTAGCATTGATTTATTAAGCTGTGTTTAGTTTTGGGAAAAAAGATCACCACCAACACAGTTCACGTGTTGTGTGTTTATTTCTTGCTCTGGGACCTTTCTCTGCTCGATCAAACTGTCAAATCCATCCCTACTCATTGTTCTGGGACCTCATCACTTCTAAATGAAAAGTGAACCGACAGAATTCATATGGATAGCAGGACTAGACAGTCCAAAAGGCTGCTGGTAGCCTATGGTTATTGCATTTGCCCTGCAATCAGAACGTTGTGGGTTCGAATCCCAAGACTGTTAAGGACCCCTAAGGTACCCTTGAGTAAGGTACTGCCCCCACACACTGCCCCCCAGGCACTGTGTTCCTGACTGCCCCCTGCATCACGAACGCCAGCAACAGATGCATGTTGAGAAAAGCAACAATTGATAAATCATTGTCATCCGACCAAACACCGTCTGTGTTGATGCTCGATTGTTGAAGTCATGCTGAGATTTGTTTGGTGTTCCTGTGTCACGTAGAAGTTACTGTTACTTAAAAAACATGTTATAATAACCGCTACTGGTGTCTTAGATCACACACAAACGCCCATGAAGCCCCAAAATGCCCAAACTTTTAGGTTTTAGAAACAAACACCTGATCTCTGAAGGCGTGAGGGGCTTCGGAGAGCGGCCGCGAGAAAGAGCTGCAAAGGGCAAGTGTGTAGGAGAACAAACACCGGTTTTAGACTGATATATAGTTGTTCGAATCAGATTTGATTGATACACTCCAAGCTCTACCAGCTCTGATTTACATCCAGCAAAGTGAAAAGGTCGAAAGGTCGAGTGTATCCTCTGTCATTCTGCTCCGCTCTGAGAAATTCCATCTTTCTCTTCCCCTCCATCCCGGCGTCTGAAGCGGATCAAGAATGCATGCCTCCATTGTGTATGTGTGTTTGTATGTGTCTTCAGGCTTTTCCTGCTGCCATTACGCCGCTCATATGATACTGATTTATTGTCCCCGTCGCCACAGTTACCCCAGACTGGAATCAGGAAAGGCGCGAGGACGCCGCTCCGTTAAGGAATGATTGGCAGGCCGAGGGCACCGGGGCCGGACGGCAGATGGACTTTCACTGCTATTGGTTAATAGCTAATAAAGCCAACGCAGCAAAATCGTAAATACTTTTGTCCTTGCTGCAAATGCGCCCGTTTATGATTTCTAATGCGCGCCTTCAATCTGTTTTTCCATCAACAGTGACTGTAATGACACCCCATTGCAAAGTCAGCAGCTTTCCCCATTGCTCAACTCTCCTAAGTCCCAGAGTGAAACATGTCATCTTGCATTTTGTTTAATTATCTCTCACTCGTAGCTTATTGGAACATAGAGAGGAACTGCGTTGGAAGAGGGGATTCTAAGCTTTCAATCAACGTCACAATGGTGTTTGTTTGTAACAGAGGAGAGCCTTAATTAGAATATGAAAGATTGTTTTGGTGCTTCCAGTCTGGGACATCACTTCTGTATATCTGTGTAATCATTTTGTATTTTTCTTTCAAAAAACAAGTGAAAAATAAGCTCAACCATGAGGACCTGTTGATAAGGAATGTAAACTGAGGTGCCTGGGCATTTGAAATAGACTGTACAAATCATTTATATGATTGTACCCTTATCTATATCTTGATGTTGTGCAAATTAAAACTGCTATCTCCTGAAGAGTACCTTCACAAGAGAGTAGACATTTAAGAGAGCAGTGTCTTTCAACAAGGTGCTAAGAGAACAATAAAAGAATGATGGTATGAAAAACCTTTAGAGGGTTTAAATAAACACAACACGAGGAATGTGCTCTACCAATTTCTTTCTAGAACATTTTCCTTTCCTATAGCTAGTAAAAAGGTTCCTCATTCACACATAATTCACAGAAATGTTCTTTAATGAGACAAAAACGGTTCCTCTATAGCCTCAAACCCTTTTGACTCTCTATAAGTTCATTAGAATAAAACCATTTTATCACAAGTGAAACCCTGGATTTGCATTTATGCATTTTTTATTTATGTTACGGTAGTTTTTGTCTGGCCCACTCAAGGGGCATCCGTGCAAGGTACACCCCCAAACTAGAAACACTAATCTCTTCTGTATCACCGGTGTGGGGCTAGTAGCATTCCAAAATATGTAAACTGGATCGGAAGTTGGACTTGATTAGAAGTTGACCAAATAAAGAAAATATAACAAACCACGGCACATCTTCTTTAATCACATTTGCATTTATATAGATTTGAAAATGAAAATATCTAAAACAGCATTTACAACATGTTTTTTTATATTTGAAGTTTAGATGCCTTTAGGTAAACTCGGTGTTAGTGTATCAAATTTCCCACTTATCAAACTAGTAACCCTACATATGGCTCAGTACCCGTGAAGTAGCTCTCTATTTTAAAATGTTTGGTGGACCTTGTTGCAATTTTATCAGAAGGGAAGATTTTAAACAGGTAATCAATGTATTTGTATTCAAAATCAGAGGTATTTTTACCACACACTTGTTATTTTGTCTAATGGGTCCACTTGAACTGTCAATATAGAATGTATGTGGAATTTTCGAAATTTTCATAAGGAACATTTAAATAACAAGCGATAAATTAAAGCGGCCTCTTATAGTTACCCGTGAACACCGGACAGCACACAGTGTGAAATTCTGCCACCAACGAGGGGCACCTGGGGAGCAGTGTGTGGGGACAGGACCTTGCTCAAAGGATCCTCAGTGATGACACAAGCAGTTGGGATTTGATCCCACAACCTTGTGAATGCTGGGACATCTCCCTAAACACCAGACCACCAGCTGTTCCAATGCAATTGTGCAATTACTTTGTTAGCAGAGCAGAACAACAACAATCGAAGTTCTCAAACCAGTCCTCAGGCTGTTCTACATTTCTGCTCCAGCATCACACACGTCACAGAAGTTAAAGGAAACGTGTGGACCATCTGGGGGTCCCTGAGGACCAGTTTGAAAACCACTTCCTTAGACTGCTGAGGGTTAAAAAAAACCCATGTGTTCATTGTTACATAACGTGTGTGTTGCTGACAGTGGCAAGTGGATGCACATTATCAGCGAAACGCACTTTATGTGGGTAAGCAATAAGATATGAGTATGTTTTGCAAAACACATTGTAGTGTTACATCATCTGCATTTCAGATTTTTAGGCAAAGTTGGTGGCACAGAAAAACTGGGCCAAAAAAAGAGACAATTTTTGTTCTTTTTGAATGTGTCAATCACAAGTAACAAACACACCTCTCATCACTATGCATGAACTCATTTTGTGTGTGTGTACTTACTGTATGGCACACACTCGTACTGAACCTCCAGATACTTGTACGTTCCAGGACACGGGTCAGGAAAAACATCTGGACCTGCGACCACCGCACACTGCGTCCTGTTATTACACCTGAGAGAGGAAGATAGAGAGAGACATCAGAGGCTAAAAAGATCCTGTTCGTCTGCTTACTTTGACTTCATTATTCAGCTGATTAATAAATAATAGAAGAAAGAAAAACAATAGGCAATACCGTAAATTCCAGACTATAGAGCGCACCTGTTTAAAAGCCACGTGCTCTAATTTTAGGAAGAAAACCAATTTTGTCCTTGTGCAAGTCGCAGCGGATTATAAACAGCGTGTGTCTCATGTTGTAATATGAGATTTCTACACAGATTTTTTTTTACTTTTAAACGTTACAGTAACATAAACAAATACATACAGCACATGGTTTTATTTTTCGAACAGTGTCTGTAATACGGCTACCGTTAAGTATGAAGAATAAATTTTGTGGTCAAGTCACCTCCGCAACCAACAGGGAGAGAAAGCAGATGGTTGAGATGCCTAACAAGGTTTGGAGAGAGATTCTGTGAAGAACGATTCAGTCTTCAAGACTCTAAATCTTCTCATTTGTCACCATTTGTTGTGGTTTAATGGAAAAAAAAAAGTGCACATTTCCCACCCCATTTCAGTCATACTTAACCATAAATGGTCCAGTAAGAGACAGTGAGTTGACGCCCCCTCAGTGGTAAAACGTTGCACTGAATGAAAAGAATCTGAAGAAGCGCTGGTTCTAATCCACACTAGATTTTATTAACTTTTGAATTTTTTTAACCAAAAAAACAATGTCTGTGCGTCTCAAAGTGCTGTTATTATAAGAACCACACAACCATACTTTGCATTTTCTTGCAATCTAATTTTTAATTTGATTTTTTTATATAGTTGTTGCTATGATTGCTATTAGTTCCACAGAGGATTCTGTCTACATGTGCTGAAGGCAGGCATGCCAATATAAGAGTAAGGGAAAGAGATGGAGGGGTGTAAAAGTAAAGAGAGACAAAGAATGAGACAATGTGGTTGGAAGGAAGGGAGAAAGAAAATGAGAGAAAGAAACTGAGAAATTGAGAGAGAGGGGGTTGGAGGGAAATGGAGGGAGAGAGACAGAGATGGAAAATGAAAGATGAACAGACGCAGACAAATAAAGTGAGAGACAGAGACAGAGAGAAAGTGGGCAGTGAAGAAACATGTGCATTTTCCATTAATTCATTCTACATTTTATATTCACCTAAACAAATTTATAGCTACTTTGTAATTCATGTGAACATACATTGATATTATTTCTTCTTCTGTACAGTTAGAGATATTGTGACTGTAATTATGAACATTCTTCTCACATTAACCTGCACTTTTCTGTATGATGGTCAACTTTCAGGAACTGAAATTTAACCTATGTGTGTTTAACCCGTCCTGCTTAACCCACCGTTTAACCTACAAATCAAAGTTTGGCGACACTTCAGATTCAAGAGGGGCGGATGATTTTACAAGACATATTTGTAAAACATGGCGCGCCGCTATAAAGTAAACAGGCGGCACCACTAACTTAAGCACTGGCCTGCGGCTCCGTCATGGTGTGAGTGCAGAGACGCCTGCCTCCCCCTCCCCTTCAGACATATGAGTTAAATTTAGTGTTTGAGGCGTCATGACTGTGAGACTGGTGTTTACAGCAGCCAGTGACTGCCAGTAACAGTTTAGTTTAGCTTTTTCGACATTTATACACAATGAAACACAATGTGTTTCAAATGTGCTTAACCATATCTTAACCTACCCCTGAGAATTCTCCAAACCCCTTCATTTGAATTATGTGGTTGTCAGTTTGTGACACTGATCCCTTTATTTTACCTTAAAATCAGATGTAATGCATGCTTGTGAAACCCCTCTATCTTAAACATGAGGCATTCATTCAGGAGCTTCTATTATTTAAGGGGCAAATTTGAAAACGTTAGGGGAGGATTCTTTAATCAGCCTTAATCTGTGCACTTTTCTCTTCTTTTTCCTTCATTTCCTGGAAATTTCTGTCAAAATAAAGGTAATTTTAAGGGATAAAATTTTAAGGAGGGGGGTTGGACTTGCAACATTGGGATCCTCAGATTCACAGGCAAATGTTTTACCACCTGATGTCAATGTAGCTCTACAGAGTTAAACAGTCATTTATTTACATTTACATTTACATTTATGGCATTTAGCAGACACCTTTTTCTAAAGTGACTTTCACTTCCAACTACAGGGGACAGTCTCCCTGGAGCAACTTGGGGTTAAGGGTTTTGCTAAGGGACACAGTGGTGGTGCTGGAGGTAGGATTCGAACCCAGTACCTCATGGTCCAGAGGCAAGTATCCTACCCACTGGTGGGACGTGCTCTAAAAGTAAAACTGAAGACAAGGCACGGGACAGAAGACTGGTTTAAGGTCTCAATTTATTTTAACTCTCACCCGGACCTTTTTCTTACATCACAAAGGACGTGTTTGCGAAAGTCAAAAAGAAACAGCATTAATGGGACCCTCAGCGGTTGAGAAACGCATGTGTAAACTAAAAAGACACTGTTTTGTTAACTTGATTTGCGGTCTGATGAAGAAATACAATCTATATTTCACTTCCGTGGGACTGTGTTGTTGCTATAACACCAGTGTTTGGAGACACATTGACTTCATGGGCATAAGATGTTTGTGGTAAACAAAAATCTACTCACAGCTTGGATTCAAACTGGCACCTATTCTAATGCTCATCACTCATGGCCCAGGGGCATTAACTCAGTGAATGGGGCATTAACTCAGTGACCAGGGCATTAACTGTGACTCAGTGGCTCTTACCAAGCCATTTATGGTTATGTGTGGCTGAACACGTGGTTGCATTCACAGCTGATTACTGTTCGCTAAACTACAAAAAACAATGACCCACGTCTGAGCTTTATTCAGCTGTGTGTTTTGCTCTGTAATTGTTCTGTGTTTTGTCCCTTGCTGGCTGCCTTAGCCATGGTGTCACAGGGTCTTTCTCTGACACACATTTTAAGGCGACTCGACTGTCCACTCTCTCTCCCCATATGTTATAGAGGCGACTCGACCACAAATATTAATTTATTTTCCCCAATCAATACTCGGCCCCAGGTCAACTGATCACAAACCTGAAAACATGCACTCTACACTGGATATTTGAGGATGTTAGATGATAGAACCATGCCAATTTTTCTAAACAGTGAGAGGCATCAAATTCCAGCAATGAAAAGAAGAATAATAGTAATAGTACTCATAATAAAACTTCCACCAGACTGAATTGTACAATACTGAATTAATTAGTGTCATCGCATTGTGCTGAACAGCACTGTGTTGCAGCAAAGTAGGTTGAACTGCACTGCATCATAACATACAGCACTGGTAGCTGCTTTATTTGTTCCTTTTGATGCATCAGATTGGTGGCAATACATTGAGATGTGTATTGAATAGGCTTCAGGGATTGAGATGCACAGAAAATTAGTTTCTGTGACATACAGAGTATTTTAATATAGTCAAATGCATATGTAGGTCACATATCTGCATAGTTACATCTCAGAACTGAGAGAGAGAGAGAGAGAGAGAGAGAGAGAGAGAGAGAGAGAGAGAGAGAGAGAAAAAGAGAGAGAGAGAGATAGAGAGAGAGAGAGAGAGAGACAGAGAGAGAGAGAGAGAGAGAGAGAGAGAGAGAGAGAGA
>JBBMFX010000080.1:13954356-13969776 GCA_037832545.1 Rhabdalestes septentrionalis | reverse complement strand
CTCTCTCTCTCTTTCTCTCTCTCTCTCTCTCTCTCTCTGTCTCTCTCTCTCTCTCTCTCTCTCTCTCTCTCTCTCTCACACGCCATGCTGTATGGTGGACGCTTTAGGATGTTTTGGTATTCTTCTTAGTTGATTATGTCTTGGTCATTTTTCTCATGCGAATCTTCTTCAATTTTATGTATCTACCATACAGCTTCATGAGGATACGTATTGCGGCATCAATTCTCTGATGTGGAATGCGAGCGTGTTGCCATAGCTCAATAATGCATGACATGGAATTGACAGCAGCCTCTTTACCTGTTAATTTATGTTCTGTATGAAAAAACATCAAAAGTCAAAGAGTGTCTCCATTAGTTGGGAGGTGTGACCCAGTTAGCTGGTCAGTACCTTTCCCTATCAGCCATACTTCCCCATCAGCCAGAACTACTTCTTGTTTTCGCCATGTGTCAAAACTGTCAGCGTAACATTGCATGCGCCAAACAATCAGATCTGGAAACTATCTGATTATCACTCAGCAATTCAAAGTAATTAATAATAATAATAGCACCACAAAACAAAAAATAAACATGCAAAGAGTAGCTAAATATTTATTAAGTGATACTCCTAATCAACGGTATTACCGGTATCTAAAAAGCCAACAGAAAAAGCAGACCTACTCACAATATACAACATTATTATGCCGTAGTGTGTTCTCAGGATTTTTGGGCCTAAAAATAGTACAGCTACATTGAGCAACCTTTAAATGTGTAGCAATCTGCATCAAATTTGCCCTGCATTTTTACTAATACACATAGAACTTTTTAAGTGTGGACCCCGGTTGCCATGATTTTTCTAAATGTTCTTGTTTAATGGACCACCCTAATATATATATATTTATATATAGGGGAGAGGGAGGGATATCAACCACCCAGAGAAAGAGAGGCCAACTTTACTGTCCTGGACTCCGGGCCAGATATCTGTGTCAGAAACTTTATTGATCCCAAAGAAAACTGCTTATGTTGCTTATGTTATAACTCCATAGTCACACAGATACAAGAACAATATAGAATATAAAGTCTAAATAAATCCAATAAGAACTGCTCCTTATAAAATACACTGTGATATATACACACATGCCAGTATTTGAAAACTCCTTTTAAAACTTACAGTTAAGTGCATTACTAATAACACAAACAATGGTTCGGAGCACCATATTGCATGTAATAGACACTCGTAGTAAATCTGTAATATTAACATAAGTAGTGATTTTGCATATGGTAAGACTATTGAAAATTATTGCAGGAACAATTTAGCACTCATTAAGAAAACTGCATGATACTGCACATGATACACTGTTGCACACAAAATTAGACACTAATGCACAGGATGATAATGATTTCAACCTAAAAAGAAACTGCACAAGAAAGTAGCCCCAGGTTATGACGTATATAGCTGTGACATGGCCAGTTTTGAAAAATAAGTTATAGAATCTACTTTATTCTTTATTCATTGCAGACATAGTACAAATAATGCATAATATAATATAATAATTAACAATAAAACAGTGTATAGTACCTTCTAATTAGGACTTGAGTTTGGATCCTGAATAATTAGCCTCTAATTTGAAGGGGGCGGTCTTTCTGCTTCTGATGATGAAATAAGATTATCTGAGCAACTGAAGCTTGAGAGTTAGCCCAAGGCTCTTGGGGAGAAAAAAACCCCTGAAAAGCTCTAAAGATATTCCTGAAATCAGCTAGTGGGCCAAAGGTCTGATGAGCGGGGGGGCAGGGGGGTTTGGGGGGGATTCAAACTAGAATTGTAAAAAGAAAATTAGTGAACTTCTAGTACTAGCAGATATATTAGTAATTATAATAGCAAAGTGGCCCCGTATAGCCACAGCACAGAACACAAGTGTGAACAGTGTGAAATTCTCTCTCAGTGTGAAACCCATTCACCAAGTGAAGCAGTGGGCAACCCGGGGAGTGGTGTGTGCGGATGATACCTTACTCAAAGGTACCTCAGTGGTGCCACTGAGCATCCTGGGATTCAAACCCATGACCTTCTGATCACAGGGTCATCTCCCAGATACTAGACCACCATTTACCCCTAAATGTGCTTCCCACACACGCTTGGTTCAGTGAGTGGCACTCAGGGCAAATACATTCAGGGCTTTGGAGAATGCAGGCATATTATATTATATTATATTATATCAATAATGATGACAGTAATAATCATAGCAATTATATTTTTTGAGAATGCCACATTCTGACAATTTACTTTCCTAACAATGGATGTTAGGATTTACTTTCCGAACAAAGAAATAGCCTAAGCATATAAATCAATGATGAAAAAGGCTGAGGAACATAAACAGGAGCGACAGTGATTCGTCCTCGATCCTCTGTACAGAATTCTCTGGATCATTACGGCGTAAAGGAATCAGCAATTATTATTAATAAGCACAGACCAGATTCCATGAATGGCTCCTTTCTTTCGGTGCCTTGATACTACACTAATGCCTTTGCTTCATTCATAAAGTGTCTGGATGGATCGAAGGTGCTCCTCTCTCGATTGATCACCTTCTAATTACCTTTTCTTATTGATTACAGCATCAACCCAACTACCGGCAGTGCAGGATGATACACACATGCAAACGCGCGCGTGCGCGCGCACACACACACACACACACACACACACACACACACACACACACACACACACACACACACCCTCGGCGGCAAGCAAATTAGCCCAGACTGAAAAAAAGATGTAAAGGTCAGACAAAATGAGAAGGGGAGAGAGAGAGAGAGATGAGGTAGAGAGAGAGAGGGCAGTAGAGAGATGAGGTGGAGAATGATAAATGATGTGTGATGCCAACCACCGTTTCTATAAAAAGCAGCGAGGCAAAAAAGAGAGCGAGAAAGAGAGAGAAAGAGAAAGACGGGGGGTGGAGAAAAGCAGAAAAGCACTAGTGTCTCCTTCTCTTTTTTTCTACTCGTTCCACGGAGCAAGAGCCTCAGTCTGGGCAATATCAGCCTGAGCGTGACCGATTAGTGACTGCAATTCAAATACACTTTCACCTTCTTTCTAGTCTTAGTCAGGAGAACGGCGCTCGTCGGCGATTTGTTTTTTGTATTCGCTGTTCGAGGATTTCGACAAGCTGCCAGCCTGAAATTGTCGGATGAAAAGCACTTGTTTTATTTCGAAAAACAGCCGCCATGGATTTTTGTAGCCGCCAGACATGTACTGCAAACAGCAGACGCTATACCGAAAGAGCTCCTCAGCTCAGCCCGGCTCCCTTAGGACCCTCGCGCGTTCCGCAAATCCCCCAGGAGACCCGGTTCCGACACCCACTTAATAATGCGGTTCAGGCTGGATGCGCACGGATCAAGTTTCCCCGCAATTTTCAACTGAAAAGAGAAACGCGCATCGAGTAGACGGCAAAAAGTTGAAACCTAAAATATGGCTTGACTGTCTGTTTAAGCAGCAGCTTTAAAACATGCCGAGAACAGGGGAAAGCATGTGTTAGCCCTCAGCAGGTGGAACCTGGCAGCAGCTAAGACTGGAAAAAGCTCGCAAAATGTATTTTGGCTCTGTGTGGGAGACTGAGAGTGTGTTGCGGCATGTATAAGAACACTAACCCCTTCACTACATAGCGCTCTGGCAAAAAGAGACTTTCAGTTGGCTCCATTTCTTTAATGAGATTTTTCAATCTCAGTGTATATACAATATTTGAGCAAAAGTATTGGGACATACCTGTTTCTCTGGGTTTGGATTAGGCCCTATACTTCCAGGGAAGGACAATCTTAATGCTTCAGCAATCCAAAACATTTTGGGCAACACCATGTTTCCAATTTTGTGGACACAATTTGGGAAGGAACCTTATCTGTTCCAGCATGACTGTGTCCCAGTGCACAAATTGAGCTCCATAAAAACATGATTGAATGAGTTCAGTGAGGAAGAACTTGACTAGCCCACACAGAGTCCTGATCTCGACCCTATCCAACACTTCCGGGATGAACTGGAACGGAGATAGAGAGCCAGACCTTCTCGTCCAACATCAGAGCCTGATCTCATGAATACTTTACAGAATGAATGGGCACAAATTCCTGCAGAAACAAGTGTGGAAGCTGTTATATTGTAAAGGGGGGACTGATTCCATATTAAAGTCTATGTGTTTGAACACAATGTCATTACAATGTGATGGTAAGATACTTTGGTCCATATAGTGCATGTTCATTACAGCCACATATTCTGACATCCATAATCAATGTTGGTAAACATGATAGTTAACAAATAGATTAACACTTTATAAAAGATGTTATATTAACATAAGGCTGTAGGCTTACTTTTCCAGGAAGAGTTAGGTTAAGTTTAGTCCAAAAAATATAAAAGTAAAAAAACTTTAGGAAGGACTTATTGAAAAATAGTAGGTTTTCCTGCCAGATGTTACCTCTTCAGTTGAGCTAATATGACAGCTAACTCGTGCAACGCTGGGTGCTAATGAGGGCTCTTTTAAAGAGGTCTTTTCACTTCAGCAGAAGATGTGCCAAGATGATAATTTGTCAAAAAAAATTACTTTCACTCTTTCACTCTTTCTAGACATAACTTACATTAGCCAAAGCCACACTATCTCTGACTCACTTCTCTGTCAGGTAAAAAGGTCATTCCATGAGATGCCAAATCCACATATGAAGCGTTTTATGTTGATAAATGATGATACTTCTTTGTTCTCCAAATCTTCAATTACATACGGCTCTTATCAGCCAACAGATCCCATGCCAGTAAGCATTTTAATCTTTACTGCATTTTAATAACACTGAGAAGACTAATCCCATCATACTGAGCTCGTGATGAAGGGGAATACTGAGACAAAGCGGAATATTTCATGCTAAACTGGCTGCCACGCTAAAGTTAGATCTTGTAATGTCAGTTTTAAGCAGAAAATTCTTTGACTTTCCTGTGAATACTGCAAGAAATTCCATGAAAACTGCTGTTTTTGTAATGTGATTCACCCTTCATCACATCATTTAATGTGCTAGTACATTATTTTATGCTGGAATAAGATAATTCATTCCTGTTTTTACATTTAATAATATTGTACATTCATGTTGTTAGATTCATTAATTATGGTTGTGTTAATGTGGGAAAATGTATGTGAGCATTGTAAAGGCTGTCATTCTTATTTGGTGACATTTGAGATGGAACATCAATGGCTGTCACAAAAAAAAAACGTTCCCAGACGTTGTAAAATGGCACTCTTTTTATGAAATGGTCCATTAGGGATTTGGCCTCTTGAAGGTCCCATTTTGGGGAGTTTTCTTGGTATCATCTCTTCCTAACTGGTAACTGATGCACACACACTCAGACAGTGATATATCTATACATATATGTACATGCAATATATATAGATATATTAGGCAAGTTAACACATATAATATAATATAATATAATATAATATAATATAATACATATATTGATTACATATTTATTTCAGAGTTTCAATCATTCGCAGATTTTTTCTTAGAATCGAGTAATAAAAGTAGTGTATATATATATATATACACACACACACACACACATATAATGGCATATTGTACCATTCTTATATTATATTGTTATATTGTATAGTTCTTATTCTACACAATACTATGAAACACATGTGCTTAACCCTAAAATTACACCACACCCCTTTATTTGAAATAAGTGGCCGTTCATTTGTGAAACAGACCCCTTCATTTGACCTTAATTAGATTTAAGGCATGAGTCTGAAACCCCTTCATCTTAAATTTAATCCGTTCATTCTGGAGGTTCTATTATTTGAGGGGCAAATTTAAGGGTAATACTTCAGTAGTTTTACCCCTTAATCAGCCTAAATCTGTGCACTTTTGCAGGGGCAAAATTAAGGCGTTTGGTTTCATACTGAGTCGTGAATAACCAGCATTATCCATTTCAGCAATTAGTGCCACAGTAGGTCTCCAGCAGTGAGGCTTTGGCACCTATGAGCTTGTTGCTGGTTCACCAGTAATCTTTCTTTGGACCACTTTTAGCCTGTTAAACTCAATGGGTATCAAGACAGGTTGGATGATGGCAGTGTAAAATATAAGTCATGAGTGTAGGTGCATAAACCCACACAAATGTCAAGAGTGGACCTGAGGGGACACAATACATAAGAAAGATTTAGAAAATGGGCCTTATAATAAATATCAAGTTTTTAATATCAAGGTATTCATCAGTAACTACTATAAATTAGTCAATATCTACTACGAAGACAGTGAGCTTGCTCTGTAATGTGGTGATTACAGTGAGGAATTGGAGTGTACAGACCTTCAAAAGTGTGTGTGTCTGGATCGGTTAAACAGTGAGTGTGTGTGGGGGTGTATGTGTGTGCGTGAATGAGGAAGTTGTGGATGGTAAGGAACTCTACAGTGCTACTAATCTTGGCCATACAGCATTGCTAATTGGAGCTCACAATCTGATCTACCCCGGGGCAATGTGTGTGTATGTGTGTGTGTGTTTGTGTGTGTGTGTGTGTATGTGTGTGTGTGTGTGTGTGTGTGTGTGTGTGTTTGTGTGCGGCAGCTGGCCACACACACAGGTGGTACTGTATATCATCCAAGTGCAGGATTTAGAAACGGTCTTCTCCCACTCATAAACATTTTTTAAGTCATTAGACACACACAGGCACACACACACTAATCTGTGTGCAAACTTGCGGGATCTTTTTGGTTAAACGAATTGTGAAATACAAGAACACACACTTAAACATACACACACTTTTGTATACCGCTGTGTATTTGAAGGCCTGATCTCAATTATTACAAGAGACTGTTCAGTGAAAAAAACTAATTTAAGCAATTTTCTCTTCACCCCAGATGTAGCTGATCGGCCAAGACAGGTTTCGAGTCCAAATTCTGCTTCTGTATTTCAGGACTGGAGCTATGCGGCTAACGTAGGTAGGGAACAGTTGAAGTCGATAGTTAACCGAATCTTTCCCAGAAATACATTCCGAAAACTTTTCTCCACCCACTCAGATCACATCCAGATCTTCATTAAGATAGTGAGGACTTGTGGGCGTGATTTAGGACACAGCATGACATTAAAAAATGAAATTCACCTCAACTAGAAGCCATTTCAGGCAACACGAGGGCTTTTATTCATAGAACAGTCGTAGGAGGGACTGATTTTGGATCGGATTCCGTAGGATTATGGTCATTGTCAAAAAATGTGGTTTTAAACCATCTCAACTCTTGAAATAATTTATGAAAACATATCCTGTTTTCCAAAAATGGCAGAATTCAACTGGACAGTTCTGTCATTTATAGCTTGCAAAAAGTCACCCTGTCCCTGAACCACAAACAGATATTTGTAGGGGACATATTGTACCTTTTTGAACAAGTTATAACAGGTCTATGGGCTACAAAACATGTTCAGGAAGTCCTTTGCACAAAATCACTCACATAAAGCGATCTCTCCAGCTTTCAGTCCCTTTCAAAATGAGCCGTTTAAGGGCTCTGTAACTTTTATGCAAAATCTTTCAGTTGATTCACAGAAAATGGATGGATGTTTTTGGAGTGTTTATATGAGCAATAGATACTCAAATGGAAATACAAAAAGATGCAAATAGTGAGTTTTGCATAATATGTCCCCTTTAAGGAAGAGTTGGATATGGTTTGGAGTTTTGACAATATACTTACAGAAAGGACTTAAAGTAGAAAAGCAAAATTTAGAAGACTCCAGTCATGATTCCCTATGTCTGGGGCGTATGGAAAATTGTGAAGATTCAATATTTATCTGACTGTTGTTGTGATGTCACAACCATGGTGAATTCTAAATGGTCTGTTTTTGCAACTTAGGTTACTTTTAAACCTGCCTTGTTTGGTGTAAGTCTACAACTTTTGTTTCATTCAGTTGATTTTAATGAATGCAAACGCTTTGCCCATTCTTAACTGCATTACTGAACTGTAGACTATTAAAAATCACAGGCTTTGGTTTGCTTCCAGCTAAAACTTGGTCCTTCCTGCTGTGGTGGGAATGCATTTTCCCAACGCTCCATGCTCTTCTCAGTTTGAATCTTCTCCTTGCCGATAATCATCTCCCTGTTTTACCTTTTGACTCTCCACAGATGCTTATTTGGATCCTATACAACTTCAGTTCTGAAACACACCTCACATTCCTCTTCCACAGCCTCACCCAAATGTGTCTCACTCCTTTATTTCGTACTGCTGCAGTGCAAATGGCAATGAAATCAACACTTCAACCTCCATACCAGTTTTGCTTTACGCGTCTCCTAGCAACCGAATAGCATTTGTTTATGCAAGTTCAGTGAGTTCATTCATTTAAGCAACAACTTACAAGTTGTGATGTAATGTGCAATCAAGTTGTGTGTGACCCCTTGCCCAACAAGTAAAATATATATGACCGAGCCTAAGAAAATAAATTTCTGGTGCAGACAAACCACGCATGAGTTTCCATATATGCACTATACAGATTAAGCGGTAAACAGTATGTGTTGAAATCTTCACATTGTTTACATACTACTGTTTCTTTTCCCTTAAACTGGTCCCACAAAGGCACTTTTCCATAGGCGTACAGGAACCGTGCTGCATCCAAACTGAATTGCAGTACACTTTGATTGTCCAATGTATCTCAGTGCAGTAACAGATTTTCTGACGCATCAACACAATTCTCTCCCCACAGTTTATGGACGACCATCATCCCAAAACACGTACATGGAGTCGAACCAGAGGAAGGTCTTTTTTTCTGTCAAAGCTACTTTTGTTTTTGTAGTCTTGTTTGAGTTTCAACATTCTTTCTCAGCGTTGTTCAGCCAAGTCCAGCTAGCTTGCTCCTGTATCACCTTCACGTTTCTCACTGTGTTAAAGATAGATTTGTTAGTGTTTTAGAAAACTCCCACTGAAATCTATCTTCAGCCCAGACAGAGAGTCCTGCTGGTACTTTGTCGACTTCCCCTTAGTTAATTTATGTCTCCATTGTTGTTGTTTTGAAGCGACAGTAAACAATGACCTCTTTCGATGTTGTCATGACAACATTTACATTTACGCTTGCGGCGTTTAACAGATGCTCTTATTAAGAGAGACATAAATCAGTGCTTAAATAGTCTACGTCTGTTCTTCGTCTGTGGCTATACTAGAATCAACACCTGCTTTTAACCCAGTTAGTACCAGCTCAGTTTCACAACTTAACAAACCTTATCAGAAAAAAAATCACCAATCAGAAAGCAGTGATGCTGTCAGCTCAGCTGTGGCCCCCTTCCGGCCCTGCCGTCAAGCACCTCGGGTTCGGCTCGCTTAATTGTAAGTGCCAGTGGAGAAGTGCCATAAAACTACAAGAGAGAAGCTCTGTTTTTACCTGAAGCCCATAATCTTATACGCATCAGGCAGGTAGCAGCGGGTGTTTTCCATCTGAGCAGGGTCTGAGTCACAGATCTTGTCGTCTGTGCGCCCGTAGTTGGCGCTCTCGATCATGATGACATCAGTGCCGGGACAGCGCAGCTCAATGGGGTAACCCTCACACGACAGCTCACGACGAACCACAGCCATTTGCACAGGAGCACGACTCAACACTGCAGAGAGGGAGAGAGAGAGAGAGAGAGAGAGAGCAGGAGGAAAAGCAATGAGTAAAAAAAATGGAGTCTGTTCAAAAGCCGGGATCATTTATAATATATACTATAATCTTACGTGTGGTTTAAATATAACTTAGATATCTGCTTAGTCTGACTGAAATATTTGGAAAGCATTCATGTTAGGCCACAGGGAGAAGAGACGGATGTGCACAAACCTACTCATTGCCACAATTATTCTGGTTTAGCATGACAGCATGCCTCCAATGGCTTCCCACTCTCTATAAAGTGAACTGAGTAGGTCATAAAACTATACCTCCCATGCCCAGTGGCAGACAGGGTGTTTTGTATCTTGGGTTGAATATAACCTATGTATATACAGCTGGTGGTCTGGTGGTGGTTAGGGAGTTGCCCTGCAATCAGAACTTTGAGGGTTTGAATCCCAGGATTGCCAGCGCTACCACTGAGGTCCTCTTGAGCCATGTACTGTCCCCACACACTGCTTCCTGGACACTGTGCTGCTGGCTGCCCACTCAATTACTCTATACTTGACACTTCACTTACTCTAGACTTGACTGACTCACCTCTCAATTACGCTTCACTTGACTTAGACTCACACATCAATGACTCTGGACTTGTTTTAGACTCATACATCAGTTACTCTGGACTTGACTTAGACTCATAACTCAATGACTCAAGACTAGACATGGACTCATATTAAGGAATTTGTGAAAAACTGTGCTTGAGCCTCACATGACTTACAGTATAAAGACTTTTACTACTTACCTCTAGTGAATGAATGACATCACAATGGTTTGAGGCAAGCATGTAATATTTTAGTCCTGTTTTTGCTAATCAACACAGCACAAGCTTTCCTTATCGGTCACCTCCATTGGCTTCGTTGCTTCCGGCAGAAAAATTTAGACACTAAACCAGACTTGGGTTGATTGTCTACATTGGGTGTAAGTGGATCGTTCTGTAATTTTGATTTTCAGCCAAACTATCGGCTAGTTCATTTGATTTCATTGAGCCGTCTCTCAGAAATGACAGGCTCGTAGTCCCTCATGTTGATTGCGACCCTTTATGCTTCATTGAGTCAAATATTTGTTGCTAATTGCTCATCTTATGCCAAAGTGAAATTTCATAGGGTCCAGGCGTATCTGCTTAACTTAAAGCAGCTGGAACGGGGACTAAGCATTTAATGATAATCTCTCTCTCTCTCTTTCTCTCTCTCTCTCTCTCTCTCTCTCTCTTTCTCTCTCTCTCTCTCTCTCTCTCTCCCTCTCTCTCCTCTCCTTCTCTCTCACTTCTTGAAGTGGGTCTACAGGATGTGAAGGATGAGAATGACACCAGACTGTCGGCATTAATTAAATCCGCAATGGGGAAAAGAAGCTAATTAAAACGCGCAGACAGACGCAGCAACGAACCAATAGGACGTTAGGGAGACGAGCTGTCAGCCAATCGCGGCTTAGCGCAGAGGTGACGTTACTCAGATCTGCTCCCTTGAGATTTTTTTGACTGACAAACACACAAACACTAAGACCCACGCAGCAGCAGAGTGCTTTCTCCAGGAACATGAAGCTCGCTGGCTCAAAAAAAACAAAAAACACAAACAGCTATAGTGTGTGTGGGTGTGTGTATTTGTGTTTGTTTGTGTATGTAGAATGTAAATTGTACAAGAAAGGGCCAATTTTGCAGAATGCCATTGCATAGGTGGTGTGTTATGTGGTCTGGGCAGGGTAAGCATTAGTAGTAAATGAGGGAGCAGCAAAAGGTGGGAAAGAGAGAGAAAGAGAGAGACAGGGAGAGACAGCAAGAGAGAGAGAGAGAGACAGAGAGAAAGAGAGACAGACAACAAGAGAGAGAGAGACTGAAACTGAGACAGAGAGAAATGGAGAAAAAACAGAGAGAGAGATAGAGAGAAAGATAGAAGACAGTGAGAGAGACAGAGAGAGACAGAGTTACGGAGACAGACAGAGAGAAAGCGACAGAGAGAGAAAGAGAGACAGACAGACAGAGAGAGAGATAAAGAGACAGAGATTGAGAGAGGGAGAGGGGGCTGGGAAACAGAGAGAGAGAGAGAAAGAGACGGACAGACAGACAGACAGAAAGAGACAGAAAAAGAGAGAGACAGAGAGAGAGAAAGAGAATGGTATAAAGGGATGAAGAAAGGCAAGAAGTGGGACAGGAGGCATGGAAAAACACATAGCAAAAACACAGAGGCTACTTTTGCTACTACATGTTAAATGTTAAGGGTCATAAGATCAGACACCATGCATCATGTAACAGATTTCATGTAACAGATTTCTGTCAGGGAGCTTCTACAGCATTTAGTCCGTCTGGTTCTCATCATCAACACTGAAAACAATTCGTGCCCAATTAGTTTCTCTAAAATGGTGCATTTCACATTATCACTGACTGATTTGTTCATTTCTAAACCATTTAATTAAGCAGAAATTAGGCAGAATTCCCCTTCAAGGGAAATTATGGGAACTGAATCAGAATCCTACTCAATTAAAAGATGAAATATGAAGCTAAAAATGTACTTGTATCAGACATCTTGTTGTAATTTGAATTTCATTACAAGTTTTATGGGAAGAAAAACATCCTTTTCCCCTTTTTTATGTTTTGCCACAGATTTGCCATATTCTGTTATATTTTTACATGTTTTTCCCATGGGTTTGTCCTATTCTGTCACATTTCTACATGTTTTTGCAACGGGTTTTGTCACATTTTAGCCATGCGTTTGTCGGGCTGTCACATTTTTTTTACATGATTTTGCCAAGCGTTTGTCATATTCTGTCATATTATTATGTTGTTTCCTATGAGTTGGTCATTACTGTCATTTTATCACGTTTTCCTATGCATTTGTGAGGTTGTGTCATATTATTTGTTATTTCCAAGCGTTTGTCATTTCCAAGCGTTTGTCATAGTCTTATATAACTGTTGAATCATCAGAACCATTATAGCATTGCCCCACTCTTCAAAATCATTCGTTTCGTCCTCCTACCAGCCCCACCCCCCACCATGTATAGTTTCCCCAAAAGGAAAGAGACTTTGCACGCGCACAGCAGCACCCCACCCCCCAAATGGACTGCGAGTTTGCATGCACGCATCAACAAAACCACCACCCCACCAAAGCCCCGTCTCTGCTCTAAGCCCCACCCCCACCCACCCAGTCGTAGGCCGATGCGTCCCCCCCACATTAAAAATGCTTGTCACCCCTGTGTTGAAGAGCTTTAAAAATACAATTCATTACATATAAATGCTTATATGTAATAATAATTTTCATGTAAATAATCAGTCATATTACATTTGATCATTTTTAATGAAACCTTTCTTTATAACTAAGTGGTTAAAGTAATTCAGAATGGTTGGATGTGAAAGTCAGAAGACAGTTGTTTGTTGGTGGTGACCTGAACCACATCTCTACAGATTTTTAAATGGGGTATTTAAAAATATTTGAATGGGATTTAAATACAGCAAATACGTCCTCAAATAAACCTGTTTTCAGGTTTTTACCATCTTTTTACCATAATCAAATTGACATATAAAAAGAAGAAGAAAAAGAACATGGGCACCAAGCAGTGGGAAACACTGTTGCCTCACACTTCCAGGGTGTGGGGTTTGAATCCGGGTCCTGGTCTTGCGTGTGTTTGTGGAGTTTGCATGTTCTCCTTTTGGTGGCATGAGTTTCCTTAGGGGACTCTGGTTTTCTCTCACAGCCCAAAGACATGAGCGTCAGGTAAACTGGGGATTCTAAATTGACCGTAGGTGTGAGTGTGAGAGTAAATGGTGTGTGTGTGTGCCCTGTGTTGGTTTGGCACCCTGTCTCACACCCATAGTAAGGATTACGTGGTCACTGGCAAAAACATGTAGATGCAACATGGACAGTAAATGTAATACATTGGTGTTGTAAACATTGCATCCTCTGGTTCCTATTAGTACCACTGTAAAAATCAGAGTCTGTGCACTGTCTCTAGAATGCACTTCTTCCCATTAAATCACTATTAAATACTTTGTTGTCAACAATTCAATCATGCAGTAAATAACCTTAAAGGCATTTCTATTTAAGGTTAGTTTTAGGTGTAGGGTTAAGAAGAATACACTACACAACAAGTACATCAAGAAAAGGTCAATTTCTACAATGTCGAAATCAAACGCTACTAATTCATTAGGTAACCTGACTTCAATGTAAAGCACAGTAATGAACATAATGAGGAGGAACTGGCAGGATTCTTACTGTGAGAAGCTTTATTTGGGGGCTTCAAACACATGTAGTCATTATAAAAGAGAGGAACACACTAATCCTTAATCAAAAAACACACCTGATCCGGCTCATGAAGCTGCTGAGTCGAAGACTACATGAAACTGTGAAGTGCGGAGGGTCACCAGGAGCAGGATTACGAAACACTGCACTAAACAGGAAAAAGCCTTAAGCCGATTCTCAATAGAAGAAACTCAGACCTGTAAGGTCCGTTTGGAAATCCAGAATCCCAATCACGAGAGGATGCAGGCGCTCAGTCGGCACCATTCATGCCGACATCATCACTCAAGAGTCTCTAATTGAGGCTCAAAACCCTGCATTACCTTCACTGCTATTGAAATGTACAGCATAGTAATCTAATACACCAAACCGCCCGTGTTTGTTTTCAATCAAATATACTAATTCAAATATTAAATGTTAAAAACAAATCATTTAAATACTAAAATTTAAATGGTATGCATATTTTGCACAATTATTTATTACTGCCGACCTCATACTTGGCATTCTTTTGCACTTTAATGTGAGGGACAAAAGATCATGACAAAAAAAGAGTACAGAAACAGTAAAACAGTACAGGAGGTCCTCTGGTTATGACGGTCTCCTCATATGACGTTTAAGGTTTCTGACGCTCATTCTCAAAAAGTGTAAAAAATTGAGATGTGAGTGTTTCGGTTTACACCATTAGAGTCACACTTACTGACTATGTGGGCGAACTAGCGAAGTGAGTTGGCGTCCTCCAGTACAGTACAGTGTACCAGTACAGTATGTCTTTTCCTGTGTGTTAGTTGTGCTTTTTAATTCTAGATTATGATTTTACAGCTGTGTTCGGATCGGTAAGACTTACACCAGTGTGTGTTTTGACACCAAAATTCAGGTTACGTCACTGTAGTAGGAACGGAACTGCGTCATAAACCGAGGACCCGCTGTATGTCATCAAGTTGTATTCACTCACACTAGTAAGAATTGACAAAGAAAATGTGAAGACTCGACTGGTCTCTGTTGTTGCTGCGGAAGGAACAGCCTGTAAAATGCATTTGGCTAAACTTGACCTCCTGATGCATCCTTGGTAAGTTTCTGTAACCACTTCATTCTCACTAGGGTCGAGGGTACCGGAGGCTTACCTCGGTGTCTATGGGCACGAGGTAGGGACTCACACTGAGCGTGTGGTACAATTCACTCACACTTATGATTGATTTCGAATTTTCAACACACCAGATGCTTGTGTCTTTGGACTGTGAGAGAAAACGGAGACCCTGGAGGAACCCACCCACCACAATAAGAACATACAAGACCAGGGCCCAGATTTAAACCCCAACCCTGGAGGTGTGGGGCCCACATCCACATTTTTTATCGGTATTTGGCTAGTAATGAACTTTGAATTGGAAACACATATATGGGTTGTGACTCATGACATTTCATTAGTCCATGAGGAATGGACTATTGAGAATGCTTATTGATAAACATGCCTAAATCTAGATTTTAAGACTTTGCAGGGATCATAAACCCATGTCATGACAGGTGTGTGTGTGGGTGTGTGTGTGTGTGTGTGTGTGTGTGTGTGTGTGTGTGTGTGTGTGTGTGTGTGTGTGTGTGT
>JBBMFX010000080.1:13925321-13938683 GCA_037832545.1 Rhabdalestes septentrionalis | reverse complement strand
GTAATGTAACGAATTACTTTGAAATGACAGTAAAAAGTAATAAATAACACATTACAGTTTTGAAGTAACTTGCCCAACACTGATTAGTACCTACCAAAAAGTATGGTGAACCAATGACAGGGTCATATCCACACACTCACTATTTGGTCAGACATGGTTCTGTGGAGCTATGATAAAAAGGCATCAGAACACACAGTATTGGGGCTGGTAGCCACAGACTGGCCCAGGCTGACCACTGTAGTAAGTGCCTAAATTGGGCATGAAGCAATGAATATGGTGGTCTAATGAACTACATACATCCATTTTTTCTTCTGGTTATTTCTTATTTCTAATTTGTGGGAGTGTGTCTGTGTAAAATGTGTCACTATTTTAATACACTATTGACCACATTTGATTTAAAATTCCAAACAACACACTTTAGGATGGCTTGAGCAATTTTTCAATGTAATTCCTCTTTTTAATTGCAACTATAACCTGTCCACAGAAAGCAAGTGAAACTGATTCATCCATTGCGGTTGCTTTTGCAGGAAAACTCTGTACTGCAGAGCAGCACAATGGAGGCTGGTGCTAAAATCTCCCCACAGCAAGCCAGTGGCCTTGAGAAGAACATCACTGTGGTCAGGGGCGACGCCAGCTTGGGTATGTTCACAGTGCTCGCCGCGTGCCTGTGCTTCTGTGTGTACATTCTCGGCAGGGCCGTGCTCAGTGGGGTGGACTATCTGAGAGACCTATAAACACACCCCAAATCTATATTGTTTTAATGGGAGAACAGTTTTTCAGAAACATATGGACAGATTTGTCTGCTAGACCTTATTAGTTTCCCAGATCCTGAAGAATGGGATCAGGTCAATTTACAAAGTCGACAAGTTACTTTGTGTAATTCAAAGTGGGACAGATGATATAAAATGATATAAAAGTTCAAATCAGATGTATTTTTCATTCCATAGCAATGTGTAGCTTGTTATGCGTGTCCTTATATTAATATACCTTTCTGCTTGGGTGAGAAATATTTATAAAATGTCTTTGTAGCCTGTTGCCTGTGGTTGTATATGTTAATAGGACAAGTGCTTGATCAGTGCTTGATCCAAAATTCTTATCAGGTAGATTTCTGCTTGGATGTTGTTTAGGTTAGAATTCATCTTTTAAAAGACTGCATAAAATATTTTTGACATGAAATGTATCTGTTTCTGGCCGCATATCCTATGACCTATAAAAAAGCACAGACATCTTCCACGCTAGACCGTGTAGTTAAACCAGAGTGGTCTTTGAACTTTTTTGTATTCTTTTTGTTTAGCTATTAATGCACATAAATATTGGGTTTGGGATGAATGTTGACAGCTGTGATTGAATTCACCAATCAGAACAATTTCAATGTATTATTGAAAATATCATGCAAGGTTGTGCTAGACTGAATATAATGAAACTTTATGGGATTTTCTTTTCCGAGTTTAGGTAGCCACATCCATAAACCTTTGTGCTATGTCTTCTGTTCTTCTACACTGTCTTTTCAACATCCTGTGCTGTCTCTGTTTGTGTCACATTGTCTGTTACTGTCGTTTCAAAACCATTGTACCTAATGCACTATGATTGTATTGTAATTTGAATGTGTCTCAAGAAAAAATAAACATTGAATGAACATTTGTCGACATTGGTGATGGCAATAAAAGATTTCAGCGATTGCTATATTAACGATTCTCAAATTCTGTACGACCATAGTGTTGCTTTCCTTATTCAGCTCTCTTGCTTTTGTGTGTGTGTCTGTCATTTTTACACGTCTTTTCATCTTTGTGTCAGTTAACATTATTTGTTCTATTTTATTATTTATATTATTTATATTTTATATTTTTGTATTGTCGTAACCTTATGTGCTTAAAAGCCATTTCACAACTTTCACAAGAGTGACATTTACACCTATACATTTTTTTTACATGAATGATTCTATTCACACTACAGTGGGTCCTCAGGCCATGGCATTCGGGACATACAATGTTTTGAGCTTTCGATGATCACTCCAGTAACTAGTTGGGTTGCACGCGGCGGAAGAATACGCAGTCTATGCAGAATATGCAGTAATGCGACATATGAGGGAGGAAGTTGGCGTCTGCAGTGTACTTACCTACGCCATTAAAAGCAAAAGCATTTTTATGCTCATTTTTTGTCATGCGGTGTACAAGAATATTCACCTCCTTCTCCTTTTAGGTTCAGTGTGTTTTTATGTTCTCTATTATAATTGTACAGCTGTGTGAAGATAGGTGACTGAGGCCAGGGTATGTTTCGACTAACACTCAAATTCAGGTTACCTTACTGTTGTAGGTCTGTGTCGTAACTCGAGGACCCCCTGTACATAAAACGCTGAGCAGGCCCAAAGATAAATGGAAAGCATCTACGGAATTTTGTAAGACGGTTTATTAATGCTGCACACATGCACATGGCAGAATCTGCTGACCTTTGTTTCTGTACTTAGAGATCCTATAGTGATTTGTTGGCAAGACATCAGTAAACAGATTTGAGAATTATGGCAAAAAGCAAACCAGAGCTATTGTTCCACAGCTGACAGAGAATTTCAAAGCAGGATACATAATGACTCCAAAAAGTGTCCATGTGCATAAACCCCTCTTTCCAAAGATAAAGATGTGGAAAACGTTGGCGATAATACATGTCACCCATATGAATCATCATATTCTCCCCACATGAGCGGTTGCATGTGTGGCACAGTAACTCCATAAAACCAGAAAAGCCTAAACCAGATTGGTAAATATAGTTGGGTTTAGGTTAGGAAAGATGGATAATTGAGATTTAGTAAGATTATTTTAAAATGAGGAAATATTAGGTAAGGTAGTTAAAATTGGGTAAGAGAGTTGGGTAAAGATTGGGCAAAATAATTTGAGTAAGATGATTACGCTTATATGGCATCAAACATTTGCTTCTACATTGGGTAAGATGGGTTTAGATGAGATACGATTGGTTTATAAGGGGTAAGAACTGTAGGTTTATATTGGGCAAGAAATTTGAGTTTAGACTAGGTGAGATTGTTCCATTTGGGTTGTATACGTTTGTTGGTTTACGATTAGATATGAAGTTTGTTTTTTTAATTGAGTAAGATTGTTTGGTTTATGATTAGTTACGATTAGTTAGGACAGGGTAAGAGATTTGGGTTTGGATTGGATAAAATCTTTAGATTATATATATTTAGATTAAGATAGGGTAACAAATTTGGGTAAACCTGTTTGAGATGGTTGGCTTTAAATTGACGAACAGTTTACGGTTATTTATAATTAGATACGGTTCAAAGTTTGAAAAAGATATTTGGTTTAAGATTAGCTATGATGGTTGGGTTTAGATTGAGTAAGAACTTTGGGGTCAGATTGGGTGATGTTTAGATTGGGTAAGTCTGGATTGTGTCCCATAAACTTTGCTGCCTTAATAACTTGGAAATAGAAATGTCATATATAACAGGCCCTACCATGTGTGTATGTGTGTGTGTGTGTGGGTGTATGAATAGGTATGACAGTGAGTTCTATCAGGGATGGTTCAGGTATGATCATCCGTTCAGTGGTTAATGGAGGTGCTATCAGTAAGGACGCCAGGCTGGCAGTGGGAGACGCAATCGTAGCTATCAATGGAGAGCCAGCCACCAATCTGGACAACGCGCAGGCTCGAGCCATGCTGCGCAGACATTCACTTCGGGGCCCAGACCTCAGGTACACACACACAAACACAGGGGTTTGTCTTTTGGGGCTCTGCGCTATGTTTTACTGACTTCTGCATTTCTGTAGCTAAATACAACTACATTTTCAGTTTTTCAATCCCTACACACACTCACATACACACACACACACACACACACTCAGACCTAATCAGGAAACTGCTAGCCTACAGAAGCATCTCCTTATCTGACCAGACCACGGGTGCACACATAATCACAAAGTCATAACCAATGCACAGGATATTGCTATCCTACCGAGGCACTCACCTTACAAACCTAACCTCAGGCTCAGACACACACACCATGTTGTGCACATTTAAAGGGTCCAGAATTTAGCCCTTCTAGTCCAAACATGCAAACTAAGCTGCAGGAAAACAGTCACCAGTTGTATGTGACCTCCAGAAGTGACTTTTGATGACAGATGAACAGCGTGGAGCAGCTACATAAAACACATTTACAGGAATCAGACATATAGACAGAGAGCAGCCGAGAGAAAGAGTAGCAAACGGCAAGAGTGTATGTGACTGATTTCAGACTGATTTACACTGTTTATATTTATTAAAATCAGATTTTACTACCACACTCTGAGTTCTACTAGTGAACGCTTTCCCTTCTCAGACATCTCTGATTCCAGCTCATCAGTGATTTACTATATTCCATCTCATGGAGATGAATCCCGGGACCTGCTACTCTGTGCCGTACAGTTTTTTTTTAATACTTTTTTTTGCGTCTGTATCTGTAATGAATTTTCTTTTTATATCTCTTGTTTGACATCCTCAGTATTACATATGTACCTGCGGCTTTCCTTGATATGCATCAAGCCACCATCATCCAGTCAAAACAGGAGACGGATGCAGGCCGAGCTAGAATCATCCAAACAAAACGGGGTGGGAATGCAGACCGAACAGCTGTCGTCCAATCAAAACAGAGCACAAATGTGGGCGGAACAGCTGTCCTCCAATCAAAACAGGACACAAATGTGGGCGGAACAGCTGTCCTCCAATCAAAACAGGGCACAAATGTGGGCGGAACAGCTGTCCTCCAATCAAAACAGGGGATGACTGCAGAACGAGCAAGCATCCTCCAATCAAAGCTGATTTTCAAGAAGGACCAGGCCAGCATTCCCCAGCACATGCCTGCCACACCCTTTAGGACACTGTAAGGATAAGTTACCTTTCACTAGGGATGTAAAATTATTTCTCTTAAAGATTTGATTCATTTTGTTCAGTGTGTTACAAATGCGCACATTTCGCCATAATTCAGTTGTTTATTTTATCAAAAATACACTGATTATAAACTACCTGCTATTTCTCAAGGAGACATTTACACATGGGGGTTAGGAAATTCACCTTCAGAATCCTGATATATATTTACAGCTCTGGATAAAAATAAGAATCCACTGCAAAAATTTTCAGTTTCTCAGGTTTAATTTTTATTGGCGCAAGTATTGAACTGAAAAGCGTTGCCGTATATTTTAAAAACAGCTGACAATATTTCTCCTCATTTCCAAATAAATATATTGTTCTTTAAAGCCTCATTTAAATTCAATGATAAAACATCAAAATAAGAGAAATGATGCAGCCTTTACAGAATTCGAATTCAAAAGAAAACAAATCTCTTGTTCACTCTTTAACAAAAATGGCCATAATTACCTCTGACGAACTTCTAGTAGTGTTGGTCGAACTTCCATCCAACTGGTCTCACTGTGAGAGGAGAGTGTCGATTACAGCAGTGTTTTATACTTTTCCTCATTAAATAAGATGTGATTCAGGTGATCAGTAATCAGTCGAATGAGGTCTCACTCATAGAGATGCTGATTTAAAAATAAATTGGCGTGCTCTCTGATTTTTTTACAGAGCTGTAAATTCAGTCCAGTATTAGGAAAACAGATCATTTTTGCATTTTTAGGAGAGTACTTTTATAATACTTAGCCACTACAATAAAATCAAGTCAATCTTGATATAAATCCAAGCAGAAATTCCTGCTAAAGTATGAGTCGACAGGTAAATCTAGATTTATTTACCTCAGTAATGTGTTCTGAATATATTCTAAGTTTAAACCGATTGTAGGAATTTTCTCAGGTTTATTGTATTCATGCAGATTTATCACAAGTTTAAAAGAAAATGTAAATGTTCATTTCAATCATAGAGGGAAAAAGTTATTTAACTATTACTATGGAGTTGCAGAAAAGTAACTGCTCCAAAAATGTAGTGGGATTTTGTAGTTAATTACATAAGACACACGCCGGCTTGATTGCTGCCAGCCCTAAACATCACTTCAATAAAACTTTTCTGGCAGTGTGAGGTATTCAGAAGACCTCAGCAAGCAGAACTCTATGGTACAGTCAGAATGAATGAAGGACTTTTTGAAATATATAACGGTTTGAAAAGGGTTACAAGCATAATTCATAGATTAGAAAGAGGCTGAACAAAAAGCTTTCCAGTTTCAAAGCACCTAATCAGCTCATTAACTTCAGGTGAATGGGCCGTTAAAGCAGAGAAAGCTCTAAATGCAGGCGGTGGGCCTTCAGGACCAGGGTACGTATAATGACTAATATATGCAGTTGAATAGGCTCCTTTCAATGTATTTCATCAGCTCTTACTTAGACGATTTGGGGGTTTTTGAATTCTAGACATAAACCTTTTGCCTTGAAAGGCTAATACTTGATGTGTTTTTCAAATATTTGCAGTCTTAAGGCATTAATGAGAAATCTGTTCGTTTTAGCAAATCCACCTCCGAACAAACGCAAGTGGATGGAGGGAGAGCAAATGGAAAATCTCGGACACAAAAAGAGGCAGAAAAAGCAGAAAGCCTGTCATTGCGGGGATGGAGAGATGACGGAGGAAGAAAAAGGAAAGAGGGGGAGGAAAGTGCTTCGAAACACACAGATGCCTCACGGCATTTAAATGGACAGAGAAAAGAAGAGAAGCGAAGAGACAAAGAGAGCGAGACGCTGCTGGGAACTGACCATGATTTATGGAGCCAGCCCCGAAGGTGAGGCATAAGCAGACACTGCAGTGTTTCACAGGATTCCACGATTAAGCTACACTGCATGGCCAAAAGTATTGGGACACACCAGTTTTTCAGAGTTTGGCTTGCCCCCTTACTTTCAGTGAAGGACAATCTTAATGCTTCAGCAAACCAAGACATTCTGGACAACACCATGCTTCCAACTTTGTGGACACAGTTTGGAGAACAACCTTTTCTATTCCAGCATTACTGTGTCTCAGCGCACAAAGCAAGCTCCCTAAAAACATGGCTGGATGAGTTCAGGTTGGAAGAACTTGACTGGCCCACATAGAGCCCTGAACTCAACCTTTGGGATGAACTGCAACAGAGATTCCAGGAAGACTGGGAGCTGTTCTTTACTGTTGGTGCAATAATCAGGAGTCCCAATACTTTTGTCCATGTAGTGTATTTCATGAGTTGTGTCAAAGCTTAGTTCAAGGTATTTAAGAAAATCAATGATAGATGTGGCCAGCGTTTTTCTCAGGGTGACGCTCTTCAGAAAGAACGGGGAAAGTCTTGGCATCGGTGTGATTGGCGGGCGTGGCATGGGTCGTCGTCTGAGCAATGGAGAAATGAGGAGAGGCATCTTCATAAAACACATTGCTGAGGACAGCCCTGCAGCCGGCAACAACACACTCAGACCTGGAGACCGCATTCTACAGGTACATATGGGAGTTCCCTGACTACACTACCCAACACATTTCCATGTTCTGGTTAAGTGATGTGCTGTACACCTTCTGAACTGCCATCAGGATGTTTGTGATGTTCATGTTATAAAGTAGTTGGGAGCCGTTTAAGCAATAATTGTTTTAAGAAAGCCAGTTTAACTCCTTACACAGTGACAAATAAAGCTTTTCTCACTCTTCAGGATTGTTCACACTGTTCATGTCCCCCAGTTTAACCTTGAATCTGGAGATTATTTATATTTAATTTGTTTTTAAAGGTCTTTTGATTTTTAAACTTAAGTTCTATTGTACAGGGAATTCAAATATTTGATCGTTTGGCTTGGACACTGATTGTGTTTTGGTTTGGATTGTATGTACATTTCTAGTCCACAGCCAGAATGGCCTCTAGGAGGCCTGTAGAAAGGGGTTCAATGGTTTTCACTTGTACTTCATCAACCAAACTATGGTTGGTGACTGAAATAATTTTGTATTGGAGCTGTGCCTAATCCTAATTTACTTTACTCCTAAAAATACACCAAACCCCTTAGTTTGAATAAAGCGGACGTTCATTTGTGAAACCGACCCCTTAATTTTAACTTAAAATCAGATTTAAGGCATGACTGTGAAACCCTTTAATCTTACATTTAAGGTATTAATTCAGGAGGTTCTATTATTTAAGGGGATCATTTGAAAAAGTAATATTTAGTAATAAAAGAAATATTTAGTAGTTTTACCCCTTAATCAGCCTTAATCTGTGCACTTTTTGCCTTAATTTCCAGTAAAAGCCAAAATCCAGGTAATTTTAAGGGATAGAATGAAGGAGTTTGATTTCATAGTGCATACATCAGTTAACATTGCACAAATTCCATGCATAAATCATCACCCACTTTCAAACTGTATGACATTAACAAGCTTATGTGGTTTCTAAAACTGAATGGCTTTCTGAGATTCAGTCTCTGATGAAAGCATAGAGAGTTTTGATGATGTCATTGTGCACCAGTGGATGGGGGGAAATAATTCATCAGTAAACCAACAGAATAATGAATGTGTGAAGGCTTTGTTTGCTAATTTGTGAGGTGTAAGCTTCCATCAGTGTGACAGCCATGTCAGTCTTGAAGCTCTAGTGCAAATCCAGTGATTATAGCAGTCAGTCTCTGACAGACACTGTTTGCCAGTTTCCCCACACGTAGATTAAGACTAATCTCTTGCTAAATTTCAGTGTCGGTGGAGAATTGCCATTGGCAGTCCTTTGAAGTGTGGGCTACTGGGCTCATGAAGGAGGGAAAGAGATGCTGACATTTGCAGAGACTGGAATGATTGTGTTTCAGGTTGGCGGTGTGGATGTGAGTGATTTCACTCATGAAGAAGCTGTGGAGGCGATTCGCCGGGCAGGAGACAAAGTGGAACTTCTAGTACAGAATCCTCAGGTAACACACACACACTTACTGTATATACACTATATGGACAAAAGTATTGGGACAAACCTGTTTTGCAGGGTTTGGGTTAGGCCCCTTACCTCCAGTGAAGGACAATCTTAACACTTCAGTATACAGAGACACTTAAGACAACACCATGCTTCCAGGTTTGGGGATGAACCTTTGCTATTCCAGCATGACTCTGCCCCAGTGCACAAAGCGAGCTGTAATTAGACATGGCTGGATGAGTTCAGTGTGGAAGAACTTGACTGGCCCACAAAAAGCCCTGACCTCAACCTCTTCCAACACCTTTGGGATGAGCTTGAATAGACCTGTCCATCAGGGCCTGACCTCATAAATGCTCTACAGAATGAATGGACATAAATTCCCACAGAAACTCCAAAAACTTTTGAAAAGCCTTCTAAGAAGAGTGGAAGCTGGGATAGATGCAAAGAGGGACCAAATTGTGTTTGAATAAAACTTCATGAAAGTTCCTAACATTGCAATAGTCAGGCATCCTATTACTTTTGTCCAAACAGTGTATAAATATAAAATAAATGTGTTTAACACAATCATAATTTCAAAACTGGCTTTTAATTGTGAGTTTAACTGAATTGTCTAGTCCGGTGAATTTTCTGCTGAACTCTACACTGCACACGCATACATCATACATTTGAACGGGCATTTCTGTTTTTTAACACAGGTTTCAGACCCCGTTGTTCGGCATGAAGGACATGATCTTTCACAAACCAACCATCAGAATCACGTGGTATGTCATTTTTTCCCAGTTTGGTGGGTCTCCCAGTGTGTTAGTCTTGTAAGGCCAGACATCTCTCCTAATGGAGATACGAGTTTGGAGACAACCTGGTGATTGTAGTGAAATCAGACATTATGATTTTACCGCAAAGACGGGTGTGTCACGCCCACAAATCAATTTATTTCATGCTTTTTTAACATGACAATCCATATCACGGGCAAGACATGCTAGCGATCAAAATGCTTTCATTAATATTTTGAGTTCTGTTCTCATGTTAAGATTTCATGTATTTGACAAATGTAATGTGTTCTTTGGACATTCACATCTCCATATGGGACATTGTGAGACACTCTTGTTGCATCCAAGGGCAAATGACTGGCATATTGACCATTAAAGAGCGTTGATAAGAGCATTGTCGGACTCTACTTTGAGTTCCACCTTCACTAGGTGTTGAACTGGTCTGTTCTCAGCCTAATAAATCTACACTCCTAATCACATATAGCCCAGCATTTCTCATGGTTGACTGTCTGGCCCAGTAAGACCACCTGCGTGTTTCCTAGGTGAAATTATATGTATCTACTCCAATGTTATGTATGAGAACGTTGTTCTTTTTTTTGTTGTTCTTTCCCTGTAGAAGTGTGAGAATCCAAGTCTACTCGTCCGCCTCTCCCCAGCCAACCCTTTCACCCCCGTCCCTTTTAAGGTTTGCTATTGGTTGTGTTGCACAGGCATTGCTTAAAAAGGTTCATTAATAAACACACTCACCATCCAGTTCATTAGAAGCTATACTATGTAAAGCTGTTCTATGTTTAAAGCTGTTCCTTTCTTCCAGTGAAGGGCAGTCTTAATGCTTCCACAAACCAAGACATTTTGGATAACACCAACTTTGTGGACACAGTTTGGGGAAGAATATTTTCTATTCCAGCATGACTGTGTCCCAGTACACAAATCAAGCTCCATAAAGACGACACTGGATGAGTTGACTGGTCCACATACAGTCCTGACCTCAACCTCATCCAAAACCTTTGGGATGAACTGGAATGGAGATTGTGATCAGGTCTTCTTGTCCAACATCAAATTCTCACAGAAACTCAAAAATATTGAAAGCCTCCATGAAGCTGCTGCCAAGGGGGACCAACTGCATATGAAAGTCTGTGTTTTAACGCAATGTCATTAAAGTCCCTGTTGGTGGAACCGTCAGGCATCCCAATACCTTTGTCCATATAGTATACATACACTCTAGATCCCATGGTGTCCGTTCCTTAACCTCTCCCTACCCCAGTCATTATTGGTGAATTTCTGACAATAGGACCTCTGTTGACCAGACATCTTCTGGATGGTAGATGATAAGTGTCACTGCTAGGTTTCAAGAGTAGCCCACCTTCCAAAAACGTCCAACCAAGAGTAGCACAACCTGTACTACCGGATGGGTACATCTTCTAATTTAAATACTGGCAACATGCAAGGTAGATGTTTCCAACACACCTGGCAACCTAACCCTAAAAAAATAAGGTGATGTAAAACATTTATCTGAGCAGGTGTTTGTAACTACCTTCCACACTGATCCACACTGAAAACTGTATAGTTCACACAGTTTTTACTTCCCGAAGCAGTGAAATGAAACACTCCAGTCTGAAAGATTTTCTGTTACGCGTTGACATTTTTAAGTGTTTACGTGTGAGACTAGGTTCTATTAAAATGCGAAAAAGTGAGTGCAAACAGAGTTAATGGTGTTTTATGAGAAATAACAGAATGAAAACAATAACGTTCTGTCTGTCTTGCCAGCTTACAGGTAACAAGCTGTTAAAGAAGTCTCTCCAGTCACACCACCCGCCGCCTCCCCTAAGGCTGCCCTCGGGGCCCGCCGACTCCGTAACGGATGGAGCGACAACTAAGAGCGTTTCAGAGAGGCTGAGTGGGCCACCAGAGACTGCGCAGAACAATGAACAGCAACAGGCTTCATACTGGAGTATGTGTGTATGTGTGTGTGTATTTGTGTGTGTGCTGAAATTCTCACTTCAAAATGTTCATAATTTATGCCCAGTATGTCAGTATAAGCCAAGGATAAAATTATCTAAATGCTCAATCTAAATGTGTGTGCCTAAACCCACTTTAACGTGTTCATAACTTATGCTCAATGTATCTTTAGATGCCAAGGATAAATGTATCTAAATATTCAATCTGTGTGTGTGTGTGAAGTGAATTGACCATTTTTGTCATATGTTAACACACCACAGCACAACGTGTAAAATTCTTCCTCTGTATTGAACCCATTCCCCAAGTGAATCAGCAAGCAGCCAGGAAGACAGGCGGGCGAACTGTGTGGGGCTGGTACCTTGTTTCAAGTGTACCTCGGTGGTACCACTAGCTGTCTTGGGATTCGAACCCACAACCATCTGATTGCAGGGCGAATGCCCTAACCACTGTGTATTAGCATGTATTGATATGTATTTTCCACAAGAAATTATAACAAGACAAAATAATGGAAACCCCACACACACAGTACTCACTCACTGGCACATTCAGGCTCAGTGTCCGTTGAACAAGATCGAGTGAATTCCGTTACAATGTAATATTTTTAGCAAACCAAGCTTTAAATGATGTATAAAAGAATAGTTTGGTGAAAACTGATGCAATTTTCCCTTTGCCCTCCATGTAGTTGATTAGAAACGTGTGAAAAGTGTGTGCAGTCTGCTCATTTTGGTGCTAGAAGCCAAAATCATTAGCGTCGAGCAAACTGAATGCCTAATGCAATATACATTGCAGCAATTAGCTACTTGCCCATGTTTGAGTTGAAGCAAAATTTTGTTTCAGCAATGTGAGTCATGCTGCCTTCCCTCTTATTTATAGTCACCGTGTGGCATCACTCTGTATTTGCATAACATAGACCCCCCAGCCTATTTTTGTCCCACCAAGTCTCTTTGAAATGGAATGACAGTCGGTCGCTCTATGGATCCTTTATGTCGCTCATGTGACCACGGCATTAGTCATCACACATTTACCTCTAATCTGTTAGCCTATTAGCCTAGCGTATCTCAAATACTTTGTTGCTTTTTTTAACTGGAAGCAAACAAGGGCTGTCAGTGTTATTTGATTATAGTCAGTTACTCAATGGTGAGGATGCAGGGAGTAGAGCTGGCGAAGGTGGAGCAGTTCAGATACTTGGGGTCAACAGGGGAAGTATAAAAGAGAGGTGAAGAGGTGAGTGCAGGCTGGGTGGAGTGAGTGGAAAAGAGAGGCAAGAGTGATTAGTGTCGTGGAAGGAGTGGATTTTTGGGTTGCGATGGGTGAAGAAGAGTATCAGGAGTGATTTGTGTGTTAGAATGGGTGGGAAGTGCACCAGGAGTGATTTGTGTGGTGATATGTGTGGAGAAGAGTGACAGGAATGATT
This sequence comes from Rhabdalestes septentrionalis, assembly GCA_037832545.1. Taxonomy (NCBI): domain Eukaryota; kingdom Metazoa; phylum Chordata; class Actinopteri; order Characiformes; family Alestidae; genus Rhabdalestes; species Rhabdalestes septentrionalis. Next base: position 13,925,740 of record JBBMFX010000080.1, on the reverse strand, counting down.
TGTGTGGTGATATGGGTGGAAAAGAGTATCAGGAGTGATTTGTTTATTGGAATGGGTGGAGAAGAGTTGCAGGAGTGATTAGTGTGGAGGAGAAGGTGAACAGGATGGTAGTGAGACCGGCCGTGTTGAATGGGTTGATATTTTGGAGATGGTGACCCTGATTAAATGACAGGAAACAGAGCTGGAGGTGGCAGAGCTGAAAATGTTCAGATTTGCACTGGGAGTGATGAGGACAAACAGGATGAGGCGACAGAAGGAAATTTAAACAGTTTATACTCTGATTTCTGTGGTGGAATGGGTGGAGAAGAGGAGCAGGAGTGATTTGTATGGTGGAATGGGTGAAGAAGGAGAACAGGAGTGATTTGTGTGGTGGAATGGGTGGAGAAGAGGAGCAGGAGTGATTTGTGTGGTGGAATGGG
>JBBMFX010000080.1:13889202-13910634 GCA_037832545.1 Rhabdalestes septentrionalis | reverse complement strand
CTACTACTACTACTACTACTACTACTACTAATAATAATAATAATAATAATAATAATAATAATAATATGTTTCAGGACAGTGTGAGAACCAGTGAGGTGCTAAAATCTTTATATAAGGAGAAGTGCAGGAAGACATATATGTATGTGAAATGATAATTGCTTTTAATCAAATTGCTTGCTATTTACCATAAGAGATTTTTTTAGTTGGCTGTCCACCCACCAAAGAGAATCATCAGCAGGCTGAGGCACTGACTGAGAGCAGAGAAACTATACCCAGGCTGGGCCTCATCACATGACAGCCTGTGAACTGTGACCACTTACAGAAGTATACAACTTTTGTGGATCTGCCTGTACACTACATGGATACAAGTACTGGGACACTCCTGTTTTTCAGAGTTTGTGCTAGACCCCTTACTTCCAGTGAAGGACAGTCTTAATGATTCAGCAAACCAAGACATAATTACAACTTTGTGGACACTTTTTTGCAGGAAGAACCATTCCTATTCCAGCATGTCTGTGTGCCAGTGACCAAAGCAAGGTCCATAAAGACATGGCTGGATGAGTTCAGTGTGGAAGAACTTGACTGGGCTGCAAATAGTCCTCAGACCTCAACCCCATCCAACAACTTAAGGATGACCTGGAATGAAGATAGCAAGCCCAACATCACTGTCTGACCCCATAAATGCTATACCAAATGAATGGGCACAAAATCCCACAGAAACACTGCAAAATCACGTGGAATGACTTCCAAGAAGAGTGGAAGCTGTTATCGCTGCAGAGGGGGACAACTCCATATTAAAGTCTGTGAATTTTAAGGCAATGTCACTAAAGTCCCTGTTGGTGTGGTGTCGGCTGTCCCAATACTTTTGTCCATATAGTGTATGTATATTATAATCACACCACCCTGTTCAGTTTAGAGCACAAACGGGTGTATTCTCGGTCTGTGTTTCAGGTCGTGTCCTTTTTACAGATTGTCATTGTTGGGTGTGTGGGTGGGTACGTGTGTGTGGGCCTCACCATTTGTTAGGAAGGGGGTACAGCTGTGGTTAAAAAAGGAAAAAGGACTTTAGAGAGAACTAGAGTGTGAGAGAAAAGGGGGAATCCGAAAGAGAGACAGAGAGAGAGAGCTGAGCTGAGCTACTACAGCTAACTTTAGCTTCGTGAAAAAAAAACAAAAAAGAAGACACCGGCATGGCGAACATCGCGGTCCAGAGGATCAAACGGGAGTTTAAAGAAGTGCTGAAAAGTGAAGAGGTTTGCAAGGACTCCATGTTTTACAAGCTTTTAAAATCCAAAAATAACCAATTTTGGTCAGCTAGCTGCTAACGGCTAACTTAGCCATAAAGCTAAGTAGCTTCCTTAGTGACAGGCCTTAAACAACACCAAAATGATAATTGTTTCAAATACTTTATTTTATACAAGGTCAGGTTTGAGAACTGTATTCATAATTAAAACATTCAGGCCGTATGTCAACGAGAAACCTATAGAATTTGGGCTGTTAGCATTTAGCTAGCTAGCCTTCAGTATCAGCAGTTGGTCAGTTAGCTGTCAAAACAGAAGCCCCCGAGCTGACAAAGAGCTATTGTTAATATTACAGTTATGTATTTAGTCAGAGATTGTCATTAACATGTTCAATAATCGGTACATTTAATAAGTCAAACTGTTTTGACTGTTAAAGCAACATTTAAGCATTGCTAAATCTTAGCCTGCTAAAGCTACTCCCCAAATTTGTACACATACAGGCCAGGGTATTTGTCCTAGATAAATCTTGGTCCCTGCATGCATAAGCAAATAATATGTACTGTTTAATATCCGTACTGTCAATATAAAATACGTTTATAAGCAAGTCATTAGAGATCACTTTTTGACTTCCCACTGGGTAAGTGTTTCTGTTTCTGTTTTGTCCAGACAAGTAAAAATCAGATAAAGGTGGACCTTGTGGATGAAAATTTCACAGAATTGAAAGGGGAGATTGCAGGACCTCCAGACACACCATATGAAGGTAAAACATTTCTTATTTACACATACACCTGAACTATTTGAGAATTTGAATCCTGAACTGGGATCAGCTTTTGACTTTCATATAGGGCTGAATAGTACTATATGGAGTGATGGGTTCTGATCTTAGATCGATGTTCATATTCTGAGATAAATATACTGCCAAATGAAAGTTCTCTTGGGGCTGCTGGTGGCCTGGTGATTTACCCCTGCGATCAGATGGTCATGGGTTTGAATCCCAGGATGGCTATTGGCACCACTGAGGTACCCTTGAGCAAGGTACTGACCCAAATATTGCTCCCCGGGTGCTGCGTTGCTGGCTGCCCAAAGCTTTACTTGGTGAATGGGTTAACTGCAGAGAAAGAATTTCACATTTCTAATTCTGATGGCTGTGGTGTGTTCACATGTGATTATAAGGGGACTTTAAAATTTTATTTTCATTTTAGGGGGCAGGTATCAACTAGAAATCAAGATCCCAGAGACGTATCCATTCAATCCACCAAAGGTAATAGCTTATTACTGTCTTTATCATATGATGAACACTTGCTGCATAGTAGAATGGGTGGAGGTAGCTAAGTGGGTAGGATACTTGCCTCTGGACCATGAATTCCTGGGTTCGAATTCTACCTCCAGCACCACCACTGGGTCCCTGAGCAAGACCTTTAGTGTCCCCTGTAGTTGGGAATGGAAGTGGCTTTGGATAAAGGCGTCTGCGAAATGCCGTAAATGTAAATGTAAAATAAGTAAAGTCGAAGTTAATGTTATGAAATTGTTAATGAATCATTTGTTTGGCGCACATTGTTAGTAAAACCTTTCAGACCTATCATAATAGAGGGAACTGAAGCCCAGCTGCATGGGCACTCCAAATGACTTGTGCTCTCGTTCATATGCAAGTTTAGTTTTTTTTTATGGCAAGTTCAATGATTGCTCTCTTCAGAAAACTGTCTTCAGCTACTGCTGTAGTGTGTTTGTTTATCATGAACATCTTGCCTGAAGGATAATTTACAAGCAAAACACATTGCTGATGCTGATATGAGTAATTCTGCAGCGTATGCAGGACAGTGCTGGGGAGAGACAAACTATGGTATATATTAATGCAGAGCAATGGTTAATATCATTGTTATATGCAACGTTAAGTAAGTAGCTCAAAAGCAGTGTATCGCGTACTTCTATTTTCAAAGTACTGCTGTAAGAACAAAAGTTCAAGAACATTTGGTTTGCAAACATTTTAAACAAATAAGGTGCTTTTAAACTCAGTGTTCCCTTTAACACAGTTACACAGCAACAGCAATTACATAAAAAATAAATGTCATCAAATAAATAAAAAAAACCCTAAAAGTTAGTTGCCACTGCAGGGCATTCATGTTTGATCTAGTTTCATATAGAAAAACAAGTTAACCTCAGAGTCTAGAACATGGGGGTTGGAGCCATTATAGCAGCTGCTAAGTGTGACCAACCCCATATGAAAATCTATGCATCTGAATGCAGTGTCATTAAAGACCCTGTTGATAAAAATGACCAGACGTCCCATTACTTTTGGCCATGTAATATGACGCTTATTTTGTTTATTGATAGCAGATTGTACAGCTTTTTAAAAAAAAGGGCCAAACAGCAGCAAATAAAATTAATCATTAAACAGCTCCAGTAATAAATTGTTATTTCTCTGTTTCAGGTGCGGTTCATTACGAAGATCTGGCATCCTAACATAAGTTCAGTTACTGGGGCAATATGTTTGGACATTCTGAAAGACCAGTGGTGAGTCCCTGTCTACTGTGCACATTTATAATATCATCAAACCATCTGCTTTTTGCATTGGAGCTCTGTGTTTTTAAACTGGAATACGCAAGTTAACACTAAATGACACTTTCCATAGTCTGCATGTTGCTTCGCATAGATTTCATGGTCATTTTCTCGTCTTCTGCCACGATAAATGGGTGATTATATTTGGGGTCCTTATTCATAACAACTACCTGCTTAGTATAGTGTAGGTCCCCTTAGGCCACTAAAACAGTTCTGACCTGTTGAGGAATGGAGTCCGCTAGACCTCCGCTAGGCTGTGGTATCTGTCACCAACGTTAGCAGCAGATCCTTTAAGTCTTCTCTGAATCAAACTACCGTAAATTCTGGACTATAAAGTGCACCTGATTAAAAGCTGCATGCTCTAATTTTAGAAAGAAAATCAATTTTGTACTTGTACAAGCCGCACCGGAATATAAGCCACATGTGTCTCACGTGCGTATCAGTAACACACACATTATGTTGCTTATGCTTTTTTTACTGAACAGGACTGGTAAAAATATACACGGTATATATACTGCAGCCTACCAGGGAAAAGTCATTAATCGGCATCTTCATCATGGGCGGGGCTTAGGGGGCCATGCCCGCCCTCGGATACACTCGGGCTCGCCCTGGGAATATGAGGCGTCCGGGATTGGCCCGGGAGTCTGATCTGCCTAAACACTCATCACAGATGCGGCCGAGGTGCGCATAAAATGGATCAACCTAAAACGAGCCTATAAAATGTGTGCCTCCCCAAAGGTCCGTCTGCAAATCCATGTCTGGCGCCCGGTCTTGTTACGAGGCAAAATGTTTTAGAAAACCCCCATATTTTAGCCGCACCGGTTTATTAGCCGCAGGGTTCATTTTTTGGGGGAAAAAAGTAGTGGCTTATAGTCTGGAATTTATGGTAGTCTGTCCCACAGATGTTTGATCTAACTAAGCTCTGGGGAATTTGGAGGTCTAGTCCACACTTTGAACTCTCACGTACCTCATACCGTTCCTGAAAGACTGATGCATTGTGGGGGTTTCATTATTGTACTGAAAGAGGCCACTGCTGTTAGGAAATACTGTTGCCATGAAGTTGTGTACTTGGTCTGCAACAATGTTTAAGAGGTTGGAACATGTCAAAGGAACGACAGGAACCTATTGCCCAGTACCTCACACCACCTCTGGTGGTTCCTAAAGTGCATCCTTTAAGTGACTTTGAGTATCCTTAGAAGCGCTCTATTAATAAAATGTATTATTATTATTTATCCTAGTGTCCCATCTTCCCAAAGTAAATGATGCACGTAATACAGGGCTATCCACCTGATGCAAAAGAACATGTAGTTTTGATGCTCATGTGACTATGACTGGACTAGGGTCAGTATGGGCACTCTGACTGGTCTGTGGCTATGTAGCAAGGTGTTCTGCCAACTGTTTATTGTGGCGAAGTTTTTCAGCGGTTTGAGCTACAGTAGGTCTTCTGTGGGGTCAGAGATGAAAGGCTCTTGCTCCCCATGTGCATCAGCAAGTCTTGAGCCTTTCACTAATTCACAGATTACTGCATTCCAGCAGCATGCCAGAAGACATTCCATTTTAGAGATATCACTCATTTAAACAGAGCGCCTCCTGCTTCAATATCAGACAACTGTGCAAATTCTGTTATGAAAGCTTGTAAAGCAAAACTAGCATTGTAGTATTATAGCAGAATTGAAGAAGAGTTGTCACTTGTTTAGCTCAAAAGTAGTGAGGACCTGTAGCTTGGACAGTTAGGAAGTATTTGATAATTGCATTAGTCAAGTTAGGACACTTTGGACTGTGTTTACCATGAGAATTCAGATTGGAAAGCAGGAAAGGCATTTCATAGGACCCTTTTTTTCAGTTTTATAAAAGACACCCTCTTTTATACCAACATTCCTTTGGTACTACTCATTTCCCTTCAGTGCTGGCAGGTCTAGTTACCATTTGACCAGTAAGTAGGAGCAAGTGGTCCACAATATTTCAGGTAACAGCAGAGCTGGGTGGACAATACATATAAAGTCTATTTTTTGTTGTACACGTCTGGCTCCTATCACCACCACTAAAATCTGAACCTGTGCAATAGAATGTTTTACATAAGATCACTGTAAATGAGTTCTCTGTGACAGAATCTGGTAGAATTTTTTGGTGGAAATGGAATCCCTTTTTATTGGCCTCTTTAAAAAAAAAAAAGAACCATTCAGTCTCATTGTATGCCTTTATGTTTACACCTGGAAATTTAACTTGCATTATTGTAAAGCTATTTGCAACTCAACTGCAGAACTGTATTGATATATTTATCCACGGTAATCAAGCCAGTGACCTCTGCAAGGCATATTTTGGCTGAAACCAAAGCAAAATTACAGTTTTTCAGTAGTAGTCAGTCATCGAAGACTAATCTTTTTCATAACCAAACCTTCTCTCAACTCGTTCCAACTGCCTCTTTTTTAAAGTAAACGAATGGATGTGGTTAAATTGATGTGAAGAAAATACTACAGGCAGCCATTTCAGGCAGCACCGGGAGCTGTAATTCAAAAAGGAGTCTTAAGAAGGACTTCTGCATTTAATAATGTTGCCACAAAACCAAATACTATGTCAACACTTTTGCTCCTGAGCTGGGGGAAAGACCCTGTAGTCTAATGAGGATGTCTGCAGTGCTGCATGTTAAATATCCGTTCAAAGCAAGTCTACAAATATGAATCTGATTTGAGAGGAATTTTGGGGATGAATTTGTAGAGCATGCTGGGTTGACTTATACTTTAATGTTACTCTTGTAGCTCCAGAAGTAATTTTGGGCTGTAGCTCAAATTGCATACCACCACACTAGTTAACAGCCATTAGATATGTATTCAATAATAGCATGTAAATTGTGTGGTTTGAGATACAGATTCGGACTCCTAACATAGCAATGCTGCTTGACCTCTGTAACTGAAAACTGATGTCAAGCATGGTAAATCAGGCTCCTGACTATTACAAATATAAAAGTGTTTTCAGTCTTTAAAAAACATAGACGTAGATGGCCTATTGCCAATAATCATTTGTAACAAAGATCTTCTCTTGTTATTTATTTCTATTTTTTTTCTCTCCGGAGGAGGATAGGTTCCCCTTTTGAGCCTTTTGAGCCTCCTGAGGGTTCTTACTCCAGCTGAGGGAATTTTTCCTCACTATATAAATAAATAAAATTGAATTGAATATTGGTACATGGTTGGGGATTCGCACTTCGATCAGGAAGTCGTGGATTCAATTCCTAAGATGCCTGAGCGCCTCTGAGGTACCCTGAGCAAGGTACCATCCCCAAACACTGTTCCCCAGGTGCTGTGTTACTGGTTGCCCGCTACTTCACATGGTTATTGGGCTAAATACAGAGGAAGATTTTAATGCTGGTCACATTGTATGCTGTAGTTTGTTCATGTATGACAGTTTCACCTCACTTCATACTGTTTTCTCACTTTAGGGCTGCAGCAATGACCCTGCGTACAGTTCTGCTCTCACTACAGGCTTTACTAGCTGCAGCAGAGCCAGACGACCCACAGGACGCTGTAGTAGCCAATCAGGTGAGTGAATGCACACTTGACAGATATTCTTCTTCCAGCAGACATGATAAAATGGGACAGACTTTATTGCAAGTTCAACAGAAACACCATTTGCCTAGTGAGAATTTGCACTAAATTCAGACCTAAATTAGTCACATCGGATATCTGCAGCATTTGTTAAGAGCTGATGTGCAAAGTTGAGCTTCTAGATTTAATTTCTGTGCTCCTGAGGTGGACTTTCTTGTTTCCAAAGTGACTGATTGGGTACAACAATGATTTGCCACCATTCTAGGCCCAATTACATGACAAGAAACACACCTAGCTTGTCCTGCAGTGTCCTAAATGTCATGTTTATGCATAGTAAGTCGCATCGGTTACGAATAACAATAATTGAACTGAGCTGTACCATTTGTCATGGGTTACTATCAGATATTCACTGTAAAGCTTGTAATTTTAGCAACAGTAGCTACATAAGATTTCCCTTAAAATGAAACTCTACCGTCCATTTTACTCTCTTGTGTATAGTGACACTTTTTAAGAAGGGTCTAAAGGCCTAAAATGCACATATTAATTGGTAATACAATTTGATATTTCTGCACTTTCCTTTAAACTTTCATTATGCTGCAAAAAATCCTTACCTTAGTGCAGTGATTACTAGTGATCCTAGTGCAGTCACTGGTTATAATTAGCTCGATAGTGAGCTCTTACGGGTTGCTTTGGGTATATTAATGAAGGGAAAGCTACAAAATGTTTAGGGCAGTGTGAATTCGGAGCCAGGGCTGAGATACACTGTTTTCTGGATGGCAGAAATATTCCTCCAGTATTTCATTTCTTGGCTTAATATGTGTTATTGCTTTAATCCACATCTGTAACAAATGAGAATTCCCACCTTGTTGGTTTGTGTTAACAAGTCCTCACTTTACACTTTAAATTCTCTGTAAATTAATGACATTCTGCCCTCTGTAGAGATAATGAGGTTAGCGATTGTAAATTTGTGTTACGTTGGTGGCTAATCATACAATAAAAGGCCACTTATAACGCTAGTTACAGTGTTTTTTCATTAAACATTGCTGTGATGTGCCATGCACAGAGTTGACCTTCTGGGTTGAACATGCACATCACAGGCTTGTGTTGCTGAAAAAGCCTCTTTCCTGCTGTTCCTGAGTGGGAGATTCAATTGAGGAATAAAAACGTCTGACACTTTTTTAACCTGTACATTTGGCAGACATTTCTCCAGTCTCATTTTAAGGACTCTATTAATATAAAACTGATGTCATGGTGCACAATAAGTATATTGTTGTTGTAATCTTAGAGAAGTTAGATAGAGTTATCTCTATGGTTAATTGCAAGGTGAAGATTAGCAGCTATTTAACAGTCAGTACTCTGTGTGATAAACCAGAGCTGTTATCGCATATGGAACACTTCATAGTTGTATAAAGTGTGGTGAAGTGGTGTTTGATAGCGTGTGTGTGTCCAGAACTGAAGGCAACAGTCTTGATACCTTGCGGCCCATGTACTCGAACTATAGCTCTTTACCATTGGTATACAGGAACTGTGCTGCGATGGTACTGAACGTGCAGCTCTCTTTGATTTTCCAGTGTATCTCAGTCCGGTAATGGAGTTTCTGACACGTCAGCAGATCAGTTCTATCCACAGTAAATGGTGGGTTGTCGGCCCAAAACCTCGTCCATGGAGTCGAACCAATGGCGAGTTTTTCTGTCGGAGATGCTTTTGTTATTGCGGTGTTACTTTAAACTTTCTTGCCATTCTTTATCTTTGTACCCCAGATAACTTGTTGATGTCCTTAATACACATTCTTACAGCATTAAAGATAAACTTGTTAGCATAAACTAACACTTCCAAGTTGTTAGTTTGTATCTCAAATGTTTTATTTTCTTTTTACGGACAGTAAACAAAGAAAGCTCTTCTTCCAAGTCCGTCTGTCGTCATGACAACATTTTGACCAATGAGATAGCATTGATGCAGACAGTACAGCTGTAGCCTGCTTTGGGCCCTGCCGTTGTGAACGCCCGGTACGGGTCTCTGTATATTTATGGTAAAACATTTGATCATGTGACACACGGTTCCTCATGCCAGTAGAAAAGTGCTGTCATCAGTGCCATAGAAGGCGCATCGTAAGGACGGCACCTGCAACCGAATTGCATTTGAGACATTTCAGCTGGGACCTGACGGGGTTTTCTCTTGAGTACTGCCAGAATAGGCCGCGCTCGCATCGTTTCAAACTGCCATATGTGCAGCAGGCGAATGCTGAGTTTCCAGAAAGAAACCCAAACAATACTCAATCTAACCACAACTAACGTACAGTCAAAAGCAACAGTTTGAGGATCGGCTGACAGAAGGGGTTCGACGTGCCAAACGGTGATGTCACCCTCAGAAAATGTTGGAAGTCTTTACAGTTTCACAAAGCTTTCCAAGTTCATGGCACGGGTGACATGAATTTAACAGTATGCATAAATAAAATCCAGTCTTCAGGCTTTATTCTGGTCTTCACTGTTAATTACACCTGTTTTTATTATGAAATGAATGTCATACATTTGCATTGCTTACACTGTTTTTTTTTTTTTTGTTTGTTTGTTTTTTTTGGTTCTCTCAGTATAAACAGAACCCAGAGATGTTCAAACAGACTGCTCGGCTGTGGTCTCACGTTTATGCCGGCGCCCCCGCCTCTAGTCCCGAATACACACGCAAAATAGACAAACTCTGTGCCATGGGCTTCGACAAAGTAAGTGCCTGAACCAGCTACCAAGTCGGCTTAGACTGTGTAGAGTGAAAATGAAACAAATGTTTATTAGGCCCGAGTGTACTCAACTTGCATCTGTGGTTGATTTCAGTGTAATGGCCCGGTTTGGAGTTTCCGTGTTACAGCTTAATCACACTTACTGCATATCTTTTTATTAAATATTTTGTGATTATTTTTACATCAGCCATACTGTGCATGTCTCCTAATCTCTCTTACACTTCTGTAATTCAAGAGTCCTTTTTAGAAACTTATTTAGCCAGAGAAAACTGTCCCCAATCTCTTTGAGGCAAAATGGTTAAAAAATATAACATGGTGTTACTTGAAATATTGCACAAAACAGTCCTGATATACAAAAAAAGCATTTTCCTAAGATATACTAAAATGTTCATTCATAAAAAAATTTAAAAAAAAACAATTAAATAATGTAACAATAGGTTGTTTTCTGGCTCTAATGGGTCCGGAAGCACAGTTGAGACTAATGATATTCTCAGAAAAGTGGATTCTGATGTAATAATATCAAGGCTGCCTCTATGTGGACTTTGTTCTTTGCTCTGTGGATTCAGGGAGTTAAGCACGTGAATGTAGAGGAAGGCTGGTGTCATGCTCTTCAGGCGGGACATCAGAAATCAATAAATTACTTGCATTTAAACATCTTTTATTTACAACCTCGTTATCCTGTGTAAGGCTTTAGAGTCCGTGATGGCTCAAGAAATGTTTTCTTGGAATCCAGCCCATTCTGTGAATTGTCCCATGTAAATTAAGTCTTGTGCTTGTTTGGATTTAGGTTCTGATTCTGTATTGTAGCCAGCCCATATAAACACACTTACTGGTACTGGTTGTAAATGCAAAGCTAAATTTGCAGTGCAGTTTCAATAGATCTTGCTGGAAGCATGTGTATGTTCTCCTAATATGTCTCTCTCTCTTTCTCTTTCTCTTTCTCTCTCTCTCTCTCTCTCACACAGAACGCAGTAATAGTAGCTTTGTCTTCGAAGTCATGGGACGTAGAGACGGCAACAGAACTGTTGCTGAGCAACTGAGACTTCTCTCCATCACTAGGCCACAATTTGACCCCCCCCCCCCACACACACACACAAAAACAATCTGCTCTTTCTGCCCCACTTTCATCCACACACTCGTCCGAGCATGTAGGGATCACCCCGAGGTAGCAGAGCTGATCTAGAGTCAGACTGTTCCGTCAGTGACTTTTTTTATTCATTAACTAATGCAATACTTTTCTTTGGCACTGCAAAGTTAGGGTCAGGTGTTCCCTGTGCTAATGCAACGGATCAATTCGTCGACCTGTGAACGCTCTGCTCACAAATGTTCTTATGTGCAATTTATAAACCAGAACCTCCCCGTCTAATTATGACATTCTGGTTTAAAATGCTACTACGGCTGGACTGTGCTGATCTCACTGATCAACAATGTATTTGAACAATGCCACACGTACACAAAGCCAATAGATATTTGCACTGTAACTGCAGTCACTTTGAGTTGTCCAGTCTTGCAAGGTTTATAACAGAAGACTTTTGCGAGCAGAACCTCTACAGGTCAGCTACCTAGAACCGGGAGTGTGGAACTCTGGTCCTGGAGAGTTGTGGTCCAGCATGTTTTGGTGACTTTCCCCACTCAAACACCTGGGTCACCTTTCAAGTTCATTGTCAGGTTTAGTGAATGTGTTTGAGGAGGAGAACCATCAAACTGCGATGGAACCTGGACCTCCAGGACCGCAGTTTGACATCCGCCTGATCTAGAACTTTAGGACACGGGACACTAAACTGACAGGCACCATCCCTCAGGAATGGATTTCGTGGAAACGGGCCGTTACACCTGGCCCTTCTTTTTTTCTTCGAACGAATGGTAGCATTCTCTGCAGTTCTCCTCCTCATCCACACGCAAGCACCCCCCCTCCCCGTCCGAAACAAAACCAAACACAGAGAAGCCCGTTTCACTGTCACTTTAGATTGTCCAAAAGATGGGGGAAAAAAACTAAAACACCTGCTTGCATGGGTGAAACAAAGATACATGTAAATAAGTATATTAATAGTTTGTGTACATTAAAACAAAAAACAGGGGAAAGTGTTAATTTTTCTATCTGTACATTGTAAGAAAAATCAGTTCATTTTGCTTTGTTAAAAGCTGTTCAATCGATCCGGATGTTTAGTGGATTTGCTAGGGGATTAACTAAAAAACAAAAATCCAAAACTTCGTAACCATCAGAAATTCTTCCATCTCTTCCATTAGATTGTGCTTAAAAGCTTAAAATATGAGCGTTTTTTCCTTTTGTATTATCCTGCTCCGTGCAGTTGGCCAGATGACATGGTGTGATATTACTGCTGAAGTATGAAACAGGCAGTTTGGTTTACCCGAGTTTCTGGTGGTTGGTTGTGCATGTCACAAAACCCTGCACACCTGAAGGGTGCGGATCTGTCAGTTATGCCTAGTTTTGCGAAGATTGAGGGGGAAGCCACAAGTCATAATGTCAATTTCGTAATGCCAGTCTTTTACGTTTATTATAGCAACATTAGCATCTGTGACAGTCAGTTCTTACAACAGGGGTGTGAAGAAGTTGGGAAGGGACATGGGAGTGTTTGATTATTTTTTTCCCCTTTTATATAAAGGGATTGGATTTGATGCTGGACTGGTCATCATGAACTCCCTTCCTTAAACAAAAGGCAGCTGTGTAACCTCCAAACCTTTTGACAAATCTACCTAAGTTGCCTTTGGTTTTGTTTCCTTTTCTTTTGGGGGTCCACATTGTTTACGGACGTCGATTCTTGGCGTCGGGGTAGGTTCAAGAAAGACAGGAATTTATCTCAAAAGCTCCTTTCTTGGTGTGACACTTCTTTTTGGTGAATAGAATTAGTTTTCTCATCTTGCTCTGCAATCTCTGGCAACTAAGAGAGACGAACAGTAACAGCAACGTAAATTTAGCGCGCGCGTGCTATTTCGTTTTTTAAACCAAATCCGCCTGGCTCAAAATAAGGTTAATGAGTCCAATCAAGCCTTCAAGAGAATAGTCTTTATACATGATCATGTCACTAATCAAACAGAATTGGTCTCAGATGGCTGCGATTGGGCTACAAATCAGATGTTTTAATTTTTTACTTTATTTCAAAGCACCGTCAGCTAAAATGACTTGTACGAATCAGAACCTGTAAGTTTATTTGGAGTTTTCGATTTGACAGTAATTGGTTACGGGTAACAAATTTTCCAATTCATCTGTTCCCTCAACCTGTAAACTAGCAGATTCCACACAGCCCACCGTGCTCGAGGAAAAAAAACAAAACACCAAAAGACAAAATAGTCCTAACAGTTTTAGCTCATGCACACAAAACTATACCTCCATTCACTTGTACATAAAGCCAACACACTTTTTCTTTTAGAAAAGTATTGGTCATCTTCAAGAATGCACCATTGATGGCTGGGTTTATATTTTGTATGAAAAAATACAAAACAATCAAACGGAAAGAGAGACCGTCTTCCTGTAGTGAACACCATGTTCAGTGTTGCACGAACAAGCAGTGAACGTTTTAAAAAACTATAAAAGGAAAAAAATTCAGAGGAGGACATTTTGTTCTGTTAAGGACAAAAAAGTGGAAAAAGACAAAATTTAAACGAGCCATACAAGCATGGTTATTTATTGTGAAACTATCATATTTCTTTGAATAAAAAACAAGCTTGAAAAAAAGGAAAACCGTGTCTTCTTTATAATTAAGGGCCCCCTTATTTGCCAAAACCTTGTCATTTTACAGCTAGAGGAATTAGAAAGGGGGTGGAAACAAGGGTGTTCAAACTAAAAGCATTATAAAACTGAAGTTGTAGCAAAAGAACACACACTGAAGGACAATTATCTAGAATTGTACACTGGAAACCTTTCAATTCTTTCTAAGATGCAAGAAAATCACTGCATTGATTGATTTACATCTGAAGTTCGATGTGCGTATAGAGGCACACAGCATCACTCCTGAAGTGTGAGGGGGCAGGAGGAAGGAATTCTCATTTGTTTTTGTATTTTTAGGCACTGTGCAAATCAGGATACCGTGTTGTGGGGGTGATGGTGGGCGGTTGATTGAAGTCAACAGGCACTTCTAAATGCTAATGGGGAATTTCACCAATTCGGAACAAAACAACACAAAACATTGACAGACTTCAGTAGTTTGTGAGTCATTCAGAGTGGTTCATGTAAGAGTCATGTACAGAGAATTCGTTAGTTACCATGGTGGTGATCAAATCAAATGGTTTTTTTTAATGTAAGAGCAAATTAGTGACACGTCTTGAAGAGCTTTTATATTAGAATAAAATTGAATTACGATGCCCTGCCTGTACATCTCTGCCCTGAGTAGGTTTTAAAAAGTAGTTTGGGCAAAAACCTTTTTTAATATGTATAATAACTCCTACTTTCAGAAGTTTCAAGTGTCTGGCATCATGTAATTAATTTCAGAACAATTAAACAGACATCTAGTTCCTACCAACAGCCCTGTGAACAATCCTGCCTCTTCAAAACGAGTAATTTCACACCAAATCACTTTGAATGACAATATGTACGAGTCATAAATTATGTTCTGACTTTTCAGATGATTAATTGAAGAATACTATGACTTTCAACCCAATTTGCCCCTTCTGTATTGTAGCTTGACTTAATAGATTAGAAAGTGAAGGTGGTCCAACTAAAGTTGCCTCCAGTTTGGTTTCTGTGCTCCAGCCACGGCGCACGGCCTGTTTAGCACCACTGTAAACGGCAGAAACGGCAGGAGAGAAGGGACGGGAAACACAAACTCTTTCCAGGCATTTAATAAGCAACGGTAGAGTAGATTAAAACTGTCTTTTTTCCAAATATTCATTTTAAAAATGGCTCCAGACATTGGCAAAAAAAAAATAAAAAAAATTAAACATCAAAAGGAGGAACAGGTTTTTTTTTGTCTACATACGTTAAACTCAACAGAATCTAAAGAAGTCAATCCTCATTTGTGAAGTGGAGGGTTATGGAACACAGTTCAGGTGGGTGTGCGCGCATGCACACGCACGTAAGAGTGTAGTTTGCTTGAAGAGCAAAAGAGCTTGAGTGTATGAGGAGGTGTGTCTTCTGTCGGGAAGCGAGACTTTCTACTGCCTCGCTTTTGCGGATCGCCGTTTTACCTGGAGAGAGATACAAAAACTGTTATGCAACACTACACTGAGAACACTATGATCAATCATACAGAAACATGAAGCTGTTTAGTCCCTTTTACACCTTACTTTCTATCCCTCTACAGAGAAAGAATGCACTATTGCACCACCGTAGCCACAACCTGTCTATGAACTTGACTGACAGCTTCCCCTGCTCTGCTGTGGAGCTGGTTTCTGTCTTTTGGAACTCTAACCGAAAGGAAGGGAATGCTCTCTGGGCTCGATTCCAGCTCTCGCTCTGTCTCCCCTTCACTGCCATACACTCTCCAGTGGGGCGCGTCCATATTCTGATCTCGCTTTCCTACACTCACCATGCTCGGAAAGAAGAAGCTGCCACCAGAAATTACAGTTCACGTTATGAGAGCAATGCCACCTTTCATTTTCAGTGTGTAACCATGAGATATTACTGAATCAGTCAGTAAGTCTTTCACTGAGTAAATGAGGACTAAATGACACACATACCGTGTTAAAGTCTCCAGAAACATTGGAATGAAAAAAGTACCTCTGCAGGTCCACCCTCTGCTGCCCCGCCCTCTTGGAATCTACATCTTTCTGTTTTGGTATCTTGCCACTGATTGGTTCGGCTGCGGTCGTGGAGGTGGTGTCCTGGGATGGTGCTGCCCGCTTCCTGCCACGCCCAGCTCCTCCCCCTGTTGTATGGGTCCCCTCTTTCTCTGCAGGCGTAGCTGCGGGGTTTTTGGGAGGTCTGCCTCGTCGAGGTTTGTTGGGCGGCGGCTGAGATCCTGCCGAGGGATTGGAGGCCACGCTGTTCTCCGTTCCGTCACTCGCAGGAACATTTCGCTTTCTCCCGCTGCCCTGAGCCGGCGCTGCTGCCTCATCCTAAGAGATAGAAGAAAGGAACGATGAACACCAAGAACAAACCCCCGACAACAAATACAGGAGTCCTCATGTTACAACTGTCTCGCCATGCAGTATTTAGTGTTTACAATGCTCACTCCCACTCAGCTTACAACATTAGCCGCGTACTTATGGAATACAGGGGGCGAACTTGTTTGGTTGCGTGGCAGAAGAACACACAGGAACATGGAGAAGGACTGAGGAAATTTTTCTTATCCTGTGGCTTAGTTGTGTTATGATTTTACAGCTGTTTTAGGAGGCTCAGACTAGCATGTGTTTCAATTTACACCAAAATTTGGGTTACATCACTTTTGAAGGAACGGATGGATCTATGGCGTAAATCGAGGACCCCTGTACAATGGCAAAGGCAAGTTATACACAGCATTTTTCTCTCTACTGCCTCAACAAGGTGCTCCACAGTGACCCAGCAGTTGTGCTACTTGCTAGTAGTAGGAACGCACAGATGTTTCTAGGACAAATACTGCTAGATATTTTCTGGGAACTATGAGTATTATTTTAAGGTCACTGCCAGAAAGTTTTCCCAGCAACTTTCTCTCCTCTTAAATGATCTCACCTTCTTGCCGCCATCTGCTTTGATGATCTGTGGATTCTCTTCGTTCTCCCTCGCCCCCGTCTCAGACGCCTCAGAACTCACTTCCCTTTACCAGAGAAGAAAAAAAAGTGGGTTTTTTTTGGGCAAAAGATTCAACAATTATATTAGATGGTGCATAAAGAAGTATTTCCACAAACGTGTAAAAAAAAAAAACCCTAAGGTGTGACAATGTCGGGGTAATTTTATCATTAAGAGGTCAACAAAATCAGAGTGGTTTGATACTAAATGCCTTATTTTAGAGAAACACACATCAAATTCAAGGACCCAACAGGGCATAGTTCCAGACATGGATAAAGACTCATTACTGTTATTTAATGTTATTTTGCTGCCGTTTTACATGCATCATTCAACGTAAAAACACTTTCTCAAGACTAGCAGTGCATGAAGCAAGAACACAGATGGCAGGAGACACAAGTCGAGAGCACAATGTAGCAGATTTACTAATGTTGGGGTATAATAAACCTTTAGTTCAATTTACAGTGTAAAAATTCAGGGCCTTGTTTTGTCCCTCAAATTCCCAAACTAAAGCATTAACTACCCATGTAAGAACCACATTTCAACTTTAATTCCTCTCCTCCCTCATTAAAATGTATTCCAGTTTTGGCCAAAAATGTACTTTACAGACACCTATGGTAGAAAGGTACATGCAGGGCATTAACAGAAAATATTCTCCAAGCTGTATCTGTATCTGGTTCCAATCATCACCACTGTTTCAATAAATAAATAAACAAACAAACAAACAAACAAACAACAACCAAACAGACAAACAAACAAACAAAGGGGTGGGGGATGCAGGGTGTTTGAGTTCAGTATTTTACTTTTAGCCACTATGAATACATTTGCATACATCTCAAGAACTGAATTGCAGATACTGAAATTATATGCCTGTACCTGTTCTTGGTGGTGGCAGGAGAGATGGGTTGGGAGTTGGTGCTGGCGTTGCTCCCCGTGTCGGTGACCACTGTTTTAGTATACGGTCTGCGAACTGTTGTGATCGGTAAACTTTTGTTCACTGTTCCCAGCACTCCTGTCTGTTTTGGCGGTTGCTGGAGGGGCACATCAATCGAAGCACATAGAATGTTGCATGAACTATTTATAAACACACAATGGCACGGATGTTTACTAGGTGTAATATGCTTAACAAAATGATATGTCAGGATCTTACTTGTATTTTTCCAGTGAGAAGAACAGTTCTAGCTTCAGCAGTGAGATAGTCCTTATCATTACAAAAGTCCTATATGGAAAAAAAGAAAAAAATCAATCATCATCATACAACCAAATGTAAATTAATTTAGCACTTTCTAAACAAATAAATAAGAAAAACAAGCCAACTACATTAACGTCATTTAGCAGATGCTTTTATCCAAAGTGACTTTCATTCCATAACTACAGGGGACAGTCTCCCTGGAGCAACTTTTAAGGTTAAGGGTCTTACTCAGGAACACCGTGGTGATATGAGGAAGGTAGGATTCCAACCCAATACAAATACAAAAATGTCTATTTTAACAGTTTAAAATCAGTGTTAAGCTCCGAATCTAAGCTGGCCTGCATTTGACATGGTAAGGAAACACAGTCAGCAGTGGCAAATACCTTATCAGGCGGGGTGAAAAATTTCGTGGGTAGCACAGGGTCTTTGGGCGAGTCCAGATGACAGGAAGTACTCTTATTCATGATGACAAAGAGTGCCACATCACAAACCACATACAGCTTCTGTTGACAACGAAAGTACAAAAGCATTTAATTCACGTAAGAAACGATCATGTTAATTATATTTTTAATATATTTTATCATTAAAGATTCCCAACTGAAAAAGAAAAAATAAAGGTAAACATTTGATCCACATTCAGCAAAAATACTGATGCCTCCTGACCTCATTGGCCTTAGGGTCATCAGGTGCTTGGGCATCTTTTGTCTGTTTGATGTTCTCCACCATTTTTCTTAAGAACGAATGACTGTTGTTCTCGTTCTTTGTCATCAGCACCTCCAACATGAACCACAAACATCTGGTAAAAGCCAGAGATATGGAGTTAGTTAACATCATATATATTGTTGCATGTTTTATTATTAAAAATGGTAAAACAGCACTAAAATAAAATTTTAATGATTAGTAAATTATTATTCGTTTAATAAAATGATTCTCACATAAACATACATATTATGCAAAGAGAAAATTTACCGTTAGACCAAAACAACCACATTGGCAACAGTTACTGCACATCTCTATTATCTGTGTATGTGCAACACTCACTCTTTGATGTCTCTAAGCTGTTCGAGGTCCTGTGGTTTGGTGAAGTCTGGGTCATGTGCCAACAGGTGAATCATGTATGGAACCACATACTCCGGTAGGAGGGACAGGAGCTTTTCTGAATAAGAGTCAGAAAGATGGAGAAACAGAAACACAAACAGTTTTTTGATATTTCTTATCGTAATTTGCAGTCCTTTGTGCTGACACCACCTGCAACTGTGTCACGTGTAACCTGTAAGAGTCTGTTCTGGAAAATTATGATGAAGGTTGAATTGGACTGAAGCTGCATGTTTCGACATGGATTTTCCTCCCATTTATTGGATGTATAACGAATTTGGTATAGCCAAAACAAAGCAGCCCTTACTGTAAACTAAATACTCATTCTTTTTTTTTTTTAAACCAAAATATATATATATTTTTACAGGCAAACAAAACAAATGTGTCATATAAAAAATTAACTCCACTGCAAAAGACACTTGAGTTTTAAGACAACTACAAGCCGAGCCCTGGTGCCATCACTTCATGTTCTCATTTTTAACAACGTTGCTGATGATAATTAATGTGTTATAGGACACGCATGTCTAATGGCACAGGGTCTCAGGCCAAACAATCATCAACCATGTTGGAACCATTCAGCTCTTCCAAATTTAATAAGAATCTCTGCCATAATGTGCTTTATTTATTTTTTTCCTTCCTTCTTCTTACTATTTATTTTGGGTATGTCCATTTTTAGGTGCCATGTAGGAGAAGCTCTACTAATTTCAGTGTACTTGTGTAGAATGAAAATAAGGCATTCAAAATTCATATTATCATTGCCTATTGTACTTCTTTCCTGAAGTAAATATGGTTTAGGAATTTAACCCTTAAACTCTTGATGTTACTTTACCCTTTATGTATTACTTGCTCTTTTCTAATATTCAAACTCTCAAATGTCTAGCCAATATGATAAGACTATTGAACAACTATTCAGACAATTGATTTTGAACAACTATTCAGACAATTGATTTTAAACATCCAAACGCTATAAATGTCAGTTTTTTTTTTTTAGTTTGAGATCTGTGATTCTATACAGCTCCCTCTGATGTATGAAGCCACCTCTGTCCACCCAAACACACACAACCTAAAAATATGGACATCCATTTGTATAAAACTAAGTTTAAGCCTTTGTGCTCTTCTGACATGCTGGCACTTCGTTTGGAGGATTTAATTGGTCTCTTTTTTACTGCTGTAGTGTTTTTGTTTTCTCACCATGAGCCATGGGGTTCTGTTTGATGTATTCCCTGCGGACGCTTATGTTTTTGAGCAGGCACTGTCGGGCATGGGCACGTCTTTCCTTGACCGGGTCTTTAGCACACAGAGCAAACACAGCCATGTACTCCAGGGGCAGCAGCAGTTTTACCAACGCCACATGAAGCTTCTGAGCAAATATCTGCCGCACTTGATAGCATTCATCCTGTGGGAGAGGAGACTGACATTGCAATAAACAGTAAACAGATAAGGATGAAATACGAACATGAACGACTCGTGATTGGAAAGCTCACGTTAACAACAAGTCCACAGAGCTGGAACTGTTCCGGTGTGATGATGTCGTGGTAGCAGGGTTCCTGCGCCAGCTTTAGGATGGCACTTCCTGCTGCCAGTCTTAGCCGAGACATATCTGATTTACTACAATATTGAAAAAATATAAATAGAGGTAACTTTAGTAAACAAGTCAATATCATAGACCAATCTGATCAGTTGCTCCATCAACTTGCTTGGTCTTCACTTTTCTTTTCATAATTGAATGATATTGTGCTAAACAGCATTGCTTGGATTTCATCAAATCAAATAGAAATTGCAAACCAGGACACCGCTTTCTAGTGTTAAAACATGAAATGTCATAAAACATAATAGATTTCTTTCCTGAACAGGTACTTTGCTACACAGCATCCTGAATTCCTAATAAAAAGGAAAATATAGTCAAGTAGTACATTTGCTAAAGTCTTTAAGTGTCCTGTGTTCTGCAATGCTGCCCGCCTCTAAAAGGAGGGTTAGGTTTAATTTTGCTTACCAGATCTTCTTCTGCTCTGTAAGGTCTCCCTCACTGACCAGCATGGCAGACAGGAGCCTAAGAGTGGAGTTAGCTGATTTAGACTGATTGTTCTTCATCCCCAGCAACCATCGGACCAGCAGCTTAATGGCCTGGACCTGGAAGAGACACATTCCAGTGATTCAGTAAATAATCAGTAATACACCAGTCCAGAATTTCACAACACCCGAACCAGACCTCAGGGGTTTATTAACCCACTGCATTCCAACAAATGCATACCTTCGCCAAAACTTCAGGGGAAACTTCATCATCAGCTGTCCACAGTCTACCGTTCTTACTGCCCACAGACTGAGAGAGAGCGAGAGAGAGCAAGACACAGACACACACACACACACACACACACACACACACACACACACACACACACACACACACACACACACACACA
>JBBMFX010000080.1:13853452-13866283 GCA_037832545.1 Rhabdalestes septentrionalis | reverse complement strand
ACCATTTATTAAAAATGTTACAAAAAACCACATGCTTTCAAAGGGTGTCCTAATTTTTTCACATGACTGTATATTTAAACAGAATTCATGATCATTCTTGAGTGCACCTGCAGTCACCACAGTTTGCATATCACAACTTCATTTATGAATATTAACTTTGTATATAGTGGTTTAATGTTGATCAAGGATGTACTCAGAGCATCTTATAATTTGATATTTTGGTTTGATGTAAAAGCATGGTTTGATGTGAATGATGCAGAAGTATTTGAAATATCGAGCCCTTAAATCTTAATTCTTTTATATTTTGAGGACATATTTAAAGCTGATTGTATTAATGCTATATTATGCAACTGTCACATATTTACTAATATATACCTGGCAGCAATCAGGTACTTTTATATTTTTTCACACTAGTCAAAATGCAGATTATTATTGCTAAGAAAGAAATACATGTATTACACTAAAACGCACCACTACCAGACTACTAGTCTACACAAATCTGCTCATGGACCAATTTTTCAAGAGTTGTGCTAAGAACAATCAGATGTTTTTGTTGTTGATTTTTTTAAATATCCCAATAGTTCATGATGTCAGAAGCACATTTATGTAAAAAGACAGTTTCTGCCATGTTGTTTTTATTCAGAAGCAGAGGTGTTCAATGAATCATTTTATACATAGGGCCATAGTTAAGAGTTGTTTAGAAATTCATCATTTAACACAACATTCACAGATATGTGGAACAGTAAAATAGTTCCAAGCGGGTTATAACAGTACATACATTATGAGGTTTTGTCTAGAAAAAGACAAATAGCAAATATATTCGAGGACATTCTGCATTAGCACATTTGTTCCAGAGTCTGCACCCCATGAAAGACTTTAGAATCAGTTTTTGGCATCCATCAAATGAAGAGAAATCACATTTTTCTAAAGGGGCTTGAACAATATTAAATGTATGGGCTGTTACTGTGAGAAGCTGAACAGAAAAGGGGACTTTGTATGTGTTTGTTTGGCTTGAATGCTTGGCCTGATTTGAGTGTAAGAGACCACTTTGCATCAATGTTTTTGTAGTTTTAGAATACCAGTGATATTGATATCTATACTGTTTAAGGCAACAGAATTTTTATTGAGATCTTAACGCTGCTATCCTGACAGTTAGCTCTTACTGTTATTAACTGAGAGATTAACGGGACCTGTGTTGTGCCTAAAACATGACATTACAGATGTATATTGTATATTTTGAACTGTACAGTTACTTTTGTATTAAAATGGGTTGATTTATTTTTTTTATCAACAGTATAACTCGACAATAATAAAATCATCCTTGGTTTGCTCATTTTGTATGTTTACGGTCATGTTTACACCACATAGCCTATGTGCGGAGACACAGACCGAAAGAATATCTTCGTTTGTTGTTTCTTTCCCACAAAAGTTGGGGGAAAATATAACTCAGCAGTTTTTAGACTGATGTTCGTTTAACACTGCAAAGGTCAAGTTTCTCCATGAGGTAAAGTGAAAATAGTGGCGGGCTAGGATTTTTTCCTCCATTAGGGGGCAACAAGCGAACATTTCTAGAACAAAGAATCTAATAAGCCTTGTTGAAACTTGCCTGTGGTGAAAAAAAGTGGATTACCACCTACAGACCCTGTAGAACTCTCAGGCTTTTACTTTTCTCTGTGGAATTTCCATCATGTCAAGTGTTTACACATTTTTTTACACAGCCATTTGATCTGGTACGGCCAGGTGTCTTTTTTTTTTTTTTTTTTACAAATCAAATTAGTGTAGGAGTACTGATCTAGAGTCTGCTTTTTTGCGACAGTGGCCTTCATAAATATGGAGCAATTTGTTCCAAGTCACAGTGTTTTCAACCATTTCTGTCAAAAGCAGTGAGGTTTTATTCATTTTACAGCTCAAAGCAATTCTTGGGATGCTTTCACGTATGTGGTTTGGTTCATTTGGTCCGGACCAAGGGAAACAAATGATACATTGTAGAATTTTTCTGACGTTTTGGGTCCTTTTCACAAAACACTTGAGTACTCTGGTCTGGACCAGTTGAAACGAACCAAAATGCAGTCGCGGGACAACATATACATAATCCATTGGCCAGATATGCCATTGAGCATATTTCCTAAACTGCTTTTCGATTGGTCAGAAGTAACGTGCGGGTATCCCGCAATTGGATACTGCTGGCGAAGTTTCTTTGCCTTAACCCTGCACTGTTCTTCTGATCTGTTGAACCCTCTTTCCCGGAGCTGATTGCTAAATAAGCAAAATATTATGAGTTTTAAAAGGTTGGGACCTAATACGGCTCCTCTTCAAGGAGGTCTCGGAATGCTTTTTTGGTCCACTTTTGGTGTGGACTCTGGTGTAATTGTTGCATTCTCACATCCCCAAACGAGCCACACCAACTGGGAAAACGAACTCTAGTGCGATTCAACCGAACTAAACTAGGTATGTGTGAAAGCACCCTTACTGTTTCCTAAATCACAACCACAAATTAGCACCACTTTAATGAAGATCTAGTTTGAGTAGGTTTAAGTTGAGTTTTGTGGATGTATCAATGGAAAGAAATGTGACCACTAACTTTGTGTTCATTAGTGCATTAGTTAGCCTTAGAAAACCAGCACTAAACTTGATGTGCAAATTATGGGCTGCTTAATGTGTCTTGGCTAAACAAAAACATCTGAGAAATGTGGAAAATTGTGGGTTATTTTATTAGTTTTTCCTGAATTAATTCCTTTAAAATTAATTTATATGTGAAGATGAGATTGTAGAGGGATGTTCTTCATGCTCACAGGTCTTTACCATTTTTGTCTTTGAACAGCAGCCATGCGGGGCCTTTGAACCTCCATTTTTGTCTGCTGGTTTTACAAGTGCACAAAAGATGCAGAGCACTATGGCTACAGGCAAAGGCAAATCACACATGAAGTGTCAAACATGTAGGGCTGGATAGAGCATCTATTTCATGAGTGTTAAATGCGCTGCGTTAGCATGAAATGGGTGTGGCGTGGCCAGCAACAGCTCATTGGCATAAAAGCCTTAAATGGCGCAAAGGATTGAAACTGTCAAGACAGCTGGTGAGATCTCTGTATGTGACCGCGATTTCGTACAAAGAATTTCTTGAACATGTTTTGTAGCCCATAGACCTATTATAACTCAAATTAGTTGTGCATAATAAGTCCATATAGATCTTATTAAAATTCTTCATTTTGAGAATCACTCTTTTGGAAAATACCAATACCACTATATTTTTTGCCACACATTTCAGTGCAGTTTCTGAAATCAGATGAAATCAGTGGAGTGGACGGCATCTGGGGAAGCTGGTGGTTAGGGAGTTTCCATTGAGATCAGAAGGTTGTGGGTTGGAATCCTTGGACAGCCTGTGGCACTACTACAGTACTGTGCAAGGTACTGTCCTCACACACTGCTCCCCATGTGCTGCATCGCTGGCTTCCCACAGTGGGTTAAATACGGAAAAAGAATTCCACTGTTCACACTGTGTGCTGTGCTATGGTGTGTTCACGCATGACTGTAAGGACTACTTTACTTTCGGCTCCCAACTCAGGAACTATAAGGCCACTTTCGTAGTACAATTACACTCAGTTAAACTAATCAACACAGTGAATGTGCTTCAATTTTTCGTTTGGTTTTGTGCCTTGAAACAGTTACAGGCATGCCACACTCCCTACTAGCACTTAAACCTAAATGTATAAGACCTGGTTAATACTACAGGATGATCAGGCTGATTTTGAATCTGATTTGTCCCTCCAGACAGCCGCAAGCAACCTGATTTCTGGTAGGTCAAAGCCTTTTATCTTCCCAGATTATCCTGTGGTGTGTGGTGTTCAAAATGTAGCACAGAAATCTATACTTTGTTGTTATCATGTTTGTTTGGATCTTTAATCATTTCTTTGCATATAATTGTACAACTTCTCAGGTTCTGAGAGACGCGGTTGCTAATTCATGAGCAAAAAAGCAACAGAATGTCATTATGTGTGCAGTGATTCAAGCTGTGAAATTTAGGAGTTTATGGTTGGATAATAATGAATATATGATTTTACTGGATGTAAAATATTTCTGAAAACAGGAACAATGAATGAGATGCATTAAGAATTATACAGCTGTTTATATGTGTTATAAAAACTGGACCTATGAGTCATACTTGTACAAATGTGTCTGTTCTATAAGTGTGTCCAAGAAAAAACAAGATGTCCGGGGCGCTGTTCACACCCTGCACACATTTTAACATTTTAAGGCTTTCACAGTTTCTCATGGAAAACAATGTTACAATTATAAACCAATTCTGGCTTAGATAGGACAGTCTAATTAGACAGATATATAGAGAAAATGTATTGGGACACACCTATTTTTCAGGGTGTGGGCTAGACCTGTTGCATCCAATGAAGTAATCTTGGTGCTCAGCAGAAAAAGACATACTGGAGAGCGCCATACCTCCAACTTTGTGGACTCAGTTTGGGGAAGAACCTTTTCTATTCCAGCATGACTGTGTCCCAGTGACCAAACCAAGATCCATTAAAACATGATTGGATGAGATCAGTGCAGAAGAACTTGACTGGCCCACACAGAGTCCTGACCTCAACCCCATCCAACACCTTTGGGATGAATTGGAATGGAGATTGTGAGCCAGACCTTCTCTTCCAATCAGGGTCTGACCTCATAAATACTCTACAAAACGAATGGGTACAAATTATCACAGAAAGTCCAAACTTCTGTGGAAAACCTTTTAAGAAGAGTGGAGGCTGTTATTGCTGTAAAGGGGGACAGACTCCATATTAAAGCTCATGTGTTTGAATGCAATGCCATTAAAGTCCCTGTTGGTGTGGTCAGGCTTCACAATACTTTAATATAAACTTACGTTATAAAAATATATGCATACAATTATATATGTTTTGGTTTGTGTATTATTTTTTCTCCAATGTGTTAAATTTAAGTCTTCTGTGTAGAGCTGTGTTCTCTGTAGACATCATGTTCTTTAAAAAATGCCATTTGGCCAAGGGTGCCCAAACTTTTGGATATGACTACTAAACTGTTGTTTCTCTTACAAATGCAAATGAACAAGCCTAAACATTCCAGTAACTGTCTTACGGCTTACTGGTGCGTGCACTGTGAGCACATACACCTATAAAAGCTTGCAGATTACATACGTCATGCACTGCAGTCACATACACAGACACACAGACACACACACACACACACACACAGCGGATGTAGGGAGGTGTCATGCACATTTCACAGGGGACCGAAAAAAGGAGAAAAAAAGAACCTGGCCCCTTATTTCACTTCCCTTTGGCGGAGGACGCCACATCGGTTCTGCATGCTCTGTTTGAAAACATCACAAATTATGTCCATCAGTCAGTATAGAAGGAGTAGTTTTATATAGTACTTTGTCATAAATTCAGGACTCGGACATTTCATATTTTATCACTAATCTCACTAAAGAGGCCTTTCATTACTGAGAAAACGAGGGACCCAGCGGCCTCACGTTCGCCTGAGACGCTTGATGAGAAGAAGTTGGTAAGTTTTTTTTTGTCTTACAGCAGTCCATTTATCATAGGTAATCATAAAGCAGCAGCATTGTCTGTTGATGTGACTTCTCTGTGCGTTTCTTTTGTTGTCGACGGCTAAGGATCAGCAGAGGCCTATTGGGACTGAAAAGAATATGGATCGCATGAAAAGATTGCATCAATTTGTTTTAAGAAAACCTGACTTTATCTGAGCTTTAATTGATTTTAGCAGAATTTTAACAGAAATTCTAAAAGTGATTTACCCCATTACACTAAATAAGTTCAGTGGAAAATAAGACTGAAATATTTTTAAAAAGTTGACAAAAAATAAAAAGGACTTGTTTTACAGAAATAAAAACAGGTTTTCCCATCTGCTTAATCTTAACTCTCTAGTTTGTTCTTGAACTGAAAATGTTGAGTGCAAAACAGCATCCGCTCACCCAGAGCACACATTTAGTGTGTGTGTGTGTGTGTGTGTGTGTGTGTGTGTGTGTGTGTGTGTGTATGTGTGTTTCTGGCCTCACCACTAGGCCCATGGCTCACAAAATATGGACTTTATTTAAAATGTAATGTAAGTGATCCACTGAGGTTTCATCATCTTGTAATACCTACGCAATTTCGCATATTTAGTACGTCAAACATCCGTAATACATTTTGACACACCAGGATTATCTGGCCACCAGTACACACCCAGAACCAAATAATGACTTCAAACATAAATATGCCGAACTGAACAACTGCAGATAGTAGTTGTCCCAGCTTTAGCCCTGTTCATGAATATACTATTAGGATGAGTTCCTCAGACTCAACAGACTTAGGACTATTTCAGTCATTCATCAAAAAGTCTTCGTAATTAAAGATAAAGATGCAATCTAAGTCATTCAGCAGGGTTTGATGAGAAATGCTTCATTCTTCACAGACAATTCCTCACAGTAGTGGTGATAGGAACCACACATTGAAAGCGTTTGATGCTTCTAAAAATTACTTAACGGAAAGTTTGTTGCACGAGTTTTGATATGTTGGTACAGGGCACAGTAGCTGCTCCCTATACACAAAGAAATGTGATTTTATTAGATTTATTATATTTTAAGCATTATAAAAAGACACATGTAGGTTCACTGATGGTTTTGGAAAATAAATAGGTTATTTTTTGTGCTGTAGACATAGCTGTCCCTGGATCTTATCACCACTTCTATGAAAACATTAAAGGCGGTAAATTTCTCTACAATGATCCATTTCATATCAAACCACGTGATTTTAAATAAATCATGATTACTGAATTATGTAGTTTAGTTCAGTGTCTCTTTTAAAGAAATACACTGGTAGACCCAGCAAACAAAGTGTTCTTTTGAACGACAACGACCAGTTTTATTCCCTGAAGGTCAGTTGCTATAAATGAGAAGTGATTGTGAAGAACCTTTTAAAGGCATAGAGAACCTGTACGTACGTTCTATTTTATTTCTCAGTTTATGGGTTTTTCCGAAAAGCTTCCATGTTAAAGTTCCTTACACGTCATTTACAAAAATGCATTGAAATGTTCTTCAGGGAACCAAAAATGGTTCTTCTAATGCATCACGCAAAAAATCCTTTCTGACGCCTATTCGATATTTATGGACAGTAAATGGACTTTTAAATTGAAATACTCAAAACACACGTCGAATACAACTCAGTTGTCATATTTGCTTCTTTTAAGGTCTCGTGTGTATCGGGCTCTTAAGTATTTCCTTAGCTCTTAAGTGACAAATATTTTTTTGTTGAAAATGATGTTTTATTCTTGGCCTGGCAAAGACAAAAGCTCTTGTTGGACTTTGGCATTCGCCTGTCATTAAGATTTCTAAATAGAAATGTTCCCGTGTATTTACCTTTATTGCAGTTCTTGGAACAGAGCCCTTTTTTGGAGGGTTAAGCAAATGATTCAGTACAAGAATGACATGCCACACTCATTTTTTATTATTCTGTTTAGGTTAATCCAGCAAAGAAGAGTAACAGGACGCTGTCTTTGTGGACACAGGCCTCTGGAGTGAGGATCGGACGAAGAGGAACTACGAAAGATCTACGCTTCATCTCCACAGAAAGTCTTTATTAATGTCTGTGAAAGCCCCTAACAGTTACAAAGTGATCTTAGTTCCTTAACCCTTACCTACATCCTCCTAACTGGACTATGATATGAAGAGCTTGGAAAATCACACTAAGGAGCGAGGAAAGCAAATCCTTCGATGATAACAGGAAATACTGATCACAAGTGTAAGTGGCCTTTTCGTCACATGTGAAAACACCACAGCACAGCACACAGCAAGAATAGCACAAAATACTTCTCTCCATCCGTGAAGCAGTGGGCAGCTAGTGACGCTGTTTGTGGGCAGAACTTTGCAGTGGTGCCACAGGATTTGAACCCACAAGCTTCAGATAGCAAGCACGACTCCCCAACACCTAGGCCACCAGTGAATGTGCTGTTGCTATTTGTTGCATGGAATTTACACAATTATGACTTTGGCACTCGCCTGGCTCCCTTGAGGATACTCGATCTGGACTACAAGTGGAAGACGTAGAACATCATCCCCACAGCGGCGGGACGATGAATGGCCTGACTGAGACGTCAGTTAAGTGTGTGCTTGTTGGCGATTGTGCAGTGGGCAAAACTGCACTCCTGGTGCGCTTCACCTCCGAAACCTTCCCCGACAGTTACCGGCCCACTGTCTATGAGAACACAGGCGTGGATGTTTTCATGGACGGCATCCAGATAAGCCTAGGCCTGTGGGACACGGCCGGCAATGACACCTTCCGGCAGATCCGCCCCATGTCCTACCAGCAGGCCGATGTGGTCCTGCTGTGCTATTCCGTAGCCAACCCCACGTCCTTGGCCAGCGTGAAGCAGAAATGGATGGCCGAGGTTAGGGAATATCTGCCCCGCGTGCCTGTGCTTGTTGTGGCCACCCAGACGGACAATCGTGAGATGGGTCCATATCGGGCCAACTGTACCAGCTCTTCCGAGGGCAAGCGGGTGGCCCAGGAGATCCGCGCCAAAGGTTACCTGGAGTGCTCGGCACTCAGCAACCGAGGGGTGCAGCAGGTCTTCGAGTGCGCCGTGCGCACGGCTGTTAACCAGGCCCGCAAGAGAACCCGCCGGAGAGTCTTTGATTTCAACCCATGCCAGATCTCGTAGGGGCAAGGCTAGCCAACAGGGCCCTGCTTCGACCCAAAGAACACTCTAACTGATCTTTAATCCTTTGAGAGAAAGCCTCAAGCTACTCGACTGATAGAGAAACTGTGCCATTTATTTTATGTGGTTTGAGAAAAATAGTTAAACTTACAGTCCAGAAACGGCTGACGGCCACTCCTAAGGCGCAAAAGTAAATTCATCAGAGGCTCTTTGATCTCAGACTGTGCCAAATCTCGTAAAGTCTACGCAACTAGGGAATGCTTGACTGAACATCTACGTCAAGAGATGTCTTGGTACAAAAACAAAAATGTTTATTTCATGTGATTTCTCAGCAGTAGTTTGGTCAGCTTGTACCGACATGACAGACTTCAAAGTAACATACTTATCTAGGCCTGCAACCGAACTTGCTGGATACTTTTAGTTCTCAGTTTGTGACATTCAACCAATTAATAGACATATCTACATCAGTAAGATATAAACAAAGCCATTCAATGGTTTCATGATAAATGCTCCATTATACGCAAATGAACTGAGTCTGATTCACTGAAGTTTTGATTCTGAAATGGTTACAAAGTCACAGTCTGATGCCGAAGACATTGTTTTGCGATGGTTATGATAAGGTATTGGCTGAAAATGTATGTTTTTTAGTCCAATTGTGCTACAAAGTTGAATACAAAGCAATCTACGGCAAAAAACAAACTTTGTAACATATTTTTAGGATTTTACCATCACAGAGGTTTCTAGTAAAATTGTGTGGTTAACAATTTTTTTCAATTATAATGTGGAGGATGTGGATATTGTGTCCCTCAGTTCCTATTATCACCAATATAAAGACATCTGCGTTTGTATGTTTCACTACAATGGACCATTTGACACCAAACCATTCTGAATGACTTTTCATGTCAACCATTGAACTAGGCATTTTGAAAAATACTCAAGTGGGGCCTGCTTTAACTTATTTCTCCTCAAAATAGCCAGTCAAAACTTTTTAACTCAAAACATTTTTCTGGTACATACGCAATAATATTTATTGCAGGAAATAAAAATAGTCAGTTAATTCTGAGATATAGTGCATGTTTACTGTTTTGTTTCATTTACTGTATTGTAATAATTCTTATCATTTCATTTTAATAAGCAAGGTTTACTTCTGAAACGCTGAGTGCTGTGTGGTTCATTTAAAGCAGTTGATTACACTTCCGCGTGTTACAAGTAACAGAACAACTTCGAACGTTCAGATACACTTGTATACCCTCTTCAAATGTTGTTTTGTTGATATTTTTAAATGAAATATGTTCTTCACAAGGCTCGCCATAATAACGTATGTCACTTTCCTGCACCCCTTTTTGATTTATTTGCTAGGTTTGTCATACTGGAGAAAAAATCAGCATAAAATATATGCCATAAAGTAAACACAGTATATTATTAGGTTTATTCCAGTATGTTAAATTCAGCAAATAAATTGGAAATTAGAAATTATTTGTTAAAATTCTCTGTGGAGAATGCACGCTTAATGTCATTACACCAGTGTTCAAATTTTGCATGCGACTATAAAGTTACCATTTTTTTTTGTGCTCATGCACTTGCACATTGCGTAAGTCTTGAAATGTATTCAAACCTAGTAATCTCAGCAGTTCGTATTTTGCCAGTAAAACATTATAACATTAGAATACATGTATAAATTAGAGAATAAATGCAAATAAAAATAAACACAGTTGCACATAAGAATTTCTTGTTTTTAAAAAAGTTTATTGATTCATTGGTTAAAGGAACACACCTAGAAGAACTCAAGCCTTAGTATGGATTCAACCTGAGTTAATTTAATGAAGGTTTGATTACATGAAGCAGGTTCTGTAGGTTAACTGTAAAAATTAGGCTCCCTTGAGAAGAAGTCTGGAAATGGTAATGCACAGACATCAAATCACAGTTTTTTAATTACTTGTATGAATTCTAGTGGACCTAGTGTTGAACAAAGTACTGATATCTGACCTGATAAATGACTCCAAAATCTTAGGTTATATTATATTTTATTTTTTGGCATAAATACAGCATTGCGTTTGACATTTTCTGAAATGTTTCTAACAAACAGACCAATAGGAATATTACAAAATAAATAATAACAGGTCTAGAATTAATTAACTTACATTAAAATATGTGGAGTTTTTGTCTTCTCCTGTAAAGTGGCCACTTAGGAGATGACATCTTGTCTTGAATTCAAATGGCCTCGAATCTTCATACACACACTCAGATACACACACAAATACCGCCTTTCTGATCTGCACATTTAAGTTCTGCGCTATGGGGTCTATAGGTAGATGCACTATACGGTTTGGTATGTTAGGTAATCTCTGAAAATCAGACTTTGGTTGCAGGTATTAACCTTGTGTACGGCAGCTGTAAAAAAGGTGAAAAAAAGAAATATTCCTTCTTGGCGCAGACATGCCAGATGTACATATACCATAGCTGTACCATAATATAGTCATGTATTTATATTTATATTCATATATTTTCATTGAAATAGAACAGCTAATTGTGTCATTTGCAAACACATTTAAAGATACATACAAGAGAAGAATATGTCTATGTTTTACACCAAATTTAACAGAAGTTTAACAAAAAATATTATTAGGAGAATAATTCTTAGGAGAATATTAGGAGAAGTTGGTACAATATATTACAGTAGATCTGATAACATTTTGAACACAAATACATTAAATTTGACAGTAAAATGTGTAGAGAAATCTCTTAGTTCTCGTAGATCTCATACAATCCCTGCAGAAGACATGTTTAACATATTTACACTAAATCAACAATTCAGAGGGTTGCAGAGTATTTGCAGACCACTTTGAGTGGCAGACAAACTCGTGTATGCTCTTTTAAAGCAAATCTTAGTGAAATAAACCAATTGAATCACAATTTCATGAGAATACCAATAAAATGTTGTGTTCACATAGGTAACAGGTGAAGGTTTAACTTAAATGCAAATTAGTGTAACTTTAATTAACTTTAGACTGTTTTGATGAACCATTTCAATTCATGAAATGTTCATACCATGTGAAGAGCAGTTGGTGTTTTCAAAAAACGGATGGCTTGTCTATGTGTATATGTCTGCAAAACGACTGACTGCTCTCATGGTATGTTCATCAAAAACTGTAAATACAGTGTAGTTTAAACTTTAACTTGGATAGCACAGTATGGATTAAATAGTGTGACTAATACGAGGCATATTTTTTGTATTTGTAAAATATCTCTGACAAAAATAAATGGCAGAAAAAAACTACATTTTTATTCCCTTAATAGAAACATGTACTTTCTTAACAAGAAACAGATTCGTGTGTAAGAAAGTGAAGCTGCACTACATGTAAGCTTAATATACATATGATGTGGTTTAAGGAGATGGAGGCTTAAAGTGAACCTGTGTTTTTGGAGAACTGTAGATGGGTCCAAACCCCAAA
This sequence comes from Rhabdalestes septentrionalis, assembly GCA_037832545.1. Classification (NCBI taxonomy): domain Eukaryota; kingdom Metazoa; phylum Chordata; class Actinopteri; order Characiformes; family Alestidae; genus Rhabdalestes; species Rhabdalestes septentrionalis. The sequence continues at coordinate 13,854,149 of JBBMFX010000080.1, read as the reverse complement.
ACCACTTCCCAGCAGGAGCTCACAGCTCACTCAACCTTCTGAACCCAACACAAGCTACACAGAACATGGTCTGATCCTTCATGTTTCACAGTAATAAGAGTACGCAGAAAAACTAACAAATTCACTCACTGTGCTTCAGCATTTCTCCGCTCACTTCTCTTCTTCAGGACAATGCAAGTCAGTTCAGATAATGCATCCTTTTATTTAAATGAAGTTCATTGCACAAAATATGTTGTGCCTAAAAATGTATCTTATAAGGGTTAATACCCTCATTTCTTGATCTTCTAAAAGTTTAAACTCATGCAAAAATGTGAACATCGCTCATGATGACCATGAGTCGGTGTGTGAGACAGCACAGAACTAAAAATGGATGCAAAGAAATATTTTATCAGACCTAACTGCAAGTAAGATTGTAGTAGAATTTCACAATTCAAACTTTTGCAGCCAAGAGTACTCCGACATATTTTCTGTTTTAAAGTCAACCTCTGCATTTTTAGCCTTCAAGTCCTTTTTGTGCATTGTTTCCTCATTGTTAGGAATATTTTGTTTTTGTAAACCTCTTGCTTTTTGTCTTGGATCACCTTATATAAAGTACTATAAAAGTAAAAAAATATTTAAGGAATATATAGTACCTGATTTAAGGTAAATATATAGTACCTGATTTAAGGTAAATATATAGTACCTGATTTAAGGTAAA
>JBBMFX010000080.1:13821565-13838600 GCA_037832545.1 Rhabdalestes septentrionalis | reverse complement strand
TGCGTTTATCAAAGTAGGAAATCCAGACTTTTAATTCCTTAAATTACTGCTGTTGAAATACGAAATGGTGGCGGGTCTGGATTGAATTCCCTCCGGGTCAGGATCCGGACCGGAGTCCGGACTTTGAGAAGTGCTGTATTATATTAACCTCTAGAACTGCAAGGGCCTTAAATTCAGAAACTGGGTTCAAACCAAACAGGCATTTAGGGCAATCCCCCACCCCTATCTAGGAAATATGAACAATTTTCCTGTTATGCTAATTCCAGCATGCAGGCCACTGCTAGCTAGAAAAAAAGCCATCTGGTGAAGCACATAAGGACCTGGCCAGAGGGAGCAGTCTCAGCACTCCAAAACTGTTTTGAATGCACACAGTGGAATGTCTTCAGAGAAGGTGCCAATGTAAACCAACAGATCAGTCTTGGGGAGGATACTGAGTCAGTGACAGGATTCATATCCAAGTGTGTGGAACACGTTACCGTCATCAAGAACATCACCGACCAAAAGTCTTGGCCCACCACTGAGTTGCGTACTCTTCGAAGTGCACATAACATTTACGTCTGGGGACTCTGAGATCTGCAAGAGCCAGAAAATCCAGAGTCCTGTCACTGATTAAAAAGACCCCAGGAGCTTGTGGCAAGGCACCCGGTTTATTGCAGATGTCCCCTCAGCAACCCTGTGATGATACCACTGATTTCCTCACCTAACAACTCCTTCAGCCAGTTTGAATAAAAGAGTAACAAAACAACAATGAAAGCCCATCACAAATTCTGAACAATCAAATACCCTGTCCCAACCCAGGTGACATTTGTAAGAACTTACACTGGATCAACCCGTAGAAAGCTGCAGGTCTGTGTTCAGGGAATATGCCAAACAACCGATGCGTGTCATCACAGACATCCGTAACACCTCCCTGAAAACCAAGCAATCGTACCCCTGCTACAATCATACCACTGCCAAAGTAATCACCGGCATCAACACTCCATCATAGGGCACTCACTCCAACATGATTAAATGCTTTGAAAGCCTGGTCAAGGACCACATAACATCCAGACTTCCTGCAATGTTCAACATAATCCCCTGAATGCCCCACCAATGTAACCATATCAGCATATCAGCACCTGATATGTTGATAGAACAGTTATGTGTGGATGCTCTTCACTGACCTCAGCCCTGTCTTCAACATATTCATCCTGGAAAACTAGGCATGAACACCCCACCGTGCAACTGGATACTGGACATCCTTACAGACAGACCCCAAAAAGTATGTGTTAGCAAAAACATACATGGTGAAATGTGGGGTTCCACAGGGCTCTGTTCTAAACCCTTTGTTGTTCACCCTGATGACTGTTGTGCAAAGAACAGCTCAAATCGCTCCATCAAGTTTGCAGATAACAATAGTTTTGGGCCTCATTAGCAACATGCTATCCTACATGAGTTGGCATTTTATGTTTATAAATGGAGAGACGAAATTCTGTCTTCTGAATGACAGTAACATTCACTTTGACATGATAACTACTTACCTAACATATCAGTGTCACAGTAGTTCATAGGGTTGTAATGTTCAACCTTTTGATGCTTCATTTTTGTTCGGCCAAGGTTTGGTTAGTTTCATGGTTCAGAAAAATTTAACCAACTTCAAACTTCAAATAGGGGAAATATGCAGCCATGTGCACTAGCGTCAGCAATGTTCCTTGGATTATCAGTTCCATTCAGCAGCATAAGATAATTGCTCACACATGTGACTTATAAACTGATTTGTGTCTGGAGAACTTTTTTGTATGAGTCATGTAGAGTGCTCTCAACATTACGAACCTCTCAGTTGCTTGAGAAGTGAAACTAAGTGTTTTAATTGGTTACACAATGTATTGTGCCTCACCCAACTCTTGGTTTTGCCTTTGTTTCTTTGTTGTTTTACACCTTGTGCTTATTGGAATGGGGTCTGCTTGAGCACAATTGATCTAAGAGGAAATCCCATGGCTCAAGTCAATTTCACTTCATTAGGGATCTCATAGCGTGAACTCATTAAACCTTAGTTTAATTTTGTGGTTTAAGCACCTTTAACCTCAAGTGAAGTCCCATGGCATGAGCACATTTAACCTTTTTCGTCATCCGTCCTGTGTCTCGAGCACATTTAACCTTGATCAGAATGCATCTCATGGCTTGAACACATTTAACCTCAAATGGAATTCCATGGCTGGGATACATTTAACTTTTATCAGGATCTTGTGGCTCAAATACATGTAACACTGCCTGGAATCCTGTGGCTCCATCTGACTTAACCTCAGCCGGTATCCTGTGACTTGAGGAAACACATCTTGAATACATTTACATTTAGGGAATTTATCAGACGCTTTTATTCAAAGCAACTTACATTCTCTAGTAACAGTCACCCTGCAACTTGGGTTAAGGGTCTCGCTAAGGAACCCAGTGGTGGTATGCTTTGAACCCATGACCTCTTTGTCTAAAGGCAAATGTCCTACCCACTAAGCTACCACCACCCCAATACATAGAACCACACCCTCTCAGACAGACAAAAAAACCCTGGTTAATATCATATATCAACTGTAGCTTGCAGAAATGTCTGAGACTTTAATACCACTTATAGGTTCTGAAATATTGCATTTGAGTTAAACAAATGTGTTAACACAAGATATACACACTGTATCTCCAGATACATTTTTACATCTGAGAAAACCAAAGCTGGCAGAAATCTGAACATTGCCTCTCAGAATCCCTGTTCTCCTCTTATGAAGGTTTGTCTGATTGTCTTAGCAAAGTCATGGTTAGGAGATTCTCCGGGCCAAACAGAGATTACAGAGTATGATGACAAGTCCCTGGAGAGCACAAGGCTTCATTCCATTTTATAATTTCATGAATGTAAAGTGAGTTTCAGTAAATTCTTCTTATTGTGGATTTTTCTGTTGCGTCAAAGCACATAGTGTACAAAAACATCTGCTTATTAACCACTTTGTCTCGTTAACTCCATCTGTAAGGGATAAATGTTCCACCAGTGCTGGTTATACTGCTGACTCCAGTTATGCCTTTGCTACATGCACCAACAATCAAAGCCAGCAATGATGAGATTCAGTCAAATTACAGGGGAATTAAATGAGTTTTTCAATTCATCTGCAGATTTTGTGTTCAAGGTGTAAACAAAGTCATTCAGACTGGTCTGCTGTGGAATGGTTTATTATGGAGGACCTTACTGACTCACTGTAATCTCTTTACAGTGGTGGTGATGGGATCCATTGGTCGCAATGTCTACAAAAATCCCAAATATCATGTGAACCTATATGTGTCTTTTTGGGTACATACAATAGCAACTTCATCCTTCATGTCTTAAACGTATTAAATGCTTAGGACATCTGGTTCCTATTACCACCACTGTGAACAATTTTCAGTCTGCAAGGTTCTCTAGAACAGAGCATCAAACCACTCTGAATGAGTTTGTTTGCAGAAATGCAGAAATATTGAAGACTTAGTGGACTTCTTTAAAAGTCATTGTGGAGCCTCAGGTTATCTCTACATCTTTTAGATCCTATCACTCCACTGTTAACTAATATATATGTCGCAAAATGTTTTTGATTATTTAATAATAATATAATAGAAAAACAGAATATTATTATGCAATGTACAAAAGCCAATGTACGGAACATACATATTTACTTTTACATATAAATATTTATATGCAAATAGATTAAATGATGTTATTAAATTACATTATGATTTTGCATTCTATTTTGAATAATAAGATGCAGTTAACCTTTGATGTTGATGACCTTTGATGTTGATGTTTATATACTTACTAGCCATGTTTTCACATTTACTTATCTAGGGATGTTTTCACGTTTGAACAATGTTTTAAAGGTCCAAATAATTTTTTCAAATAGTATTGTAAATTTAAAATCTTGAGGGACAAAGATCCATTCAAAATCCATCTGCAGTCATCCTTAAGGGGGGTTGCTGCCTCTTAAGACCATGAAGTTCATGCAACCCTGACTGAGCCAATCATTATGCAAACTGCATGCCTAAATAATCACATACTCCCGAATAGCGGCCAGTAACCTCACGATGTCGGAAACTATAAAAGCAAGTCTGTTTCAGATTAGTTAATGACTGAAATGTTTGAAGATTTAGCTACGGTGCAAAAATAGTGATTAGAAGCTTCCATCACTTTGGCTTTGCATTTTTAGTGCTAGTAAACCTAAATTACACACACAAATATGTTTTGTCAGGCAATTAAAATAAGGTAAAACAACCATTTATATTCACACATGAACACACCACAGCACACAGTGTGAACTGGGTGCAATTCTTTCTCTGAATTTGACCTTTTCACCAGTGAAGCAGGGGGGAGCCAGTGTGTGGAGATGGCACCTGGCTCAAGGGTACATTAGTGGTGCCACTGGCAGTCCTGGGATTCAAACCCACAACCTTCCAATCACAGGGGCATCTCCCTAACCAGCAGGAAACGTTCATTTATAACAATCATGGTGTCCTTCAGCTAAAAGAAACCAGTGTCTGTCTCGCATCACTCGACTGCGCTCATGGCACCATCAGGCATGCGAAACTGTAAACAGTGTCAAGGTGCTGAGCCACAAATCTTCCAGTTTACCAGCCACACCATGCGCACCCACCTCCTGAACTTCAGTTCCTACCCTTAACCTCAACAATCCTCACTCTCTCCATCCATACGCATGAATGAAGCACAGTTTTAGATTGGAGGGATTTTCTCTGGTTTGTGAATTTGAATCATGTGGTCAATAGTGTATAAACAATAGTGACCTTTAATAAAAGGTTCTTTTGAAAGTGAATTTGTCAAGAAACATGTTTCTATAAATAGGACCATGCTTCCATATATAGTGAATTATAATCCAAAGAGATATTTAATTAAATTGTTCTTTTTTGTGAGAGACTATATATGTATATAAAGCCTTCATTTAAAGATAAGAGTCAAATAACACTTTTTAGTGGCGTCGTGTTTGTGTCGCATAAGCCACCCTTCAGTAAAACGTTAAGATAACATAAGATAATATAAACCGTTAGAAGACGAAGACAAAACAAGTCTTCCCTGACAGCCTTGAACGGATAATACATATCTTCATATCTCTGAAAGTGTAGCTTGTTGTTTTGTATGCTAGTGCAGTAAAGGACAAGGCATCTGAATCCCATTTGCTACATTCCATGGCACGAGACTAAAACTGCAAATACATGTATTTTTGACTTTGGGACCTGCAAGAGGCAAATGGAAAAGTTGGTTTGAATTTAAGGAAACATCCCTGAGTGGCTAATTTGCGCCCTATTTGTTGAAATCAGAAAAGCTGAATGTGTTTGGAATTCATTGTTGAGGTCAGTAAGTTATGGAAAGGCTTTAATTTGACTTGCATATCAATGTAATGGATATCAGAGAGGAAGAAGTGATTAATGATTGAACATAAGATGTACAAGTGCAGCTCATTTTTAGGATAAGATCAAATGCGATAAGAGAGAAATTTACTGATGAAATACCATTGTCATTCAAAATCTTATTTGTACATTTACTATACTGATTCAATTCATACTCCAGTCCTACATAAAACATTGTATATAAATCTTTATTTATGGAACAAAAGAATGAAAAACAAGACAAGACTTTACAAGATTTGGTAACAAACGAGCAGGCTGGAAACAATAGCCAATATACATTTTGCAGGTATGTGTAACATACCTTGAAATCAGAAATAAACAAGGATTATAGCTACCTGGCAAAAAAAACAAAAAAAACAAACATGTTTCAAGACAAACCTGGACTTAGATTTTTTACATTTCAGACTTGAAAACTGTAAAATGTCATGATTAAGTAATGAAAGAAGATTAAAGAATGACATTACATTGGTTATATTTCTGTAGGTAGGGATAAACACTGTGATAGTTCCTCTAGGAACAAAACACACTGGCTTGAGAACATTTAAAGTCTTGAAATGCAGCGACTGCTTTGTGGTTTTACTATTAAGGCACTTAAAGAACTCAATACTCACATTGTACCTCACATTTTTTGTGATCAAGTATTGAAAGACACTGTGTGCATGAAGATCTGTGAGAATAAAAAAAAGCATGTTCTCCTTTGTCTAACGTCAATTTGAGTCAGTGTAAACAAATAAATAATTATTTACAATCTCTGCGTACTGAAAGCAACAATTTAGACGTAAACCAACTGAATCGTAAGAGTCACATAAATAATTTACAAAAGAAATTATAATACAGTCGTGATATAAACATCTTCACTCCAAAAAAATGTTTCGATAAAAAACAGCCCCTTGTTAAGAGTATAGATGCTTTTAAAATAAAAAACAAAAGAATAAAAATGGAGTGAAAAATAAATGAATGAAAAAATATAACTGACAACCAACTAAGTTACAGAAAACAAAACAAATGGTAATAATAATAATAATAATAAAAAAACATTGTGCAAGTAAAGCAGTTTGGTGACGAAGAGTTCCGTACATGGAATGTAAATGGAGTGTTTGGTTGATTCTACATGAACAGATGTACATTAATATGTGCTGAAAATCCTCACTCTTTCTCCTGCTATAAAACCACCACTCTTGCAGGAGGGTTTGGTGTTGGTACTTCAAAATTGGGTTTAATTTCTGAAGAACACATAAAGTGGTTGTACAAAGAGTTGCTATAGTAGGAAGTTAGTTTTTACTCCATTGTGGGTCATTCCGGTTTGCCTCCTTCAATCAAATCCATGCTTGTAATGGAAACATGGAGGTTCCAACTAGATCGTTGTTGTCCTCAATAACCTCAGTCAAAAGCTTTTATTGGTTGGCCAACAGGAAGAGTGTGTTACCGCATGTTACAGTCCTTTACATGCTTCATGCCTCGTCTTGCTCAATTATCTAGGGAGAAAAAAAAGGATGCTTAGCAATTACAGCCAGTCCAAATTTCAGTTTGTTCATCCATCAATAACATGGAAGTATAGTCCCAGGTGGGTAGTAAGTGTTTTCTTTTTTTATTTCTTACTGTTTTTTCCTGCCAATTCAGTCTACCCCCAACAATATCTCCCCATCAAATGATGCTACAAGCTGCTGAGTTTGACACATGCTTCATTGTAAGGAACCTCACCTACATAGGTAGCACTTTACAATAAGACTACACTTATATGGAGTTTCTGTGTGATTGATTATCAGGTTGTTAACTAGGTTATAGATAGTTTATAGGTCATTAATAAGCAGTAATAAACAAGTTATTACTGTTGCCATACATTGATGCAGGCACTATTTGACTCAATCTTACATCTTGCAGAAACTGGACTACCATTAAAAAATCTTACCAAATAGCGAGGCTGCATCAATATATGACAACAGTTGTTTATAAATGCTTACTCATGACGTATAAACGGTCTACAACTTAATTAACAACCTGATTATGAATCATTTATAAAGGGTATTCTTATTACGAGGTGGTAGCCCTCCGTTTGACTTGATTTGAGGATATGATTTGACACCCCTGCTATATAGGGTCTGTCTACTAAGACAAGACTATGGGCTGTTTTGTTTCAACCAAATATTCTACCCAATATTCTGTCATTTCAGCTAACAGACACTTTTTATGACTAATATCATACTGAGTGGTGGGGTGGGACATCAACAAATCTTTTAAAGAGTGGATATTTGTTTTCTGAAAGTATTCTCTTAAAATGTACAAGCAACTATATTCTGAATACTGCCTTGTAAAACACAATGTGGACAAAATACAGATATATCCTTTGCATTTTCAATATGCATCTCAAAACAATATGCATCTTACAACTTGCTGAATGTACAGAAATGTTCAACACCAGTTGTTTTTCTGTGAACTTCTGCTTCAGTCCTTTGTCCACTTGTAAAAATCCTTTGTGGTTTTAGGCTACTCTACCCACCTTTGACCATGACTATAACCAAAACTTTCATCATGTGACAGACAAAACCACATTCAGTTGGCTTTACAGTTGTATTGTAAGTGTCCGGGTGTTGGCTCTCTAAAGGAATCATTCATGAAACAAGTTGAGTCTGAAGGCCATACACCCAATGATGACTGAATCAAAATTCCACGTCATCATTAGCAGGCAAAAAGCGTGACCCAGTTCAGCAGCAAAGCCCACAGAGCCAAACCACAGTTACCTCATAAACATAGTGGGAAATTCCAGGCCATCTGCATGACGAACAGGGAAAAAGTTGAAACATTATATGTAGCCCTTTATCCTTTATCTGAATTTTTGTCAGTTATTATTCCTTGATGTTGTAAAACAAAGCTAGAGTGAAAGGCTAGGATGATTCAACTGAAACAGTCTTAACTTTATTAGCATGTTCTTATACTTAATTCATGTCATTTTGATATGACATAAATTTTGATATGACATAAATTAAGTGTAAGATATGAGTTTTGGCATCCGTATTTATAGTGAGACTTTTTAGCATTTCCCAAAACTACTCCAGGAGGCCTCTCTCTTTTGCACATTGTAATATTTTCCATGCTGCCAACATAGCTGGTCCAACTAACCAGCTCATTGAGACATTCAGGGGGACCTGTTGGGCCTCCAGGATCAGGGTTGGGAATTATTGGGTTTAGAGAATGGGTTAAGATAAGTTACAGTGAACTTTATTGTAATCTCAACTACATACACGTATGCAGTGAGATGAAACAGCATGGCTCCATATATAACAGAGTACAAAAGTACTTATAAATAAATATAAAGTAACTAGAGTTTGAGGATCTTTAACATGGTACAATGTCATTTCATCATTCAAAATATGTGCAAGGGTTGCATCTACAAAAAAGCAACAATATTGGAATGTAAATGTGTGCTTTTGTATGTGCAAAGTTTAAGCAGATATACTGTCAATATGTGAAAGATACAGAATTCCCGAGACAGTATTCAAGTACAATTGTAACATGCATGTATAACATACAATAAATTATGTGTTCAGTGCAAGGGGAAATGTTGAGCCACATTTAGAATACTTGGCAAAAATTACACTACAAAAAATAAGTAAAAAAACAAAAAATACATACATTAAATTATTTTAATGAGTCATTTCGAATTAGAATTATTTTGAACTCATGTCAAAACTGTTAAAATAGGTCTGATGTAGTTGTTTCTCAAGCAACTGAGCTAATGTTAACATGGAGGTAAATTGACTTTCTAGTTGCTATTAGCTACAACAACACAGTCCAGCTGATAAGAGTGATATTTTAAACTGGAAATGAACTGTTATTCAGCAACACTTGTCTGTCTCTCCTAGTTATGAAAATGTATTTTTTAGATTTAGCCTTATAATGCTCAGGTACATCTGTTGTAAATGACTCACCTCGACATTCATATTTCAGGTCAGAGAAGAACACCAGTTCCTGTGAGAAGACAAACAACCCTAATCGTCCTCCTGCGAATGTCTTGTCATAGACTGGCCCTGAGTCCGCCATGATCTGTTTCCCCTCATACACAACCACTCTGAAAGAAAGAGCATATATTCATCATATACTTATTGTAGTTGAAAACATTTACAAAAGCTGGTTTTCATGTTGCTCACCTGATGAACCCAGTCTTGGGTCTGTGAATGAGATGCCACCTGTATGCAGTGTAGTCCTTCCAGCCAATGTTCTTAGGGTCATGCCACAAAGTTTGAACCTGTAAGAAGTAGAGCATTCACTAAATAACAGTATCCGTCTTAACCCATAGAACGTGAGCCAGAAACACAACAAATCGTCATATGGCCAAACTCCTTATATGTAAGTTCCTCTAGTTTGTGTTGATGCTAAAGGTGTCAGACATCATGCTTTGTTTGGTGTTCCTAAGTCTCGTAGGATCAAAGTTATTTTTGTAATAATAATAATAACTACTGAGGTTGTTAAAATGGCATCACATGCAAATGCCCATAAAGAATACATTTCTTTATTTTAGGTCAGACAAAACAAAGATCTATAAACCTGTGAGAACGTTTGGGATAGTCTCCGCCCACGAATGTGTGGGGAAAACCCGCAGAGGCAGGGGGTTCAGAGCAAGAGTCGCAAATGGCGAGTGTGTAGGAAAACAAACACCGGTTTTAGACTGATTTACACCATATATATTTGTTCTACGGGTTAACACAATAACTTAGGTTGGGTTCCTTCTGAGGTCCCACTAGTTTGGGTTCAGGGATACACATAATGGCACATTCTAATTGGTTGGGTTCATACTCTTATGCATGACTCACCTGTCCAGGCGTGTTCCCGGTGTGCCAGAGTGCATTGCGGAGACTCTCGCCAGTGCCTGTGGTGGAATTGACCACTTTGAGGGACACCCCAGAGATACCGAAGGCCTTTGAAGGCTTCTCCTCCCAGTATGTTTGGGTGATCTGCTTCCACATCACCACATAGAAGCGGCCGCTTGACTGGTAGCCAAACACAAAGCCGGCGTAGTCGTCATCTCGGTCAGTGTTCACATAGAAGGTGCCGCTGAAGTCCACAGCGCTGAACTCGTCAAACCCTGGAGAAGAAGCCCCAGCATTTTAAGTGTAAAGTTTTAGCAAAGGTGAACACACCACACAGTGTGAACACACATAATGTGTTCTCTGTATTTAACCCATTCACCAAGTGAAACTTCGGGCAGTCGGGAACACAGAGCCCAGGGAGCAGTTTGTGGGGACGGTACCTTACGCAAGGGTTCCTCAGTGGTGCTACTATCAGTCCTGGGATTTGAACCAATGACGTTATGATCACAAAAGTGACTCCCTAACCACCAGGTCACCAGCTTCCCCTAACATACTAAACCAACCCAAGATCAATGGATATGTTTGTTAATGGCATATTTGAGCTTTAAAACTCACCAACAGCGATGCCAGGGTCAGAGTTGGCAGTCTGAACCAACTCCTTGCCCTGATGTCTGACAACCCAGTTGGGATCAATTTGTGTCGTCCCCTTGGGATCCAAATGCACCATCTGGAACTTTCTGAAGTCAGTAATACTGATGGCATTGTTCTCGGGGCACACGTCCAAGAAGTCTGGGATGCTGTCATTGTCAAAATCATCTTTGCAGGCATCACCCCGACCGTCGCCTGAGAATGAAAACAGTTACATACATTCTGTCACAAATCACTGTCATTATTTCTGAAGTCACTAAGGACGTTTATGTGAATTACAGCATGTTCTTCAACGCCAAACCAAAAGTTCCTGGACCAAGTATACCAGCTTAAAAAATAACTGCCACTCTCCAAAATTGTAAGAGGCAGGAGTTTAAACTCTAATGACAACAGCAGGGAGTTAGGGATGACTCTAATTTATCTAAAAAGAGAGTTACCTCCACCGCTTTGCTCCTAAATCTTTTCTTATTTAAGTGTATAGTAGTAATATGGCTATACGTATTACAGTTTTTCATCCTTCAAGCCAAAAGCAGAGAAATGGTCTGTAAATCTGACGACATAAGAAGCAACTTGTCATTAAAATATCAAAAAAAGAGAGAAGAATTCCACCTAGCACCCCAACTCTGCTACTTAACGGCGGCCAAGCACAATAAGTAATCTCAGCCATTATTTCATGCCATGAAAAACCTCCACCAATATATGTTACCCTCTTAAAATATGAAGTCTATTAAAACCAGACCTCAGCGCTCAAGGAGGAAAAAAAATGTAGCACTTTTTTTTGCCAGGATGCCAGCGCGGCTAAGCAGTGAAGAGGTAGCTTCTTGTCTTTCAGCACTTTGTTATTGCACAGGGGCCTGACCTGACTATCAAATAAACACAGACAGACGAAGTGTGAAAGACATGGGAGTATCTGGCAACGCTGCAACCAAAAATCTCCAGGTGAACCTGGTGAAACTGGGCACTGTGAAAAGATCAGGAGCAATGTTCCACCCCTGTGGAATCAGAACTAATCGTCCTGGGGGAAAGTCCTCCAGAGTCACTGCTACACACTTGTGTCAATGACATCAACGTCTGCAAACTCATTAACTGCATCCTGATGTGACAGCAGAATCGAAAATGTGTAAAAAAAAAAAAGGGCAGGGAAGAAAATTCTGGAACGACACACTGAAGCAGAAGAAGATGAATGGAAGTGCCTGATGTTTTTAGTCCCCTGTAGGATGTGAGCAGCAGCTGGAACAGCTGCATTTAACAGCTAAAGACAAAAAATAGACAGTGGGCCATAGCATGCTATGCTCCAGCAGGGATGTAAGTGTTTAAGACGAATACAGGATGCCACACTACTCAGTTCTACTGCTACCAGTGACAATCCATCAGTGTGCGAGAGATTATTTTCTATGTAAAATAGTTATTAGTTATGTTCATTCAAAAATTATTTTTGGGCTATTATTTGCATTGCAAACAATACGTTTGAAAGTTAACATTTTCATGATTTTAACGAATGTAATCTTTCCTGGTCTTTCATTGAATTAAAAAAATAATGACGTAGGCACAGACATACATGCTGATTTTTAAAGGTCCATTTAGGCGTCTCTGTGACATTTTCACCCACCGTCTGAGTCCACTTGGTCTTTGTTGGGCACCAGCCTGCAGTTGTCTTTGTCGTCAGGAATTCCATCATTATCATCATCTGAGTCACAGGCATCTCCTTTCCCGTCCTTGTCGTGATCGGCCTGGTTGGCGTTGGGAATGTAAGGGCAGTTGTCCAGGTTGTTCTGATGGCCGTCCTCATCAATGTCTTGATTATTGTCACATTGGTCTCCAACCAGGTCGTTATCTGTGTCAGCCTGTTGGGCAAAGTCAAAGATAGCAAACATTTGGAACATATTGGACCAATGGATAAATTAAGTCATAGATTAAGCTACAATGTAAAATGGCCCTTTTTGTCACACATGAACACATCACACAGTGTGAAATTTTCTCTGTATTTAACCCATTCGCAAAGTGAAGCAGCTGGCAGCACAGGGGGGCAGTATGTGGGGATTGTGTCTTGCTCAAGGGTACCTTAGTGGAGCCACTAGCAGTTCTGGGATTTGAACCCATGATCTTTTCATAATGGCGCAACACCCTAACCACAGGGCCACCAGCTGCTCCAATCTGTTGGATTTGAACCTGTAACTGTGTGTTAAGCAGTAGGCCAGGCAGGGATTACATCACTAATGTTATAGCATTAAAACCCCACTGAGGCCAGGCTTAGGCTTCACATTTATATACATTTGCTTGTGTTTGTATGTATTTGTTTCCTTGCATGCAGCTTTCTAGATATAGCCTCTGCCGTACCTGATCAGGATTATGAAGCAGAGGGCAGTTATCACACTGGTCTCCCACTCCATCCATGTCAGTGTCCTTCTGGTCATTGTTGTATACATACGGGCAGTTGTCATGTTCATTTAGGACCTCTGAAACACAAACAAAAAGAGTTATCATGTTGTTTTAGGTTAGCATATACAATAATAATTTCATATCTTGAAAGTGGAAAGACAAAAATGTTTTTTGTATCTTGAAGGTGGAAGGAAATTTTAAACCTAAGCTGCTCTGGATAAAAGACAAATTAAGGTTATGTTATGAAATGCGCATTTAAAAAATTGACAGATGCTTGAATTTATATGGAGGAATGTATTTCAGGAACTGCTTTAAAATGTTGGTCTGCTTAAAAATATTTTCATTGTTGGTCTGTTGGAAGCCAGAAAGCTCACTTTACTGCTGGGAATATAGTATTTTATGCCCCTGTATAACTAAAGAAATACTTCTAGACAATTTCAATTACTAATAAATACCCATTTGTCTTTCGGACAAGGACAAGGTTGAGGTTGCGCAAAATGGTTGTTTGAAACATGATCCTAGATACTAGTAACAGATACCCTCTAGTCAGAGGCGCATCTTGTCAGCAGGCAGGGCAGGCAGCTGCTTGGGGCCCCCCAGCCACTAGATGGCGAACGAGAGCTGACCCTTTAAACTACGTTAAAATACTTGTTAGAGGGGGTGCTAGGACCCTAGGATCGCCTCTGCCTCTAGTCATACTCTTGTCTGAATCCTTGTTAAACTGATTTCCAAATTGCACTTGAATTTTTTGTAAAGTCTCAAACTTTACCATCGCCATCAATGTCCACAGAGCAGGCATCTCCTTCTCCGTTGTTATCAGTATCAATCTGTGCTGGATTGTGTTCATAGGGGCAATTATCGCAGCGATCGCCTACATCATCCTTATCATAATCAAACTGCCTGGGGTTAAAGAGCAGGGGGCAGTTGTCCTGTGGAGAAGGAGAAAATTCATGAACAACAGTGACCAACTTAATTATAATCTTTCATTTTGAACAATTACAAACAATTTATGAATAGTTAATAATGCTGAGGATATTAAATGATATTAAAACTAAGTGTAGAGACATAAACTGAGTATTTAGTTTTAAATAGATGTTTTAGATTTAGATCTTTAAACAACATCCTTTGCAGAACACCACAGACGGAATGCTTAAAAGACGTTGAGAAGATCACTTACTCTCTCATCAATGATTCCATCATTGTCGTCATCCTTGTCACAGGCATCTCCTTGACCATCCTTGTCAAAGTCTTCCTGTCCAGAGTTGGGAAGGTTGGGGCAGTTGTCCTAGATGATCGAAAAGAACAGAACTTTTCTGTTGCAGGAATTTAGCAGAGAAATGATTAATTATGTCTTTTCTTATTTAAGTACATTTTGATCCATGTTCAAACTATGTGCATGGCTTAAACTGTAAAAAATGCTGGTGTTTATTCAACGGGGCCTGGGTAGGTATGGGCTACAATCTCTCATGAATTTGTAAGCTTACCTTCTTGCAGTGGTAGGTGGCGTTGGCTCTACACACCAAATTCTGGTTGGGCCAACCGTCCAGGTCAGAATCTTCCCCACAGATGAACCCATCTCCAGCATAGCCAATCTTACATTCGCATTTATACATGGGATCACTGAAGTGGCCGAGGTAGATGCACTCTGCAGACCTGTGACAGTTATGGGTCTTGTCCTTGCAAGGGTTTTCTGGTTCACACACCTGTGGGACAAGGATTGGAAAAACTGAAGGCTTTCCTCATTTGTTTAGTAGTAACTGCTGCAAGAGCTGAGTGAGTAATAACTAGCGAAGTTAGCTGAACTTGATATAAGAAGTCCCTAGAAATCGCTAAAGGCCTTTTAAGGTATAATTTGAAGCCTGACTCCACTCTTCATCTGTTCCAAACATATCAATCTGTTTCCATTCACTAATAATTTGGTTTGGTGTACAAGCCAAACTCATTACAGGCTCGGTGCAATTCTACGTCCTTCACTGGCCTTTGGGTTCTTGCTTCTTGACAAACATTGTGCAGTCGGTGCATTCCCGCTGACTCACATGTCTGTGTTGGGTAGCTGCCGTGAAACAGTTACAGCCATTATTAAAAACTAGCAAGAACCTCGTCCAGTACATCAGGCATCGGAGCACAATTAGAGAGGGTTATCAGCAAACAGCTCTTTTCATCTCAGCTGTGAAATACAGCGAAGGCATGCCAGCTGTGAGTGAAATCATTTCCCATTAGGCTTCGGATCAAAGCTGTGGAAGCCTGGAAGTTGATGACAAAGTGATTCAGCCAGGGTGTTACGCAACTCTTGATCATAGTCAAAAATGCGTAAACTTTCCAAAAACTCTATAAAATCGATCATCAGAGGATCAAAGGGAACTGAAAGGGCAGAATGAACAGATGCTACGGCAGCAGAGATGAAGTTTTGACTCAAGCTACTTTATGCTAAAACAAAATAAACTGGAAAACGTTTGTAATAGAGACAGTGAAAGGTATGAATATCCTTGACAGCCACTGGAGACGGACCATTACACTGGCTGTTTGGCGCCTCAGATATCTTTTGGAGTAGAATCAGGATTTGGGGAGATTAGAGTACAGGGGATTTGTAAATGAAAGAAAAGGAAATGGACTGCGAAATGTGGGAGATTGTGCTGGAGATATTATTTGACAGTCGTTGGATCATTACATTGCTATTTGGAGCCTCAAATCCTTTTCAGAGCTTGAAGAGATTACAGTTCACATTTCTTAATGGGTATTAAAATTAATTTAAAAAAATACAGCATTAGAGAAAACGTGTTATTCTCATTAACTAGTCCTTTTTACAGTGTAAAGGGTTCTTAATAATAATCTTTCTCAATAAGGCTGCACAGCATACTGTAAGGCTGCAACAATGAACTGATAAAATTTCATAGTAAAAATAGTTGCTAAAAAATTTCATGGTTGATTTGTAGAGGTGTTGTTGCACACTGTGTGGTGGAGCTGACTATGTCCCTTCAAGAAAAAATGTGAACAAGACAGTAAAAGCTAAGGTCAATTATAAAGGATAATATGTTACTGTTTGTCGTTTAATAAAAAAACAATCAGTCTGTGAATGCAGCTACAGGCTCAGTCACATTACCTTGTGCTAGAGGAGGCAGCAACTAGCGGGCTGCTATACAATCCCTGGGCTGATGGCTATCTGTGCTCAAGACAGGGGCTCTTCCTTCTGTATACCTCTCTAATGTTCACCCATTAAGCACGAACCTATTTGCCCCAACTATCACTTACTTCTGAGGCCAGGGAGGTGGAGCTGTCAGCCCAAATGGAAAACAAACAGAGGAGCTGTTTCACTACATGTAATATGTCACTTGTAATAAATCAGCCTTATTTTATCCCATTCTTATTTTTTTGTGTTGGTTGTGCAGTTGTTAATTTTGTGCACAGAAGTAAGAACTAATCATCTTCAATGCACTTGTTAATGGCAAGAAAATGTACATATGAATATACATTTTCATGGTAAGGGTAGGGCTTAGCAATACTAGCTACTGTATGTAATCTAATGTAAACCATTATTTTGATATAAATACAGCAGGCCAGGGTTTAACTACATCACACTACTGATTCACCACTATATTTGCAATACAAGGTGCATCATCTTAACATATCAAAACATATATTTGCAGTATTGCAGCTAAGCTCAAAATATAGGCACAATAACACAGTTAGGAAAAGAGCATTGCGCTCAGTGTACGTGTGTTTGTGTGTGTGTGTGTGTGTGGGGGGGGGGGTGTTGAGAAAAGGAGAGGGGTCAGGGAAGTTGGAACGTTAATGAAATC
>JBBMFX010000080.1:13792111-13821465 GCA_037832545.1 Rhabdalestes septentrionalis | reverse complement strand
AGAGAGAGAGAGAGAGAGAGAGAGAGAGAGAGAGAGAGAGAGAGAGAGAGAGAGAGAGAGAGAGAGAGAGAATGATGAGGAGAGTGTAAATGAGCGGGAGAGAGAAATGATGAAGTGATAGAAAGAGAGAGAAAGTAAGAAAGAAAGAAAGAAAGAAAGAGAATGTCATAATGTAGAGGGGAGAGTGAGAGAGAAAGAGAGAGAGAGAGAGTAATAATATAGAGGGGAGAGTGATAAAAAGTGAGAGTGATGAGAGAGAGAGACAAACAGAGAAAAAAGAGAGAACAGAGGGAGAAGAAAAGATTAAGAGTGTCAGGAAGAGTGAGAGGAAGGAGAGAGAGAAAGAATGATTGAGCACAATAAGGAGAAAAAACAGAGACAGCGAAAAGAGTGGCAAAGAGAGGGAGAAGGAGAAATGTGTTTGAGAGAGAAAGGGTAAGAGGGAAAGAAGGAAAAGAAAGAGAGAGAGGAAGAGAAAGAAGAAGAAATGCATGTAAGAGAAAAATGGTGAGGGAGAGCGAGAGAAAAAGGTCTTTAAAAATCTGGCGTTACGAGCTCAGTCATAAACTCAAGCACCAAAAATAACGCCAGAAGTTCACATGAGGGGCAACACGTCTAAACATTTCTACTCCCATCTCAGGCAACGTCAACAGAGATAATCAGTGCTTGTCGAGAAAAGGCCATTGCCAGTGTGATAGCTTGAGCAGAAACATTCCAGACCAGGAGGTCGTCTTAGAGCGCCGAAACATCTGCACAACTAAAACAAAAGCAGTTTTGGGGAAAAAGGCGGAGACTGGCGGTGCCTGCTGTGAACGCACCCACAGGGCAGTCCTGCTTGTTGCAAGCCTCCGTGTCCTTGGCTTCTCCTGAGCATCTCTTCCCACCATGCTGAGGTCGGGGGCTGTTGCACACGCGGGTCCGACCTCGTATTCCCCCACCGCAGGTCGCAGAGCATATTGCCCATGGAGACCACGGACCCCAGCCTCCATCAACTGGAAACACAAAAAATTTTCTCAAAATGGGGACAACCATGGAATGACCAGTTTTTACTGTTATACCCTGGCAAGTGTTAATAAAGGGTAAATGTTAATTACAATTTTTAATATTCTTACATAAATAAACATATATTATATGGACAAAAGTATTGGGATACGCCTTAAATCCAGACCAATATATTTTGGACAATGCCATGCTTCTAAATTTTTGGACACAGTTTGGGGAAGAACCTTTTCTATGCCAGCATGACTGACTGTGTCCCAGTGCGCAAAGCGAGCTTCATAAAGGCATGGCTGTATGATTTCAGTGTGGAATAACTTGACTGATCCACACAGAGCCCTGACCTCAACCCCATCCAGCACTTTTGGGATGAACCGAATGGAGATTGTGAGCCAGAATTTCTGGTCCAACATCAGTGTCTGACCTTATAAATGCCTTAAGATTGAATGGACCCAAATTCCAACAGAAACTCCAACATTTGGTGCAAAGCCTTCAAGAAGAGTGCAAGCTGTTCTAGCTGTAAAGGGGGACCAACATATTAAAGTCTATGTGTTTGACTGAATTGTCATTAAATTCCGGCTGGTGTAATGGTCAGGCATCCCAATACTATCGCTCATAGAGCGTAAACTGGCTGCATTGTTGCTGGGTTTATTTCCACAGCAGTGATACAGCTAGGGATGGGTACCGAAACCCGTGCGCACACAAGAGGAGACGGCTCATGCTTATGGAGTGACAATGGTGGAGAGAGCCAACACTCAAAATGATGGCTAAATTTCATCCGTGTGGACATGAGCAATGCTCGCTGCAACAAGAGCAACAAGATTTTTGTTCGTAAAGGTGGAAACACGTGAAATGTATTAAAACATCCAGCAAAAGTGCATTATGTGCATATAGGGAAATGCTAGCTTCTGTTTCATAATCCGTCTCCTCAAGTATTTATGCTATGTAAAAAAGCTTAGGAAACCAGCTGTATTAATGACCTTAGATCTTGACGTGGCCTGCTCCTTTATTATTTAACGAAGACTCATGTCATATTTACCAACAAATGAACCTGTTATCAACTAGAACATGAACAAAACATGTCAATGTACTTTGAGTGGTCTGCAGAAAAAAATGAGCTAACATGCCATTCATTCAGGTGTTCAAGTTATTGTGCAACTTCAGTTGTTACAATGAAACATCTGATGGCTTAGTGTTTAGGGCATTGACCCTGCAATCAGAATGAATTAAAATTAAATTAAAAATGTTACATAAACAATTCCTAAAAGCCTCAGCTTCCCATCTTTGATCTTTAATGAGGCATCATCCTTCTTGCCGTCAATAACTGCATAATCACATAAAACCTAGTCTAGCTGCACAAACCGTGTTGCATGTAAACTTATTAGATTTAAAAGCAAATGGTTTGAATCAAATTAGAAAAAAAAGAAGATAAAAGCCATTTAGACCGCCAAAAATCTTTCGAGATTCAGATATGTTAAACGGTTTGCTCCAAAATGGCCTAATGAAGTTACCACGGTGTGTTATGTTGCACAAATCACATTCCTTCATTTAATTAATGTTAAAGAAACTGAGTTCTACATGATATTCCCTCTAACGTTCACGTGGGGTACAGAAATGGGATTTTTATTTATAAGTTTATTATTGTCACGTATGGTGAAAATGCCAACTGCACTGGGACATTTCACCCAGAAAGCTGAGACATTACATAACCGAAACTCTTCCAGGCAACTTTTAACTTTCATACATGGTTAGACAGCTACATTTAGTGAGGGTTTAGAGTTTCTTGGCATGTGAAATGCCAGTGGGTGGTGTGCAGCTGATAAAGTCTAAATGTAGTCACTTACTTGGACAGGGCTTGGCTTCGCAGCGCTGCGTCTCTCTGCCACTGCCTTCACAGTCCATCCCGCCGAGTTGGGGCACGGGGGAGTTACAGTGGCGGATTCTGGTAATCTGCCCTTCTCCACATGTCACAGAACAAGAGGACCAAGGAGACCACAGACTCCAGCCACCATCCTGACGAACTGTGAAGACCCAGTCAGGGCGGTTTCTGTTACTGCCGCACTCTCTCACAGTGTTATTTTGATCATTTTTACATGTTCTTATTATGGGGGTGATTATAAAAAAAGGCCTATCCAGCACTTTCTTCACGATTGTCCAAAAGGCCAAACAACAGCTGTGTGGTAATATTCAACTTAAAAAATATATAATAAATGAATCATTGTCAACATGCTGGGAGTCATCTCGCCTTGGTACACCACAGTCATATGGCACCCATCAAGCTCTTCCCGAGGCCGCGTGATAAAAATGTCATTTAAATTCCTCACACTATCACCCTCAGCTTGACAAATAAAAACAACAAGCTGGAGAAAAACAAAAGGCATTGTAAAGTGGCAGCTTGCAGTTCCAAATGAGAAGCTGTGTAAGTTGATGTGCTAAGAACTGCACATTCATTTGAGACTAATGTGTTATGTAACCCCATTATCTCTCTTCTGAACAACAGAAATAATCTAGTCCAGAAGTGTCAAAAGTTCCATAAAAGTTTGCTCTGATTGAAAAAAGAGATTGAAAAACGAGTTGGTTCAAGAAAGGACGCTGACTGTCCCATTATTTCTTTCTAACATCATCCCCACAATGTCTGTACAGCCTCAATGTGCCTGGACCATGGAAAACTGATTTTAGTATGTAAACAAATGTCAGAATGTATAATTTACTCGTCAATCGCTGGAAATTAACAGGCGAAAGAGCAAAATTTAGGTTCACATAAAAGTTCAATGGAGCGATTTGCACTGACTGCTATTTGAATAATACGCAATACAAGACAGCCAATCAGATGAGAGATCATTTGCATATAGTCTCAAAAGCACAGAAACAGCTTGTTTTGTACTATTTTTGTGAATAATTACTATGTTGTAATATTTTCTTGCTCAATACATCCCACAACATCTATCCCCCCAAAGCACAGGTAGTCTTTCAAATCACTAGAATTGGATGTTCTAGACATAAAACCAGGATATCTGACTTCAGAGGCTTCTCTGGGAACAGTTCATCAGGTGACTATGCTTCTTTACAATACATGGTAGCAAAGGTTTAAAGTAAAAAAAACTTAATATACACATAATATACACCAACATACAAATGTCGCATTCTTCCTAGAGTTGGAGGTTCAAGCCAAAAACCCTTCAGGAAGCTTTTTTTAAAAAGACGTTTTGTATTTATGGCTATTGCTAATGCATCCCTATCCTCTTACTAACAGGACCCACCTAGAAACAAGCCATGGATAAATCAATATGTTGCCATTGTTCATGTGGACCTAATAAAATATTAATTCCCCCACATGTCAAGAAAATGCAGTATGTGACGTAAGTACAGCTGGACTTTCTCACCTCGGCTGTCACATTTGGCCAGACTGCACCTGCGGGTCTGGATGGATGGTCCGCTGCACGGGTTGCTGGTGGCGTCACATGACCGGCCTCTTTGTTGTGTGCCTGTCCCACATGTGACTGTGCATTCAGTCCACTCGGACCAAGGCGACCAGCCGTCCTCGCTGTCCTTAGCTGTAAACACACACATGTACTCATTAGTATGACCAAAACCGAGTGGAATCCAGTTTGTTTTGACCTCGCCACACCCTCTGCACTCCTTCTCATTGGGAGAATGTTTAGAAGATCGGAGGCAAATAGACCAAGACATGCTGGAAGCTGCACTATACATGACATCATCATTCTAAGCCCACTGAAACCACTTCACAGGGTGGGAGCATGCAGTGGTGGTGTTTAATGCACTGTAAGAACAATGGGCCGTTGGCCTTCAGAATGCAACAGGCTTTAAAATAATAACAGTGCTGTATCATTAAACTCAGTAAACATGGTGACTCACACATCACACTGGCCCAAACATAATTGCCCAGCGCTGGGTTCACATACAACTGTCCAAAGTCATGATTCTCAAAGTGGCGTGTTAAGAGTATATATATATATATATATACACTATGTGTACAAAAGTATTGGGACGCCTGCCCGTTCCAGCAATATGACCTGAATTACATTGCCTTTAGCCACAGACTTTAATATGGAGTTGGTCACCCCTTTGCAATAACAGCTGCCAATATTCTTGGAAGTCTTGTCCACACGATTTTGGAGTTTCTGTGAGAATTTGTGCCCATTAATTTCATAGAGAATTTACGCAGTCAGGAAATGATATTGGATGAGAAGGTCTGGCTCACAATCTCGTTTCTAGTTCATCCCATATATGTTGGATGGGGTTGAGGGTTGAGGTAAGGGCCAGCCAGCCATGTTATTAAGGAGCTAGCTTTGTGCACTGGGGCTCAGTCAAGCTTGAATAGAAAAGGTTCTTTGCCAAACAGTGTCCACAAATTTGGAAGCATTGTGTTGTCTTGATATGCTGAAGCATTAAGCTTTTCCTTTACTGGGGTCAACAGAATTCAATAATTAAGAGGTGTGTCCCAATACTTTTGTCCATAACGTTTCTGGGGGGCCACACTTGTTAGTAAAAGCATACTGGAAAAAAAAGCCTATCTTGTTCTGAAAATTTGTGCATGCGTTTGAGCCAAACATCACAAATTATTGAAGGCATTTTATTCTGATTTCAAATTGATTTTTGAAATGTTAGCCACATCTTTTCAGTCTTTGGTTTCTGGGTCCTTCCTCTATGCTCAGATAGACTGGATCATGTTTTAAGACAGGAAGCAACAGCCTGAAGGCACTGCCAGGACTTTTCTCAATTTTGATAGTACTTACGCAGACACACGGGACAACACTCTCCATCCAGGAATACTGGGCTGGCACAGGCCACTGGAGGACAAGTAATTTGATGACATACAATTTTTGACTCCTACAAACAAAAAGAAAGGAACAAGAAAGACTAATCAATCTTAAATAGAAAAGGGAACAAGGAGGTAAGAGTTAATCATGCTAAAAAAGAAATAGAAACTGAAGCCAAAATAAAGATGGAAGCAAGAAGCTAAAACCAAAGTTAAGTTAAGCTCAAATATAGAAAACACGAAGTTTATACAAAGATAAAACAAAGAGAGGCATCTAAGAACCTAAAATTAAGGTTAATAACATTGAGCTATTATATAGATAACAAGAAGCTTAAGTTTATAATGTTAAAACTAGAATATAGAAAACAAGAAACTAAAGCTAATAAAGAAAAATAAAGAAAGGAACAAGCTAAAGCTTATGCTAATGTTAAACCAAAATATAGAAAACAAGACGCTAAAGCTGAAGCTAATACATTTAAACTATAATACAGAATACAAGATGCTAAAGTTAAATCCTAGCAAGATACAATAAAGGGTGAAACAAGAACCTAGGGGTAAGGTTAATAACAAACATGTAAAATATAGAAGAAAAGAAGCTAATATTTATTATGCTAAACAAGAATACAGAAAACAAGGGAGCAAAAGCTATTAAAGAAAATTAAAGAAAGAAACATGGAGCTAAAGTTACTAACATTAAGCTACAACAGAAAACAAGAAGCAATATAAAATGAATAAAGAAACAAGAAGCTAAAGCGAAAGTTAACAAGTGGTACACCAATATATAGAGAAAAACAAGAAGATTGTAAAGTCAGAGCTAATCAAGTTAAAATAAAGCAAGTTAAAACAGTCATTTCATGTCCTCACCAAATGGGCCTCTTACCTGACAGGTACACTTGGTGCAGCTGTCCACCACCCAGTCCTCCTTGTCCTCGAACAGACGTCCATCTTGCCAGCACATGTGCTTGTCTTTGATGTTCTTCATGTTTCCCAGCGCTTCCTTCATAACTGTGTTTTCCTCCGTCTGACACACAGACAGACAGAGAAACAGGATGGCACAAACATAAGGTCAGGAAATTAACGTTCATTATTACAGCCTCTTCCATGGAAAGGGAAGCAAAAACATGTGCCTAGTTTTTATACAGCACACAATCAGGAGCCCACATAGCATTCATCATATGTATGAGTACGCGATACGGAAAAAATGTAACATCACAATAGCAGAAACGATATGTCACAATATTTTCCAAACAAAACGCAACAGAAAAAACTTTCAAACAACTCAACATCTGCTGAATTGTGGAAACAAAGCTATTTTGGTTTGGCCAAATATCTAATTGACACTTTCCACTCATCCCAGATGTAGTCGATCATCCGTGACATGTCTGGAGTTTAATTTGAGCTTTTTCCAGTTTAGCTAAAAGCTCATATTTGCTAACAAACACTAGAAGTAAATAGTCACCCAAAACTTTTCCATAAACATATCACCATTACTTCTTTCAAACCACATCCAGCTCTTCAGTAAAGTGGTGCAGACTTGTGGATGGTATTTAAGGCACACTAAGACACACTCGCTTATTTATTTTTATTTTCTGTAACCGCTAATTCCTTACTAGGGTTGCAGGTACCCGGAGACTATCCCAGAGTCTACAGGCCCAAGGCAGGGACTCAAACACACACACACACACACACACACACACACACACACACAACCCTACGGTCAATTTAGAATTCCCAATTCACCTCATGTGCATGTTTTCGGACTGTGGGAGGAACCAGAGACTTCGGAGAAAACCCACAGCAGCACGAGGAGAACATTCAAACTCTACACACACACAAGAACAGGACCCGGATTCAAACCCCCATCCCTGGAGGTGTGCGGTACGGCGCAACCCACACACAAAGACTTAGTGCGCAATAAAAATTTAAACAGATTATGAGACAAATAGATATTTAGACAAATAATGACTGTACTACTCCTGCTTCTGAGGTGGTTTGTAAAAACAGACCCTGTGGTCCAAGAAGCTCCAGCTGTAAAAGTCACAATCATGTCTTGGCTACGCGACCACATCTAGTTTAAGTAAGAGGAAATAAAGGAAAAATAAATGAATAGTATAAGTTAAATGATCATACCACAACTGGGTTCCTGAGCAAAACCCTTAACCCCAAGTTGCTCCAGGGAGACTGCCCCCTGTAGTCAGGAAATGGAAAACGCATTCAGCCATCCTCAACCATAAATTGCTTGATAAGAGTCATTGAACAAATTTCCCATTGGTGGTTCGGCAGTAAAATGCCAAGAACTGAATGAAGAGAATCAGAAGGCGCTGGTTCTAATCCACATTGTGATTTTTTTTTTTGCCCATAAAAACAATGTTTTCAAACACTGGATTTATAGGAACCATGCAATCAAACTACTGACTGTTCTGTTACATGAAACCTCACAATTGCTACACAAGTCAGCCTCAAGGAAAATAACAGGATACAAGAAGAATACATGATACGGGCCTCCTGAGTACTGGCATTATCCACAATATGCACAGAAATGTGTGCTGTTCTGCACTGTGACATAATTTCTCACTATAAGGATAAAGATCATCTGTCATCATGTCTACTGAGAAAGTGTACAGGTGTGACAGAGAAAAAATAAATGAAATGGTAGGGAACAGTAGGAAGGCTGCAAGGGAAGTAGAAAGAGGAGAGATTGTATTCTTCACTCCATTTAACAGCATTTAACTAAGAACGCTGAGTGTGTCCAACCTAAGGCACGCATACACACAAGAGCTTTGTGGATTAAGATAGAAATTAAATGCATGTGTCTGGGTGTGTGGATGCAGTTGTGTGTGTGTGCATGTGTATGTGTGTGTGGTTTAAGCCTTGCGAAACTGCACACCACTCGGTCTGCATGAGCCTCAGGGACCGTCTGTATGCAGCGGCTGATTTTCCCAGAGATCATTGCCCAGACTCCCTCACTGCTGGGAGCCTCCCAAAGGAAGAAAGAGTGTGTGCGTGTGTTTAAGCACAGTCAGACACCAGCTCCCACTCGCAACCAAGGGAACACTTCCTAACCTCCTGATAAAATGAGCCATAAAACCCCCGACTGTCACTGGAAAGTGTTCCATGGGTCTAATTTTAGTTACACTAACTTTACAAAAGCTCAAGGAAAAAAGAATATATTATAATATAATGATAATTCCAGCCAGAATTACTGGAGTGAAGTTTCATGAATAGCTTTGTACTCTGTATGTCCCTGGTTAAACGCACTTAAAAGTGCCCATGAAAACTGAACGCACTTCTAAGACCTAAAGCTTTGATCTGCAGAAAAGGGAATTGTGGGCCAAAGCTAAAATCCAGAATTTTCCATGCTCCTGTCTGTCAATGGACCATAGATAAACATTAATAAAATGAAGAATTTCAGACTACATCTATTTGGATTAGCATAATGGAATTATAGAACATTTATCGGGGCTGGGATCCTGTATCAGTGTATCAACAATTTTCAATAGTGTCCACGAAATCGATCTTTTTATTGCTTCTTACAAAAGTAATCGTAAGATTTCTGTAATCAGAAACTTCAGTCCTGGCTGTTTCGTTTACGCACTGCAGCGATCGGCCCTGTTGGCACCTCTGGCAAGCCTAATAGGGAAAATGCCATACAAAACAATATTTTTTGTATAGATTTAAGGAAAAAAAGGAATTTTAAATATTACTCACTAACTAATCTAAACATCTGTCTGATGAAGATCACTATTAGCCATTTATACTGCCACAGTTAGTTCAATAAGTAACACTTTCCACAGTCGCCAGTTTTGGAGGTCCCTGAGTTCAACTGCAAATTTTAATTATAGCATGACCAGCAGGTTGCTTAGATGTCTACTGGTCCAAATGATTAAAAACAAAACATAAAGGCTGTGTTTTCTCATCTCTGCACCCAAAGTTAACGCATGGACATATTAACTAACAGCTGCCTCTCAATACATCAATCATTCACTTCTCATTTAAAACATAATTTTCAGTCCAGTCTGTGTCTGTAACCTAAAAGTGATACTAATGGCCGATAATTGCAACTTTTAGCTTGGACATTCCTTGTACCGTACAGCGCAATAACGTAGAATGTTCTTTTATCAAATCTAATAGTCTATGCCTGGAGGTTCTAGCAAATGTTCTGATCTGTTAAAATAAGAAATAATAGCGACTTACCACTTTCTGCAGGCCATCCATGAGGTTGCCCACCACAATACGGAGACCCTTGAGCTCCTGGAACATAGAGCTGAGTTCCTCGCAGGAGCGCTCGCATGTGTCTGACACGGCCTTCTCCATCTTCTGACCAATGAAGTTAGTGGACATGGCCGGACTGACATCTACAATCTCAGCACTCTCGCTAACGACATTCACTTCCTCTGAAAAAGCCAAAGCATTTTGAATTATTTAACTTTTACATTGTCAAAGCAAGTCAATCGGGTAAATAATATAGATAATTTGTGCACTGACTGATGGTTTATGCTTCTCAGATACATTCATGCTGCTAAACTACATACACAAAGTATTGGGACACATTTGCTCTTCAAGGTTTGGATTAGGGTTCTCTCTTCCACATTATAGTCTAGGCAGTCTTCATATTAATGTCCCCATGGTCAGGTGTCCCAATACTTATGTCCATATAGGGTATTATGGGTGGTGGACCATTATTAGCACATCAGCATGATTGTGTGTTTGGGGCTAGTTTTTACACATCAGTGTCACTGCTGAGTTGTAATAATCCCACAAGATAGACAGCAACTGTTGTCCTGTGGCCAGAAACTGAGCATTGATGAGGGGTTAGAAGATGATCACCTGTTAAGAACAGTAAGAACTGTAGTCTTTGACTCTACACCTACAACATTATGATATATTACATTACATTCATTGGGCAGATGCTTTTATCTAAAGCAACCTATGAAAAAAAACATTGGGACAATCTAAAAACCAGAAGAGAAGTCTAACTGCTAGGTAGGTGTTTCCAATAAAGTGGTCAGTAAATGTATGAATTAAAATGATAGGCCAATATAAGAATCCTCTGCTTCTTGTATAGCACCGGTATGCATCCCTTTGTATAGCACTGGCATGTGTCTCTAGCAAGTCTGGCACATTCATGATTCTCAGAATGAGCCATGGAGACAGTCTACTTCCACAGCTTTTCCAAGGATTCATAGAAGGGATCAGAGTCTTTCCAGCACGCGGTCCAAATCTCCTCTAGAGAGCTGCTGAAAAGCATAAAGTCTGCTTGTGCTTGGCTTTGGTCTACCGATTCCTTCTGGCTCTTCGGACGAGGGACCAAACCGAAGTGCAGACATTTTCAGTGCAAGCACATGGCTTATAAATGAAGACAGCAGAGGTAGAATTAAGGAACGCAGGGAAGATTTGTGGAGAATCTTCCTTGCATCTCCTTCCGCTCTCACTTGAACGTGATAAATACTCCAAAGGAGCTACACAGAATGAACGTTTCAAGAAGAAGCAGGAGTCCAAGAAATGAAGAATACGAAAAGGCAAAGGAATGCTGATGGCTTGGCCAAGACTTGCATTATCTGCAGCCATGCGGAGGTCATTCGCATAAATTTCTGCAGATAAGTGGAAGACAGGCGACTCTAAATCACAGAGGCAGGTTGGCACAACTAAACGTCCAGGAGTCCCTTCGAATGTAATGCTCTGCGTGCACTTCTCCTGAGTCTGCTTGCCTCTTTCAGAGGGCCGTGAGGCAGCGAATGTACCCCGGCATGTGTTTTGAGGGAAAGAGGACAGGAGCGAGAGAGCACAGCTAGTTGTTTGTGTATGTATGCAGGTGCCGCTCTCTATTCTTAGAAGTCTGTTATGGGAAGGCTCTGCTAAATATATCCTTAAAACCAAGACGTGTTATTACGCTTTGTAGACTGGACCCAACCATGCACACTAAACCTGCGGACAAATAGAAAAGGGAAAAAAGTGGATACGTTTTGTACTACGGGTCACTGACCTCCTATTAGAGAAACGCACCGACATGTAGTATTGTCATTATTGCCTGTTCCATGAGTCTGACGTGGCGCTGCTAAACTAGGCCACTGGTCAGTCTATGGGCACTTTCCCTAGGTGTCATAACCAAAGTTTAGTCTTTCTTAAGTCTATCGTGCAAAGGGGAGCAAAAAGAGAGTCTTAGACCAGAAAAAGTGACTGATTTAGTCGCTCTAAACATAAAAAATGATATTCTCTTGGAAGTCACTTGAAACTTGTTGAAGCTCAGCCAACCAACAGCTGCAGCCACCTCAATACCTCTCATGAAACATCCTTTTAAGAGTATAACGTGGCCACATCAGTCATTTCAACTGACTGATTCCAGTTGACATGTGGGAAAATAAAGAAAACACAAGAAAGATGTTTCTTTCTAAATGGACAAAAGTATTGAGACGCCTGACCGTAACACTAACAGGGACTTTAATGACACCATTCAAGTAAGAGCTCTGTTCCAGTTCATCTCAAATTTTTGGATGGGTTTAAGTTCAGGGCTCTGTGTGGGCCAGTCAAGTTTTTCTGCCATGAACTCATCCAGCCATGTCTTTACGGAGCTCGCTTTGTGCACCGGGACACAGTAATGCTGCATTAGAAAAGGTTCTTCAACAAACTGTGTCCACAAATATGGATGTATTTTCCAAAAGGTCTTGGCCATGCCTTCCTTCTCATCCAACATCAGTGCCTGACTTCATAAATGCTCTCTAGAATGAACGGACACAAATTCCCACAGAAGCTCCACAATCTTGTGGAAAGCTTTCCTAAAGAGTGGAAGCTGTTCTAGCTGTTGTGGGGACAAACATATTAAAGTCTATGTATTTGAATGCAATGTCATTAAAATCCCTGTTGGTGTAATGGTCATGTGTCCCAATACTTTTATCCATGTAGTGTGTGTGCTATTTCAGGCTACATTTGTCACAAGATTGGGTAATCAGATTGATTTGTTTTTCTTTTCTGTATCTGTGCCAGCATTTTCCTACTGACCTCAGTTTGATGCTAATACCCAGTATCTATCAACATCTTTTCAGCTAATTGCGGGACAGTTTCGCCATACGATGGAAAGGTTTCATTCAAAGCTAGTCATCCAATTCCAGTGTGAATATGCCACAAGCACACACACATGTTCTTATAGTGTGTCGTATAGTTGAATCCAGTTTATGCGTGGGGGACAAGAGAGAAACCGTCTTTATTTGGGCATATGGTCTCTTCTTGGACTTCTCAGCATGAGAGTGAGAGCAAAAGCCTACAAGACATTATGCCTAGTGTGAAGGAAGTCTTAGTAGGAAGATTGCCTATGGCTGCCAATTCATGATCTCGTTTTGTGTGTGTGTGTGTGTGTGTGTGTGTGTGTGTGTGTGTGAATAAGTAGCTGTGCTCCCAACTTGCCACTATTTGGTCCATTTTCCCCTTTGCTTTAAAGCATGACGCCAGAACATCCTGCCAACGCATATGAATGTAAACATCTGTATCTCCTTTATAACGTGCACACTGGTTGACCTCAGGCTCATTCACTGACACAACACGCTTCTCATACACATGTCGTAATACTAGAAGAAGTCTCTGAAGGCACTGCTCTGCAGGCTTCGTGACCTACTTTGGAAAACGCCAAGGAAGTTCTAAATGAAAATTGAATCCAGTGGCAAACATATCGTCTGACACAAAGCAAATATGATGAACATCTGCAGTTCGGGTGTCCATGAGAGCCGCAGAGGAATTTCACTTGCAATCCTGAAATGGGCTGATGAAAAACGTCGCATCACCAAACACAAACAAATCAACGAGGCCAGTGAAGCAGTGCCAGTGCTTTCATTCATCACCAACTTTCCAGGCTTGTTAAATGGCCTCTTCAGCCTAAAAACCTGGTATTCTGTAGTCCAGCACCGTGTCCCTCGGCTTCTCTGACTACAGTACCCAGCATGCATCACACGAGAATAATATACAAGCACTGGGTGTCCCTGTGGTATCAGTCAAGCTGGTATGCTAGCCTAGCCAGAGAATTTGTCGAACAGAATTGTAAAGAAAACAGATTCTTTCTCTGTTGAGCACAAAACTTGTAGTAAGGTAGTTGGATGGCCAGGTAAGTGTTCCTTATTTAACAGTTTTCACAAAACATCCATTTAATAAATGAAAACAACGACAAGTTGGCATAAAGTATACGAGGTAGTTCTAACCGAACAGAAAGTTAGAACTACCTCATATATTACTGTTAGCAGTTCAAAGTGTTCTGGTTGCAGAATTCTTACCCGGCTTGTTGATCTCACAGCCTTTATTTCTGAGAACGTCCTCCACTGGAGTGTCAAAGATAAAGCGAACATTTTGAAGCAAACCCTGCAAAATGAGAGCATTGTTAGCACTGTACTTATGTAAAACAACCACAATCTATAACCCAACTCCTCCAGATTGCAATTAGTATAACAGAGTCAGGATTTAGATTGTAGAGCCTCTAGTAGAGTCAGAAATGTTTGAGTAGAAACCACCAGCAGTCTGAGCAACCGAACTGTGTAAACTAGCAAAAACAGCATCAGATGCGTCGGATGGTGATTAAACTGGCTTGGTGAGGTTTATATGGGGCTCTAGTTGCTTCGTCTGTGAAACTGTGGCTTATTGCACTAAGCATGAACGCTGCACTCTAAACCCACAACAGCATAAGACTGATGTGGTTTTATATTACATGAGTTCCTGTGACCAGCAACAGGTGAAACTAGATTGCAGAGACCCAACCAGTGACTTTATGGGCAAACAAAAAAAAAATTCTGCTCCCAGTTTGATATCAAACCAGTGGCTTTTAGAGTCGCCTGTCTTCAGCACACTGTGTTTACCACTAAACCACCTAAGAGATGTGTTGACTCCATATAAGCAAGACATTTACAGTGAAGAATGGATGAATCTGGTGGAGCAAACCACTCTTGTCTGAAAATGGTTGCAAAAAAGCACACACATTCACAGGCTTCTGCATTCAAACTAATGACTATATTACACAATGATTATCTCAGCACCGGTCAAGGGGTGGGATACAATAGGTATATATGTGTGTGCAATAAATGACCTGTGTATTGTGCTTCTTTTGAAATGGGTAGTCAGGCAGAAAGACTCCATCTACTATAATAAAAGGACAGGAATATCTAAAAAGTCAGATATGTGTATATTTCTTCTTAACTGCAGTTTTTTTTGCATTTTAGTTTGGACCATATGGGCTTAGGAGTGAATGGTACATTAATAAACAGCATTCACATACATACAGTTTAACATTTGTATTAGATGAAGACACTTTAGTCTTCCTTGATATGGATTGTTAAGCATAAAGGTGTCAAAAAAGGTATTTCCAGTATTGCCTTAGAAGAACAACTTTTGGTTCCCTGAGGAGGCTTTTTTGTGAATGTTAGAGCATGAAAGTTAAAGAACCTCCAAAGTTAACCTAAGGTTTCTGCCAAGATCCAGTTCAGACGCCTTTACATTTTAAAGAGAGGGCAGGATGTTTAAGGTAACAAGATACGAAAGTTCTATGGAGCTGGACAATTACAGCTTTTCCTTCTAAAGTAAATATACATAATATGGCCTGCGGGTCATTTTACCTTTAAGAAGGCTGTCATTATGGAGGGATGAGACAGATGTGCGTGTCTTACCCTGAAGTGGTTCTCCCTGATAGATCCCTTTGCCACATACATCTTGCTGCCAACTGCCTGTAGGTGCTCATAGAAAGGCTCGTCCAGGATGAAGCTATCTATGAGGCCGCAGCCCACGTAGAGGTTCGCATTCTCCCCATGAATGTGCAGCGTGATGTTCTTCCACTGCGAGTCAGATAGATCCACGTCCTCGAAGGACACCACATTCTGGGAGCCGTCCACCCAGTAGACCAAGTCCAGAGTGTTGGCCCGTCCATTGGACACAATTTCAAATTGGCGTCGCCCATCATGACCCTCCAGACCCAGCAGAGTGCCACGGGACCCCCGGTCCTGACGAATGGAGGCCGCAAACACGAAACCTTCATTGTTCTGGATCTGCTTGAAGATCTGCTGGAGAACCGGGGCACTCACCGGCGGAATATGGTCGAAGCGCATAAATCGGTATGCCGGCGAATCCCAGTCATGCCCCTTGAAGAGCTTGGCGCCAATCGTCTTCCGAGTGATGTGGCTGATCTCGAACAGGTCGAAACTGGACTCGTCTTCCACCTGGCCTTCTTGGAGTGGAAAGAATCGAAAGGTTGATCAGTACAGTACAAACAGCGAGGTATACACTGACCTGCCAGTTTATTACGTACACCTACATATGCTCAACATCAAGGTACAAACAAGAATATCATCGCTGTCGGGCTGAAACCTCAGATGTCCAAAATGGCTATTTTGCGGCAGGTGGGTTATGATCAGTGTCTGCAAAATGGCACTCTTAGGAGTGGGGCTACAACAGCCAAATAGTATGTTAGATTGCCACATGCTAGATTGGTGGTCAGTGGTCAAAATATACATTTTGTTGGTTTTCAAAGTGAAAACAAGTTCTCAACCAAAAATAAACGTGTCTGTCTATTACACCAAACATAAAGACTTTATCACTTAGAACTAGTTCTCCCACTGTGCATTTACTTTAGTTGTAGCCACCACAGAAAAAAGCGTCTGCCAAATGAATCTTATGTAATAAGTTATGGCTCACTTTGTATTTGATGTCTCCCCATTTTAAAAGCAAATTGATACTAATTGGTTGCTAAATGTATGTTTGCTCCTTTATTTTAGCCTAGAAAATGAACGGAACAGACTAGGGGTTCTCAGACAGTGTATCTAATCAACTGGCAATTCAGTCTGCATACCACAGTTTATCACAGATATTCAGACCGACCATCACTCTGAATGGGAATATAATCAACTCCAGGAAAAGACATTAGTTCATTAAATTAGAAATAAATAATACAGTAGTGCTACATCATATATACAGGCAGATTCATATGTTTCCAGCCCATGTAAAACAATCAAATGTGAATCTTACACAACACATTCATAAACATAATGGAAAAGTTATGGGATGAAAATGAGTTGTAATCTGGAAAATAAGAGCAAAATTTACCTTGAGGTAGTGCAGTGGTGCCTAATAACAGCATGGACAGCAAGAAAGGAATTCTCCTGAGTATCATATCTCCTATAAAATATACAGATTGAAAAGCAAACGTAGTGATTATTGCTTGACCACCATCCCTAAACAGGACAGGAATATCATTTTCGCATTATAATATATTAAAGGGCATGTTAGAGGTATATAATCCAATTAATATTTCAAATAATAATATTCCACAAGTGAAACACTGCACCTCTATTTTGGACATAAAAAAACTCTTATATATATATATATTTTATGCATGGTTACAAGTATATATTTATATAAACATGCTAGAAGTAAAAGAGTAGTAAAATATAAATTTACCTGCTAATTGTGCTATCCTGTGAAAAAGGCAATTTTATCCTCTGAGAAGCAAAAAAGAAAAAAAAACATATATTCTGCAAATAAATACAAGGAAATAAAATTTTAAAAAGCTGGTCGTGTCTCTGTAAACTCCACGCAGCCCTATCCACACAAGCCGTTCCTTCAGGGGAAATGGACTGAAAGCTCTCTCTCCCCTTTCTTATATATACTTTGGAAAGTGGCTGGCAGTCGTATCTGAACTCAGGGTATGTGCGTCTGTCTGCTCTTGGGACGTAATTACATAATTCAGTAACGGTGGCTCAAAAAGCGCCGGCATCCCTACCTGTCTGCTGGGGATCCCTGCCATTTTCCCCCAACCTGTTTTCCGCCAAGCTCCGCCCTACAAACTAATAGCCAATCATGTCGCATTAAGTGAGACGGATCAGCCAATACGAGCGACGAACCAACCTCATTGTGCCTTAAAACTGAACGGTTAGCCAATCCAAGCACAGAAGACAGGACTTTTAGGAATACGGGTAGGAAAACAAAACCACCCACTTCAGTCTTCCCAGTCCCACTAGCACGTCACAGCTCGAATTCAGTTTAAGGAGGATTTCTCGGGGGAAGCAGTGGTCCTCATGAGGGTGGATTTTGAAGCCTTGGCTAGTTTGTTTTTCCATGAACTACTCAAGTCTAGTCAAGTAGGTTTTACTATCATTTTAACCAAACACTCAGTACAGAGTTAACTGGACTACAGTTAGCAACACTGAAGAGTACAGCAAATGCAATATAAATTTCTTGTAAACCTGAAGCTAATGTTAAGTCAATTAGTCAGATTTAAACACACCACAGCACATCCAATAGTGTGAACAGTGTGAAATTCTTTTTCTCTATTTAACTCATTCACCAAGTGAAGCAGCAGGCAGCCATGAAACACAGTCCCCAGGGGAGCAGTGTGTGGGGATTGTCCCTTGCTCTTCCCCAAACTGTGTCCACAAATTTGGAGGCATGGTGGTGTTCAAAATTTCTTGATTTGCAAAAGCATTAAGATTGTCCTTGACTGAAAGTAAGGGGTCTAGCCTAACTCTGAAAAACAGGTGTGTCCCAATACTTTGGTCTGTATTTTGGTCTAGGGATTCTATAGTCAAAAAGTGCACTATACGGAGCATCAGGGAGAAATTTCAGAAATAGCCTGCTATGATTGTCCAATTGTGTGATGTCTGTCTTTCCATGCCACCACGTGGGGCAAGATGTTTCATCCGCCTTCATGACAATGAGGAAGGTTAACAATTGCATGTTTTGGACCCTGGTTATGTGTCGTGCATATTTCTGGCAAGAGGGTCTGCTCTGCCTGGAAAGAATTAGTTTTTTTTTGTGTCAGATTCGGCTTCCCTCTGCGGTGTCAGACTGGAACAGCCTGTATTTTTCACTACTGGAATAAAACATTCCAAGAGATTTGCTTTGGGGAGCTGCGCAGGTACCAGAGCTTTTCCAACCCTGATGCGTCATGTGGCGATTTTTGTTCTGTTTCAAAGAATGAACGTTCAGTGTATAATAGTCTGTGGTCATGATGGCTTCAGAGGTATGTAAGCCATCTTCTCTTTAATCATGCTGAAACACTCAGTCATTAAACTGAGCCAGAACTACGGACTAATATCAACAAAAAGCTTTTGAGCGAATATAGAGGTCTAAAAACATTCTTTACAAAAACTGTTTTGAAGTAGCATTAGGCTTTCATCAATTTAGTATTCAGAGTAATGCCTGGAATAGGGACATCTTTTAAATGATATTAAGGATTATTTGTAATTTAATTAAGCATTAACAGTACTGGGTATTTCCTCTTGTGGCATTAACTGGGGGGATGAGCTGGACTAGACTGATCTGACTGCGAAACCCTGCAGGAGCTCAGGAACTTACGACTAAATACTGAGCCTTATTTAAACATTTCTACAGTCAACCACAACCAAAACACCCACTTTTTTAACAGAGACGGTTTTCTTTCCAATGGTGCTCCTCCCCTACAAGCTCAAGCTGTCCACAACTAGGGAAGGAGCACTTATTACATGCTGGCAGGAAAGATGGCAACCCTGGTCCTCCATCCACAAAGTTTACTTTACAACAGGCACAGAGCTAATTATTTTGGAGTACAATTACTGTGTATTTGCATAGTTTAATGCATAAAAAAACAAATATCTAAAATCTCAATTTCTTTAAGTGCATTTTCTGTAGAGGATGTAAATGCTGGCTTCACATGAACCTGTAAAGTAATTTCCAAAGTGAAAATAGTTTTCAATTTTCATTCCCAATATCAACTGAGAGGAGCAGTGGGATGTTCCAGTTTGAATTGTTATTATTATATAGTTTTTATTACATATTATATATTATACATTATATATATGTATTTGTATTTTATTAACTACATGTTTGAATATTAGCGCTAAACTATTATTCAAAGCATTGAGGAAAAGGGATGCTATGAAAATGCTAACATTTCTGGCAGAAATGGAGAACTGTTCCTTTAACATACTCCACAAATTCAGTTTTCAAAGGATATCTGGTGCTTTCAACTGGTATGTAAATAAAAACAAACAAGAATCAATGATGTGATGAGGTTTTAGAATATGACAGTGGTTATTTGTATGCATTATCAAAAGCTGTGGGCAAGCTGAACATCCAGCTGGCCTCATCAAGCCCTGTGACTGTGTTTTAGAAAGTAGGTTAGTGTGGCATGTATTAGGTTTTACAGTGCCCCCACAATCAGTTGAGTCAGTATGCTAATTGTACGGGCACTTGAAGACGGGGAACTGTTGGTTGGGGATTGGATGGCATTGCCCTTCCACTGGCCAACAAAAAGCAAGCCTTGACACACAGCAGAGACAATAAAAAGTAAAATTGGATAAAATCAAATCGGTGCATATGTAAAAAGTGACCGCAAATTGCTCGTTACGGTTGCTTTTGCCAGTACCTGAGTCATACAAATGACAAATTTGGAAGAGCAGGTTTTAATTGTACACTGCCAGTCCCCTGCTTCCTTAGTTTAGTTGGAAATTTAGTGATAGCTCCAAAATGCCTTGCTACTGTTTCCACTGCATTGTATGATTCTTCTGAGAGACACCTAGACATCACACCTGGACTCATCAGACTCATCATCATGGCACAGTGTGTTCAAACTCTTTTTGCAAAAAATGTAGTACACTGTCTAATAATGGAGTAATAACTAAAATAACTCAAATCTAACTATATCTATGTAACACTATGTTAAACTGCCTTTGTAAAACACCATACACTTTATTTGTTTTCTGGTTAA
This sequence comes from Rhabdalestes septentrionalis, assembly GCA_037832545.1. NCBI lineage: Eukaryota > Metazoa > Chordata > Actinopteri > Characiformes > Alestidae > Rhabdalestes > Rhabdalestes septentrionalis. The sequence continues at coordinate 13,800,985 of JBBMFX010000080.1, read as the reverse complement.
ACAATGACAAAATACATAGTCTGGAAAAACACAGGTAGTAAGTAGTACCGTTTAACTTTGAATGTTAATGACTGAATTCAGGTGGTCCCTCATTTCCAGTATCTCAATGTTTCAGCATACCAAGACCTTTTGGACAAAAGTCATGCTTCCAGCTTTGTGGACGCTGTTTGTTCCATTAAACTCTATAAAGACATGGCTGGATGAGTTCAGTGTGGAAGAACCTGCCTGGTCCACACAGAGTCCTGACCTCGACCTCATCTAACACCTTTGGGATGAACTGGAATGGAGATTGTGAGCCAGACCTTCTTATTCAACTTCAGTGTCTGATCTCATAAATGGTCTACAGAACGAATGGGCACAAATTCCCGCTCTGAAATAATGGAATCGTAGCGGAAGCTGTTATAGCTGCAAGGGGGGACCAACTTAAAGCCTATGTGTTTGAAAGCTAATTTAATAGTCACATGTCCCAATACTTTTGTCTGTATAGTGTATAATAATAAAGTTAACCAAACAGGCCATTAATGTGCTTACTGAACAATCCTCTCTGAGTGACAACACCAGCCTCTCCAGCTCCCACTCCACCATGTTAGTTATCGAGGACCTGAGGTTTGTCACATGAGACCATCACTCTTTAAATGTCCTTTCAGTGTGGACCCTTAGTAACCTTTTAAATTTCTGTATACAACATAGTAAACCTCCAGTGACTCGCCTTGTCGGATAAGTGCGAAACAGCCCTTCAACATGTAACTGAGAACAACACAAAATGAAAAGAACTGAAGGAGGACCCCTCTTTGTGTCACTTGACTGAAGCTAACATGCTCCTTAAAGCTGGAATTTACGGCAGGGCTGCTGTCACAAACTGCACATACTGAGAACTAACCCGCAAATTATAGAGCCCTGAGTAAAAGAAATACTTGCTTCATATATTCTAGTGAACTGCCTTTCAGTGTATTTCTCACAGAGGTGAATATTTATGTTTAGCGACATCTAAGGAAGCCTTCAGTCTAAGTAATTGTGGCCAGGTGTTAAACATGGTAGTAGTTCCATATCTGCATGGACTGCTATCTCATGGGAATCATTTGGTGATTGATCCGCGTCGTTGTATAACCGCTAAGAAATTGAACTCCTTTTACTCCCATTGTTCCCATGTTCCAGGATGAATGCCTCTGTAAACAAATTCAGTAGTTACCAGGATGAAGTCAAAATGTACACTGCTGGATTCCATCATTCATCCTTTAATTTCTGTAGGCCCAAGAGTACTCTCAAAGCGCCAGAACCAATTTTTTTTTAGAGAATGGTGCAGTATCGGCTATGGTTAGTTCTCATCAGAGTCAGAATAAATATATCCATATATCCAAGCTGTTTAGTAAGGTGAACCTACTCCTTATGATCAGCTCAGAAAATGCAAAAAAAGTACAGAACATTTACATGTGGAGGTTTTTCAAACGTCGAAGGGGTTCTTTATACTCTTTATAGACACCTCATTTAGAAGAAATAGAAATTAAGTTCCAATAGAAATGAAGAGCCAAAAGAGGTTCCGCTATGGCAACACCCAATGGAACCCCTTCTGTGACCTTTATTTTATTTAAAGAGTATACTAGGAAATAATAATTTGATGATAATGAGGATAATGATAATGGTGGAAATGATAATGATGATTCCTTTTAACCCCCCCATTCAAATTGTCATGGGTGCAATTTTGCCCCACAGACTAACATCATTCTCAAAATCCAAAGGAAGCAGACATGCATGTTACGCAAATGGGCTCACAAAACTGACGTCAGCCCACTTTCCAAATCCGCTTGGAGTCAGAATGTTCCATTGTCATGTTTGCCGAATGGAGGGGGGAATATTCCCCAGATGGTGCGTGAATTGTAAAAAATATCTTCGGAGTGGATTATTATGTGATGCATCTGTAAATAATAGCAAACCCTTGTGAAAATATCGAAAAAATAAATTATCTTTAAATAGTCTTGGAGTGTTTAAATATCATGGGTGGTTCCTTTAATATTAATACTGAGAAGTTCAGAGTTTTAACACATTTGTGTTGGGGTGTGCTGATATTTTCTTTTTGAGACATAATTTAATGATAAAGTGTTAATTAATATAGTTTACAGGTTTACATACAATTTTCAGCTTGTCCAATATTTGATCCAGGGTTTACTTACAGTGAAATCTAGAAAATAAGTTAGGAAAAAGCATTGGTCCCATTACTCACCCCTGTGGGACACCATTTTCATCTAGATAACCTACAAGGTCTCTTATGTTGCAGCAAGTCATTATAAAACATTTGCTTTGTCATTTTATTCTCTCAAAAGGGGGCAGATGGAAGGTCAGAATGATTTAGGGAACCAGAAACATTTACTTAAACATCAGTAAAAAAAAATGTGAGCTGGTTATAAATAAGTTTAATATTGTTTAAAAAAAGGAAGTGTCGCTTTTCTCAGACATTTTTTGATGTTTTAATCACAATACACCTACTTCTTTCCAAACAAATCAACATTAATAGCCAATAATAACTTGCTTCATAGATAACAGTCACTGGTTATCAAACAAAACCAATGCTTGTGGCTCTTAAGATAGAACTAGTGTGTCCTTGACTGCCAAGTGACATAACAGAAGTGGAGTTCAACAATTGTCAATCTCTTTGCCCATTTTCCTAAAATTGTGACATAATAAAGTGGTCATTAGTTGGTAATGGCTTCCAGATAGTGCTCCTGACTAGCCGTAGTGATCTATTCCACAGATCTTTGTCCTTGGCCAGATGGTTTTACACTGGAATGATATCAGCTTGGCAAAGAAATTAGTATTTGACTATTCATTATCAACATTTTTATTTAATTTTTCAACACAAACCTCCTTTGAAAAATATATTTTTCACTGAAATGAAGTACCAAACTTGAAGGACAATGTTCAGTTTGACATTATTCTTCTGCTTGGTTCTGGGTTTGACTTTAATAGTGCTTTATTCTATGACTGTGCTTTAAAATTTCCTTATCCAAGGATGTTAAGCATTTTGGAAATAAAAGCACTGGCAAAAAAATAGCAAGTCAAAGGAACCAATGGAACAATGTGTGCAGAACTCAGAGCTACTTGCCATAAACATGGCAATGCATTGATCAAGTAAGAGAACAGGAATTATTGCTTTGTAAAACTATTTTATTCTACTTGTGTCAGTCTGGCACCCTCTTCACAGCAAGTATTTTCCTGTGTATACCGTGGTGGCGCCAGGATTGGGCTTAAGGGGCTTAAGCCTCAGATATTTCTTGCTAAGCCCCGAATCTTTTTTTCTCCATTGGTTCATCGGCATGTTATGATGCATGTCCTTTTTACCCAACTGAGATAATATTACCCCGTTACTATCTGGCTAACATTATATTAAGAGCTTTTGTAAGTGTACAGCAGCAAAACGGATGACAGCAGAAAACACTGCAACATTGCATAAGCATCAAAAAGGCCTACACAAAATTGCCTGACGTGGCTCATGGCCTCAGTAAATATTGGCAGAATTGACTATCATGTATTATTAAGCAGGTAGAAAAGGAAGTTTATTTGAACTATTTGGGTGCAAAGGTAGTCAAATATTGATTATACTGTTCATGATAGAACAAATGGGAAGTGTTCTACTCCATTCACAGACAAACGACTGTTTGGGTTTGTATTCTGTATCCTGTAAATCTCTGAGGTCAGTATAAAAACCACGACAAATTGCTAAAGGCTAATTACAAATAGTTATATAAATACTATATGAACATTTATACAGTTAAAAATAACATGCATCAAATCAAGTAGTTGTCATTTCAACCACATACACAGTAAAATGGAATCATGTTCTTCTAGGACTATGGTGCAACACATAGGACAAAAACAAAAACAACACAAGTGCAGAAAGGAAAAAAAACTTAAGAGCAACAGTACAATCATGTACAAGACAAAACAACACACATTGCAGTCGACAGGAGCTATAACAATGTGAGTGAAGTCAGACAAACTGTATTCTTGTGCTGGGTTCCAAAATAGATTCACCAATCCATATCGATTCTAGCGACTGCACAAGCAAAGCTATAAGAAACATGATGCCTCACTCCACAACACATAGATCAGCTGGGCAGATGGTGGCCCTGTGTTTAGGGCACTCCTGCGATCAGAAAGTCGTGGGTTTGATCCCCAAGACACCTCTGAAATACCCTGAGTGAGGTACTGTCTCCACAGACTGCTCCCCAGTCGCTGAGTTCATGGCTGCCCGATGATGAACAGCTGCACCCTTATTGAACAGGTTAAATGGAGAGGAGGAATGCAGTGCTGTGTTCTCGTATGACCGATTGATCACTTTTCCTCCAAAAAAATCTCTCAATACCTGAAGAGTAAAGGGGCTTTCAAACCCAACACCGCATGCGCTGCGCTCGCCTCAGGGCTTACGCTTTCTCTCAAAACTCAGCGAGTTGTGCCCAATGCGCCGCACTTGCTCCTGTTCTGTTGTAAAGGAAGTTCATCCTTCCTCTTTGTAATCTCATTTTGATATTAACTGGTAAAAATCACTTCACAAGAGGAATGCAACATAGATTGTCTGCTTCATCACATTTGATAACATTATAATACATTATAATAAATGTATAAATAAATGTATAAATAAATGTTGATACTGATGCAAATTACACCTCCGTACCCACTTTGTGTGTGTGCGTGTGTGTGTGTATGTTTTGAAGGGGCAGACCGAACACTAGCCCGCTTCGATGCTTTGATTCTATAGGTCGCGCAAAAGTGCGTCAAGGCGTGCCGCAGACAAAGTTCAACAAATTTCAACTTTGACTGCAGTGAGCGCACAAGGCCGCTGAGTTGCGCTTGTGTGAAGCCGCTATAGAAAATAATTATTTATAGAAAAATGGGTTTTAGAGCAAAGCGCAGCACATGCCGAGTTGGGTCTGAAAGCCCCTTAAGGTATTCTTATCAGTCAAGAATAATGCCATAGTTGCTGCGCTAGTGTTGATAGTTTTTATGTCTTTAACCAGTTGTGGTCATTGTTTTTTTTTTGTTTTTTATAATTCTAACAGTTTTATGGTTACAGTTGTTCAACCATTTTTGGGGTCATCATTTCATTGTCAAATAGACATTTTCAAAACAGGGCTACTAACTCTGTCATTGTTATAAACGTAAGAATTTAAATAAAACCTCTCTGTGCACCACCAAGTTGTTCTCACTGATTAATCCCACCATGGTATTGTTATTAGTGAATTTTAATATGGTTCGAACCGTGCATTGTGGTGTGGCGGTGCTCCCTGTCCTTACTGTTTCCCAGTCAGAAAGTCCAGTATCCAGTTATAGACCCAGCAGTCATAGCTTCACAAGCAGATGCTGAGGATGAAGTCTATAAACAGCATTCTGACTTTCTTTTTTTTGTCCAGGTGGCTGAGAGCCAAGTGAGGGGTGGTAGTGTTGGCATCATCTGTTAAACAGTTGGGAGGATATGCAAATGGCATGCAGCAGATGTTTTTATCCAAAGCGAATTCCATTCCCTAACTCCAGGGGACAGTCTCCCTGAAGCAACTTGGGGTTAAGGAACGCAGGGGTGGTTTGTGGAAGGTGGGATTCGAACCCATGACCTCTTGGTCCACAGGCAACTATCCAGCCCACTAGGCCACCACCACGTTTGTGTGTATTGATATGCATTTTTAAATACAATGATTGGTGTGAATGTGACAGCATGATTCAGAACAAAGTCAACTTCTTTGCCAAGGGGATGATAGTGGTGGCTTTGAAGCATGTTGGTGCTCAGAGAGATATTAAAGCTGCCTGAGAGAATGTCTGCCAGCTGGTCTGTGCATCCTCTGAGCACACGACCAGGAATGTGGTCTGGTCTGGCAGCATATGGTGGGTCGAATATAAGCAGAGACCACCTCACATCGCCCACAGCACCTGGTCCTTGTGGGGCAGGGTGGTCTTCCTCGCTTCCTTGGGGTGGGGTTACTTCCTTGCTACAATGTCGTTTTGTGCTGTAAACTGTGTGTAAAAGTCATAGAAGGCCTCACCAACACATGCAGGTGGAGATCCTGTAGATGGTGATGCCATAACCAACCTCTGCTTGCTTGCAGGCTAATGTAAAAATCAGTGTACGTTCTGGCTGAAATGTGGTTGACAGTAAAGTAAAAAATTCAACTGTTGTCACAGAGCAAATGATTTTTTTTAGCTAAACTATAAAATTGCACTGGAGTATTACATGAAGGTGCATGTATTTCAGATTACAGACATCTTGTATTCTCTGTAGTATGTCCATAGGTCAACTGAATAAAAATGAGTTTATCTTCATTACCTTATCAAACATCAGAGGTAATTTTTATAGTGCTGCAATAAACAGAGGTGTCTGAAGTGAATTAATGTGACCTCTAATGGTCTATTTTCAAATTACTCGCTTATTTAGGTGGAGATTATTCAGGGTGAACACTAAACTCATAGTTCTATTTCGTCACACCACAAATGAAAATGAAATGTGACAGCAAATTTACAGCTTTACCGAGAGTTTAGAGGGAAAGCTGGGAGAAAGAGAGAGAGAGAAAGAGCAAGAGAGAGAGAGAGATAGACAGACAGAGAGAGAGAGAGAGAGAGAGAGAGAGAGAGAGAGAGAGAGAAATATGAGACAGATGTCAAGTGGAGACACGGAGAAAATAAAAGGATGAAAGGGGAGAGTGATTGACAGACTGACTATGGGAGCCATGGGAAAGGCTAAGTCATGTCAACATTTCTGACATTTTAATTCAGTCGTTGTTTTCTTACACTTCTCCGAAGAGCGTCTGCACACTGTCAGGAGTGTTTGAGGTGGTCAGTTTGTGCCAGTATCATTAACAAACACTGGTTCATAATTAGACAGAAAGGATATCAGTAAAAGTGTTTGGGAACTTTAGGTGAATTCGGTAAATTATGGATAACTGGTGTGACATTGATGGCACCAGACTGATTTAGTAAAACATGGCAGTGAGCGAGGTCACAGTGGCCTCTCTGGGATCCAACATTTAAAGTGAAAAGTGACCATACTGTTGTATGTGAACCCACCACAGCAAGTCACCTGCATTCAAACCCCCAACTTTCTGATCACAGGGAAAATGTATGCCCACTTTTACACACATTTGGTGCAAAAGTATAGATGTAGTTGACTTTTACACAACATTTCTGCACCTGCACATCAGAATGTACATCTATCACCACCAGACTTTTCTACAGGAAGATATAAAAAAGAAACTTACCTTGAAGTAGGACTACTGAACAAGATTGGCAGCCTTGACTTGTGCTTCTCACACACACACACACACCACACACACACACACACATACTAATACGCACACTCTGAACTGAACTGCTTTTCTACAAGGAAGATATAAACAAGAAACTTACCTTGAAGGAAGACTACTGAACAAGCTTCACAACCTTGGCCCGTGCATCTCACACACACACACCACACACACATACACACACTCACACACACATAATCTGAACTAAACTGCTCCCTTTCTCCCAATCACATGGCACACACAATTGTCCCACCATAAACGTGCTCTCCAGCTGCCAATGTATATATTTATTCGTTCTGTTTGGACACTTGTTTTATTTTCTAACTCAGTCTTTGCATTTCTTTGCATGACTCTGAATGACTCTGCTGCTAGAATCCAGTATGTCACAATACTGCATTCACACTATTGACTGCTGCACTGTATATTGTCCTGTTATCTGTTTTACTCTTGCTTACTATTGTGTTTTTCTTGCACTTCTCTATAATCCTCTCCTGTACGCACTTCTGTGGTCTTGTGTTGTGTATTGTTCTTTGTGTCACATTATGGTCCTTAAACTGACCTACTTAAACACCTACTTAAAATGACGACTTGAAAAGAACATTTGTACTTTTGAGTAAAGGCAGCTGTTTGTTGGAGCTGGGTCATTATATGTGCACTGATTTGGTCGGTTCAGACTTTCTTTCAGCCTCCTGACCATCAAACCCAGGATTCTCTGACAATTGAGCTGCCCTGAGTGTCACTTTTGGACCTCGAGTCCTCATTTGCATGTGCCTGTGAGCTCCAGTAGGCCAAAGGGTGTCCCGTTTCTTCTTTTTGGAGTACATGAGTACCCTCTGTGCACCCTCAGCGCAGCTTTTGACGAAGAACCCATCTGTGTGAACTCTGTGGCCTCTTGTTCAAAATTCCTAAATGCCAAAATGCATCTTAGCAGGGTGTTAGGCAGTCGTGCCCCTCTGGAACTGACATTACCGAAATGAAAGGGGGTCTTCATGCTCAGAAAGAGAGATGACTGAACGTCCAATAGTTAACAGTGAAATCACGTGATCCATCATGAACATATTTAATGTTTAAAAATCTCAATTTCAAGCAAGCCATAATATTTGACATTTCAATTTCAGTCAACAAGGTGAAATATATGGGGGGAAAAAATCTGAAAGATGAAAAAAATGGGAAAAAGCTAATTCTGTGAACTATGCCACAAGTAGATGAGTTTTTAATATATATTCTTTACACTGTACACTGGAAAAAAGCATCAGAGTGAATGAACTGTGGGGGCGGCAATTAAGGTTAAGAACTGACAAAACAAGAATTGGTGCGAAAATGAGACTTTTTGTGCATCATCCATTAACAATTCATGTCTTCCAAGTTTAAACAAAGACAAGACAAAGAGAAAGCACTCACAAAAGAAACTTGATCATTTGAGGTGCTCGCTTTCCCTTCATATAATAATATGATGGAAAATATCACATTTTGTGGGAAAGAGGAGTTTAACTAAGGCAGTGAGAATGTTTCAGACTGATTGTGTTTACTGCCAGAGAGAGAGAGAGAGAGAGAGAGAGAGAGAGAGAGAGAGAGAGAGAGAGAGAGAGAGAGA
>JBBMFX010000080.1:13777107-13789607 GCA_037832545.1 Rhabdalestes septentrionalis | reverse complement strand
TGCTCACAGCGCTAACTATTGCTCATACACATAATTAATTCAGTAAAAGCCAGTTAAGCTGCTCCTCCATTTGTCCCTCTGTCACACAAACACCTGTAAATATGTGGAGTAATATTGCAGGTTTGTTATGGCTTGTAGAGTGGCAGTAGATCAAGGTTTGATGGCAGAAAAATTGTGGTGCCCATGCACACATGCGCACACACACATGCACACACACTCTAAAATGAAGCAGATCTGAGCGCTGAATAGCTGCAGGGGACAAGTACTCAGAAATGACTAATGTTTAATAGGGTTATTGTGGCTCATCTGTGTTTGTGCGTGTGTGTGTGTGTTTCAGCATAACAGATCATTACGATCGCATGTGACATCATCTTGGATCCATGACAAAAACTAGGTGTGTGTGTCAGAGCATCATGTTCACAGAGGACAGACAAGGCAAAGTCAGACACAATCCTGTCACACACACACACACACAATCCTGTCACACTCACTCAGTGGGGGTGAAGTTGTGCGTGTGTTACAGTGTGGTAGATGTTTTTTTTTTTCTGGTGAACCTCACTGATGAGATGTGAAGGCGTGGGGTGCACTATGAAATCACTCTGACATGTGAGTGTTTTCACCTTTTCTGCAGACGCGGACCACACGCAGGTTGGGTGACACTTTGGCCTTTTCAGGTCTTTTACCTTGACAGAAATAAAGAATTATTTTGGAGCAGACATTTAATACATACACAACAAAGAATACTGGCATGTATAACTAAATATATAAGGGATATTTTTTATTTCAGTAAAAAGCCTGGGTAATATAAATGGGACAGGTAACTAAACAACAGAATTACTGCGCCTTCTGTCCTAAACATTACAAAAAACTAAAGCAAAACCAGTACTTTTAACAGAATGTAGTGCTTTCAAAGCTCATAGCTGGAAATATTGGTTAAATAATTAAATAGTCAAGAGACATGGATCCCCAAAATGTCTCAATATGCTTAATCCACATCCTCTTTAGGTGCAGCAGACTGGTGGATGTGGGAGTTATAAAAATAACCTAAACTTCAGTTAGCAATGTTGATTCCAATCATATCTTGGTTAACTGACTACATCAGATTCTATTATTTTATGTATTTATTAATGTAAGATCGTTGGGCAGTTTTGCTATTTACAAAGTTTCTGCATCACCTCTAGCACATAAGACTTTGTGACTGTGGATGAGTCTTTAAAAAAGCCTAATAAGTAATGTAACATCATAATCAGCTGGACAAATAATTGTTCATACCAGGGAGGACAAATTGCAAAACCTAAAGGTACCATATAGAAAATAAAAATGAAAAAACAGTCATAAGAAATGCTAGTAAAAAGGTGCCAGTTCACTAATTTTGGTATATTCAAGAGTATATCAAGATACTTTATTTATCACATGCATAGATGGTACAGCATGCAGTGAAAAGTACCCTGGACCGCTCCTTTTTTATGACTTTGCAAAAAGTTTTTAAAAAACATTTTTTTAAAAGGTCACTTTTATGTTATAATTTGAATGAAGCAGAGGTCAATGTGTAAAGTGGGATGTTAAAGTGCATTGTACGATGTTAGCGCAGCAATGTTAGCAGAGTAATGAAAACAGTAATGTTAACAAAACAATGAATATGAGATGACATATGACACTGAATATGAAAGTGGATATGTTATACCAGGATGTGATGATCTATCTGAATAGAAATGACTGAAGATCACTTGAGAGACACCAAAATTCCTAATTTGTTGGAGATTATACAGCGCTGCCTAACCCTTTTGTACTGGAACTGAATGTGAGCAGTTAATGTCAGGTCGGAGGAGATGTGAATACCGAGATACTAGAAGAATAGTCTCACTGATGTCTCCTTCTGAATTCCATCAGAATATTCTGAATAAGGAGACCTGATGTTTTCTCTGTTTAAAGCATATTTTGAGCAGCTGTTATTTGCTTGCTCACTATCACTGCCTGTGCTTGGTACCAGTCAGCAACAGGATACGTCACTGATTGGATGACTGCACTGTTTGTCTTTGGAACTGAAAGTTACTCTGCCTGTGGCGTATTTTTCCAAACATTGTAATTCAGTCCTGCATGGAAGGTGCTCGCGGCTTTTCTAGGTGGGCAACCACCAATCTCTGTTTTTAATTATTCTTAATTTGTTTTTGTGCTTCTTAATTTGTTGTGTTTTTCAATTTGTTGTTGTGTTGAGTAATTTGTTGGTGTGGTTGCACTTCAGGGCCACCGTAGTAATGTACTAGATTTCAATACCAAATGAAAGTAATCTTAACCAAAATTGAATTGAATCCAAATAAAAAAAGTTCAGATTAAATATATTATTTGCTGTTCACACTACCACAGAAAATCTAAATCAGTGTTACTTTAAAGAAAGTATCGCCCCTTTCTCCTTTGGGATTTTATGGGTCCTACACAGTGTACTGTACGACCTGAGAGGGGGTTTGTTTGTTTATGTATTTCTGACAGGTTCTCTGGAGGCTGATGCTGAAGAAAGGTTGGTGGAGGTTCTGCTGGGTCCAGACCGCTACAATAAACTGATCAGACCGGCGGTCAATAAGAGCCAGCAGGTTACCATCGGAATCAAAGTGTCCCTGGCTCAGCTTATCAGTGTGGTGAGTGATACACACTCACATAGCAAATAATGCTCTACTAAACACCTTCTCCTTACCACAGTTTTCTATTACCATCTTCTTGCAGAATGAGAGAGAGCAGATCATGACAACTAATGTATGGCTCACTCAGGTAAGACATTCAGCAGTTGCACAGTTACAAACACAAGCCCCATTAAAATATTACTACACACTCAGACACAGAAACATACACACACACACGCTTCAGTTTCATGAAAAACATACGCAAAGCAGCAGCAGGAGAGGTTCTAAAATTAGAACCGTGTACATCAGCCTCCGGGGTTCCAATAATAATGATTTCATGCTACTATCATAAGTATTAGTGCTATGCCATTCACCATATTTTAATTATTCCCTGATTACTGGCATCACGAAATGTTACAATGTGTAAATGAACCATCTAAGGATTTAAATGTATGTTGAGAACATCATGACCAGTTTCAGATTAAATATGGAGTTGTAAAAGAATGTGTGAGAGCTGGTACCATGTATCAGATAATTGAAAATGACTGATAATAGGGATGAAACCTGTAGGTTGTAATCTGTAGCAAAAACACAGACATTGGTTATCAGCCCATTCTGTCAACATTTTTACATGCTCAACTAAAATGTAGAATAAGCTGAAGCTCTAACACAGAACAATGTGTGTGATGAACTTTGAGGGAGCAACTGTGAGCTTCATGGGAGATGCCATTAGTTGCTTTTTTAAGGCTGTTTTCTGTAAAACCTAAACTGTTTACTCTGTGAGAAGGATTTGTAGTCCCTTCTGCTGTAAATAGAAACTGTCCTAGATACACTGAATATGCTACATATGGTTGAAATTGATTTGCTAATTCCCAGCCCAAGATTGACCAGCTGTAATGCAAAATGTGATTACCAAACTAAAACTTAAATATGTGACCATTACATGTTATGTACTCTTCCCTAGCTGAACATGTTTCTTGACCTCTGATTGTCAACTCTAAGCAGCTGTGCTGTGTTAGTTCAAAAATGTGCTTGCATATTTTGTATAAATTAACAATTTATCTATTGTTTTTTACTCACTTTTTTAGGAGTGGAACGACTACAGACTCGTGTGGGAACCAAATGAATATGACGGCATAAAAAAAATCAGAATCCCCTCCCGCCACATCTGGCTGCCTGATATAGTCCTCTACAACAAGTATGCCCCAGCTGCTGTTGCAAAAGTCTGCCCCCACACTCTGCATTAGTCAGTTGCTGCCCATTACACATTATGCTTTTCTCTCCATTAGTCCACAACCATGCAAACGCTAATTAGCTGCCTATGATGTGCAGAACATTTGAGAGATTTCTTTAGTTGATTGATTTACTGAACTTATCTCTTATCAGAGAAGACCATATTCTTGGCTTTATCAGTAATCTTTGATTTAAAAAAATTTCAGAAGAAGAACATTATATTTAAATGCGTTGTTTGCTGTGTATTAACACCATAAGCCTCCTAATCTTTAGGGGATTTGAGGCTTGACATGCAGTGGATTTTTCGCTTTTTGCAGGAATCACAATACGCCAAGCAGGCTGTCAGTGTTCCAAAAGACTGACTAATTATGCCATGGAGTTGCCAAAAGCAACAGAGCAGCCGCCTCACCATGTTGCTGTTTTCTCAGGTCACTTGGGCCTTTTTAGAACAATCCTAAACGCAAAAGCCCACAATGTCGCTCATGTGCTTTGTGTTACTCGATCTAGGTCACGTGTGGCTTGTAGACCGTGGCTGGGCTTTTGTTTGAAATAAGATAGATTTCATGCCACCGGTGATTAAGAGAAGGATGTCATGAGTCATGAGTTCACCTTCATGGAACGATGAGAGTGAGAATGGAAATATGTGTAGAGTACAAAAAGACTGAGGCGTGTGGTGGTGATGATGTTTTAATTTGCTTAAGAGATGTTTTTATATGCTTTACAGACCATCTGTTGTCATGTAATCCCCTAAAAGAAACATTCATTTTCAATGCTAATTTTAAATGAAACACTGTACATGATATTTCTGTAGGTGGATTAATTCATGCATATTAATCAGACACAGCATGAGATGGTGCTTTTACCAGGGTAGGAAAGAGTGTTCTTTAATGTGAATAGCTGCAGAGTGAGGATTATTGTGATCTCACAGGGAAGATTGGTTTTAGAGTCAATCAAAACATATTACAGAGGGTCAGTTTCAGCTAAATAAAACATGATTAAAGTATTCTAAAAAGTTAAACTTTTTTTAAAGCGACCATTATGTCATAGGTGCACACACCATAGCACACAGTGTGAACAGCATGAAATTCTTCTGCTGCATTTAACCCTTTTACCAAGTAAAACAGTGGGCAGCCAGGAACACAGCACCCGGGTAGCTGTGGGTTCCTGATACCCATGCTCATGGTACCTCTGTGGGAGTCAAACACATGACTTCCTGATCACAGGCCAAAAGCCCTCACCAGTACCAGCAGTGATTTGTAATATCTACAGTCCCAATAACTGGGAAACCAAGTTTCCTCAAAACACAATAAAAAAAAGAATGTTACTGTATTAAGAACAACAGCACACTGATAACAGACACTGGATAACAGCACCCTCTGTCAAAACGTTGACCAACTCAGCTAAAATGTGGATGAAGGTCTGAGTCAGCATTGCGTGTTTGATGGAGTTTGAGGGTTTGCTTCAACTCCAGAGTTTGGAGCATTTAAAAGAGCAAAAGATACCATTAGTTGTTTTGTCTTACCCTTTTTGTCTGTAAAACTCATACTTTTCAATTAAGGCTTAGCTATTGTAATTGTAATAAGAACAGCAGCACATTCAAAGCCAAGAAGAAAGATGATGCGATTTTTGGAGCAACATGAATGATGAAAAAAGAATACTAATACAAATAGAAAGTCCAAAAAAGGTCAAAGTGTCACACATCATAAAAACAAAGTGATTTTACAACTCAACTGGGTTGTTTTTTTATGTAATGTCTTTTAATTTAATAATATAAGCCCTGTACCTTACATTATTGTATTTTGTTTTTACAGCAATGTCCACTTTTAACATTTGCATGTTTTGTTTACTCAACACAGTCCTATTTCATCTTATCTCTTAGAATTAAGTAGCCTGTTTTTGTTACGGTGCTGTTAGGATATGTAAATTATATCTGTTTTGATTGATTGCCCTGAACACCAGGACACATTGTCTAACCAGGGCTCAATCCCTATTTCTAATTTGGAACAGCAGAGCAGTTTCTGAAATAGGCACAAATGAACTCAAGCAGGAATGTTCCCCCATTTACTGGGAGAATGGGCAGGAACTGTCTTTAGGGAATGCCACAGTATTTTCCAGAATAGATTGTTGCTGGTTTTGAGGCGAGGGGCACATAACCAAGAAACAAAGTGCTGGTAGCACATTTTTTGGCCAAGTACTACTATAGGCAAAATAAACAAAGATTGTTAGATATTCAAATTTAAAAGACTTGATACTGTGCAAAAATATATTAAATGTAAATTCCTCTTTTCTTTTCTGTCTCTCAGTGCAGATGGGGTGTATGAGGTGTCCTTCTACAGCAATGCCATTGTCTCCAACACAGGTGACATCTTCTGGCTACCTCCAGCCATTTACAGGAGTGCATGCGCCATCGAGGTCCGAAACTTCCCCTTTGACCAGCAGAACTGCACACTCAAGTTCCGCTCATGGACATATGACCGGACCGAGCTGGACCTAGTGCTGACCTCAGACTTTGCCAGCCGTGATGACTACACACCCAGCGGCGAGTGGGACATTGTCTCGCTGCCGGGGCGCAAGAATGAAGATCCAGATGATGCCAAGTACATGGATGTGACGTATGACTTCGTAATCAAGCGCAAGCCACTTTTCTACACCATCAACCTCATCATCCCTTGCGTGCTCATCACCTCACTGGCCATCCTGGTCTTCTACCTGCCTTCGGATTGTGGCGAGAAGATGACGCTTTGCATCTCCGTTCTGCTGGCGCTCACTGTGTTCCTTTTACTAATTTCCAAGATTGTACCCCCAACTTCACTAGCTGTTCCACTAATTGGAAAGTACCTGATGTTCACCATGGTACTGGTAACCTTCTCCATTGTCACAAGTGTCTGCGTTCTCAACGTACACCACCGCTCTCCATCCACTCACCGCATGCCTGAGTGGGTCAAGCGAATCTTTCTGCGCCGCCTGCCTGTCTTCCTGCTTATGCGGAGGCCAGGCAGCTCCAATGTACGGGAACGGTTCAGGCGGAAGCACCAGCGCAAGTCTTTCTCCAGCGGGCCACCAGATGACACTTTTGTCCTTGGCGATGACCCTGGCAGGGCATGGAGGCTAGGCGAGCTCCCTGAGGCGTCAGAGTTTAGGCAGAGGGTCAGGCTTAGGCGAGACCCCGAAGTGGACGAGGCCATAGAGGGTGTACGGTTCATTGCTGAACACATGAAAATCGATGACGATGATGAAGGGGTAAGGAAGATCACTACAGTAAAAGTAGTTTCAAAAGTGCAATACGGACTCTAGGAGAATTTAGCATCCACCTCAAGGCTAAGTTGGGATAGGAAGATTTCGCTAGATGAATGATAGTTGAAAAGTCAAAATTATTAATGCTATGGGGATTAGTTTAACCATTACTCACTGAGATCTTAGCAAGCATGAGCATCTTTTAGCTAACAAAAAAATTGGCAGTTAGTGTCCTGCTCCTGACATGTTGAGGTGTAGAATAATGTTACATTAGGAATAGTTTGAAAAGAAGCAAAGGTGCATAACATGTCTCAGAACAGGCATGTGCTTTACCTTCTCAACACTGGTGGTATTGATGTGATTAAGGGATATCTAGAGCCAACAGCTGTACATTGTTACATTGGGGAGAAAACTTGGAAAGATGAAAAGGAAAAAAAAAATCCAAAAATAAGCTTTTAAATGTTCAGCACAAATCTGAAACTGTATGGTCACTTTGGATAAATCATGCTGGTTTCTGTCGGATATTATCAGAATTTCCTGTTTGATATAACAGTTTGCCTGAATTTAGCAATATTCAGGCATGACACTGACCAAAGAATGTCAACAAAACAATGGAGGTTTATATCAGCTGCTTGTGTTCTCACATTGATAAGACACTTTTAAATCTGCACTTTTAAATAGCTTGCCCATCCCTTTAATGAAGAAGCTGCAGTATGTTATCCCCAAAACTTGCCGACCACTGTGTCACAATGCATGCACAAAAGCCTCCAAACAATAATAATGCTACTAGACAGTAAACACTGCTGCACAGCACAATCTAGACTTAGTTGCCAGGTTCTGTGTTTGTAAACTCTCTACCAGGCCTGCGGCAGCAGTGGAGCTTTCTGGAAGTTGCTTGTTTGAATTTTTAAGAGGTTCACCAAGGCCAAACAATAAAGGATTTTTTTCTTTATTTTTTATTGTTTTTTTATTCTTCTTGCTGTTCTTTCGCTGTTTTCCTTGTGTAATGTATTTATAGATATTTCCATGCATACTTTATATTTTGTGTGGCTGTGTGTATTTGCACTTTTTTGTGGAAAAACATCTCTAAATAGTAAATGGGAAGGAAGTGCTTAACTTGCACTTAATTAAAAAATAATGCATAATTAAATGGTTATGAAATCAGTTAGCATGGTTTGGTGTGAATTGCTTTGTACTACAGGGAGATTGTTCAAAGTGGTAGTGAATGGAACCCAAAGTCTGAAAAGTTAAATACCTCAAAAGATTATGAATGCATGAATGATGAATTATACATTGTTTTGCGATACTTTTAAGAATGTTTTGTAGTTTTAATATGCATTCATGGTGAAAGGGAACATGGATAGCATTAAATGAGTCAAAATATATTAGAGGCAAAGTAATCCCAAAGGATTTTTTTTTTTTTTCAGATTATTTTACAAACACCAGCATCACAAATATATACACCCAGAGGACTCATGGTTCACTCATGGTTACATAATGTAGTTATATATAGTTATACATCATTGCCTTTGGTTCCATTCAACACCACTGTAAAGAGATCAGTATGTTTCTCTGCAATGAACCATTTCACATCAAACCTACTCTGACTGGTTACATTTCAACCACTGAGTGGTTAGAATATACAGCAATGTACATCTGTAATGTTGGATTCAGTGTAGTGACTGACACATTTTGTCCTTCACACAGAAGACTGGACTTGATTTCCAGTCTGGACAAACACATTATAGAGCATCATATAATTGGGTGGGACTTTATTCATCTACATCTGTAACATGATTAACTCCGATTTTATTCCTTGTGATTTTGAGTCCTTTGAGTCATGAAGTGTTCATACAGGCATTTTCAAATGATGAAAAAGGTTGTATCTCTGATGATTTTATGTCCTTCAGTAATGATAACAAACGCATGTTCTTATTGTTAGATCATAGAGGACTGGAAGTATGTGGCAATGGTGATCGACCGTTTGTTCCTGTGGGTTTTCATCCTGGTGTGTGTGACCGGAACTCTCGGCCTCTTTGTTCAGCCGCTGTTTCAAAGCTATAACACCCCTGTAGCGAAGGACGAGTGAGTCACATTCTTCTTTTTCTTCTTCCCTTTCATCCCTTACTGCAGTTACTGTCGGAGATACTTCTGACACATTCAAATGATAAACTTCTCCGTCTCTCTCTCACAATCTTGTTCTCACCCTTTCTTTCATGTTTTCTTCTTTTTCCTTTTCTCCTCTTCTTTAGCTTTGGGGATTTCTAAATATGCGCTGGTTAAACTCAAGGAAACATTTGAACACGTCTGAACTTCAGCAATAAGACCGCGTATATAAAGACTGAGATCCACCCCACCTGTGTGCTGACTGGATAGCAAAACTCCAAATTGTACAATTTAAAATATGCAAAAATATGTTGTGTGACTGAAATTGTTTTCTGCTGTTGTTTTTTTATAAGCTACACATTTAAATGCTGAGAGAGCACAATAGTCCCAAGGAACCTAGATGTTGGTTTTCTAATTTCCTTAATGTTGATCTGGTGGGCACACAATATGCACGTTCAAAGCAAGTATCTGCATGTCTTCAGGATTTTTCCTATTTTTATGTAAATTGGGGATTCCTAAGTTTGATTAAATCTTATTCAGTCTTGACCATCACTGATCTCACCAAGGCTTTGTTGCTAATCCCTCCCCTATAGAGTACAATACATTTTATCTGAGCCACAAATAAAACATAAACACTTGGATGTGTGTCAGTTTGCAGGCTTACCCATTTTCAAAACCCAGTATTTGCAGTTCAGGACCTACACTTGAAATAATACTAAAATTGTTCAGTGATACCACCACACATTTTGTGATAGTACTTAAGACCTTCAACACAACATTATGTGAATGTATCAAGAACCTTCAATTAATTAAGTGTTTCGCCAAATGTTAAAAAGTAAAATGGTTCTTTTAATTAGCATCCACTCAAATGTTCTTTAGGGAGCAACATTTTTTATGGCATCACTAAGAGAGTCCTTCCTGGCACCTTTATTTTTTAGAGTACTTTGGCTTATCTGTGCTTCCTTACATTAAAATAGATGCTGAATATGAACACGCTTCCATTCAATGGCTGGAATGCACTGAGAAACCTTTGTTCTTCTTAGCAACATTTTATTGACTTTACCAAAGACAAAATATTTTTGTTACCTTTTTTCTGTATTTATGATTATTTTGGGCTCCAATTATATAGAAAAAATGTATTTTTGGGACAGCAACAAAGTTATATTGATATAATATTTGTAGTGTTTTACTGGCAAGAATTCAGTTACTAACAAGATAAAAAGTTTGAATTCATTGTCTTGGCTGCTCAAAACTTTGCACTGTGCTCCTTTGGCTTCTATGTGTTTAAAGGAACAGATAAAACATTTTCCATTTACTCCAGAAGTATTAAATCAGTCAAGACATGTCTGTAGTCACCCATGTCTGTAGTCGCCCAGATTTTCGGTAAATACACCCCCACTCAAACATACTGTAATAATTTATCACCTCCACAAGTCTGAAAAGGTGGCAGGGGGTGTGTACAGAAATGTTTGGATCACTATTGACTTCTAGTGTTAACAGTATTAGCACTGTAGCTCATACAGAAAATTACAAAGCACAATTTGGGTAACTGTGTCAATGTTGAACCATCCTAACGAGGAAAAGAAGAAAAAAAACCATGAAAGATAACATACGTTTACATAACTGCTAGCTCGACATAAAACATTGCAAATCCCATTGAAATGCTAGCAGAATGTAGCATGTTTGTCTAAGCCTCTTTTCACCAACTCTCACAAATGTGGCTTATCTAATGATGTACCCCGTCATGATTTTTGTGTTGGGAAGTTCATGTACTCAATCTCTGCTCATGCATCATTAGACACAGTTTGTGATGTTGCAACCTGGAACCCTGGAACACACTTAGTGAGTTGTTCATTAGAATAATAAGATTAATGTCTAAAGGTTAGTATCTAAAGTATTCTGTACCCAATTCCCTTACAGCAATAATTGAAGATTTGTGAAGGTGATGACTAATGTTAAATGATCAGCGGTAATAATATGCAAGCTCTAGTTGGGTGAAGTTTGAAGAAAAAATTGTGATTTACACAAAATCTGATTGTGTTTTGAAGTACATCAACAAATGTGGAATGCATTCAGTCAGTTACTTTCCACCTTTAGTTCCCACCACACCATCTGAAATGCTGAATCAGCATTTCAGCGGCTCTTACTGAATGAAAGAGCATCATAATTCAAGGCTGATTCTAAATTTCAGCAAAGGATCTGTCTCAAACCACACAAAAGTGTTTTTCATAAAAGTGAACTTACTTTTTCATGTTTCTTTTGAGTATTTGCGCTTTTTAAGGTCTTTCATTTTCATGATTCTTTAAGAAAGTTTTGCATGTCCAAAGAAACACCAGGGATGTCATTAGAGTTTCTCTGCCAGTGCTAAACTTTTGTAAAAGCTTGTTTTGCCAAGACTCACAAATCCCCCCCCAAAAAACTTTTGCTATTAAGCTAATATCTTTAAATGCGCATTTACTTTTAACCATCACTTTTTATTGCCTTAAGGACAAGGGTGTTGAGGAGAATCTGCAGGTTTTGCGTCCCTGATTTTAGATGTTTAAGTTAAGAATGCAGAAAATTATTAATGTTTGAAATATAATACAATAAAGCGATTGTCTTTATTTGCCATTACTGTTTGAGTTCTGGGAGTTTCTCTCTCTCTCTCTTTCTCTCTCTCTCTTTCTCTCTCTATTTCCTGCTCTCTCTCCAAATATACTTTTCTGGCATCTTCACATATTTTTGCATTTTGTTCTTTTTATACATTACACAGATGCTACATGGCTCTACAAATACGTCACAGCATTAGAGGGTGAGTAAGGTGAGAGAGAGAGGGTAAATAAACAAGATTAGGTAAATAAAGGGTGTGAGGGGCCTGTGGGAACGAGAAGAGGACAAACACTGCAGATCCTCTTTGGGGAAAACCACAAAAAAGGACGTTTATGAGAAATGACCATCTGTTTAGTCTAGCCCTGGGTGTATGAAAAAAGGATCACTCTTGCAGAAATAATATACCACACTTTTATATCGTTTGTAAATGTACTGTCCTATTCTCCCAGTTCATACCGTTCATATATATATGCACAAATTCAGCCTAAAGCTGTTGAAGTTATAAGGATCCGTGCTGCTCTAAGGCTTAAAGGCTCAGCAACAAACAACCTGGGCCCGTTTTCTCGTTAACCTGGGAGGTGTGGCGTGAGGGCGTGTGAAGACAGTCAGATTCTTGTATTTCACGCTCATTGCGTGAGAGTTGGCAGTAGTGATGCTCCGATCAGGATTTTTGCCACCGATACCAAGTACCGATTTTTTGTCTAGGTGATCGGCCGATACCGA
>JBBMFX010000080.1:13765984-13777007 GCA_037832545.1 Rhabdalestes septentrionalis | reverse complement strand
AAAAAATCCTCTACATCCTGCTGTCTAAAAAGATGAGGGTGCAATCCAGGCCAAAATTATATATATATATAGAGAGAGAGCCCTGTGCAAGCAGAGCTTCACAACACTATATTTTGCTGTATATTTTACTATAGGCATGAAAAAACCCTGGTTTTAAGTACATTGTCAATATATCATAAGAACTGGGCCAACAGAAGTGCTGAGAGTATTACCATCAAACTTTCTTTGTTGAGATAAGCGAAAGCAACAATAACGAACACTGGAAAGAGTTAGAAACTTGTGTTCATTGTATCATTCATCATTGCTAACATTGCCCATTGTAAAGGCGGTGGTCAAGCTCATAGACCTGTGACCTATGAACATTTTGGTAAGCTGCAACAAATACCGGTATTGATGAATGAATGTAATTTTTTTTTTCAGATAAATTGCATTATAACTTGCCTATTTAGAGATTTAATTTTACTCACTGGAGATATTTTGTCTATCATATGTGAAACTATTCAGCTACATTTGAGACTTATGTTGCTATAGAAGTCAGCCTCTTGTTCAAGTACAGCTGTTATGAGTCACATAGACGATAAAAGTGTACAGAATTCAAATTCTTACAAGCACTGTTTTAGTTTTATCTTTGTATTTCATTATTTGATTTGGCTATGTTGTCATTGAAGGAGCATTGAGGGGCAACATGAAAGTTATAAACATGGGGTTATTCTAGTAAAAATATTGTGTTCATTATTGCTTTAAGGGGAGGTTTGGAATAGGCTTAATTTGGTAGGGATATCCGTACTGTTGTGCAAGTGTCCTTGCAGTGAGGTTTGTGTGTACATGGTGCCAGTGAAGATATCCTCTCTCAGCCAGTCATGTTGTGTTTGAGATCATGTTGTGTTTGAGATGAGTGACAGTGTGCAACTGTCACACGAAGAGGCACTCCACGTCTTCGCACATAAATAAATCACAACAGGACAAGGCTCTGTGACTAACTCGACTGGGAGGAGGGTGGGGGTGGAGGAGATATGGCAAGAAAATATGTGAGATGTTCTTTGCAGACCTTCAGTGTTTGATTCAGGTGGTGTGACTGACAGTTTTATGTGAGAACAGCTATTCTAACTATTGATGTACTAAAAACAAAAACACATTCAAAATGCTACAGAACACCTAGAAAAGTATTTTATGACAACTGACACAAACCTACATTTACATTTCTAAAGTTTTATTCAGACACGCATCATAAAGTTTACTTTCCTTTTAGCTACACCAGAGAGAGTGTAATAATCCACGCTTGTTGGAATAAGCCTTTATAAAGGTCTACACAGGCTAATGTTAGTTGTCATAAAAGCATATGTAGATGTTATGTAGCCTGCCCAACAATTAAGTGTTACAGAACAAATGTGTTTTATATTATGAATTTTTTAATCTTGCTTGGTGACAAGCGTGTCCATTTCTGATTCATTTGATATTCTAATCTCATTTTTGTCAATGATTTGTCGCAGATATGGAATGACTATAAGCTGAAATGGTCCCCAGCAGAATTTGACGGTATTGAGTACATCAGGGTTCCGTCCAATAAGATTTGGAGGCCTGACATTGTGCTGTACAACAAGTAAGCCCAGTCAGTCTGCAAAATATGACCTTTGAAATTGAGTTCATATATTTTCAGAGACAGTCTTGGATTCCTAATTTTTTTTTGGAGGATGAGGGAAACATTCCCCACTGCAATTATAGAAGGTCACTGTAAGGGTAGAAAGTTATCTCTCAAATGACATGTGTGAAATTAAAATTTTTAAACACCCTTCCTCCGCAGTGCTGTAGGTGACTTCCTGGTGGAAGACAAAACCAAAGCTTTGCTCAAATATGATGGAACCATTACATGGGTCCCACCTGCCATCTTCAAATCCTCCTGCCCAATGGACATCACCTACTTCCCCTTCGACTACCAGAATTGCTCCATGAAGTTTGGTTCCTGGACCTATGACAAAGCCAAGATTGACCTGGTGTTAATCGGCTCCAAGGTCAATCTGAAGGACTTCTGGGAGAGCGGCGAGTGGGAGATCATAGATGCGCCTGGATACAAACACGACATCAAGTACAACTGCTGTGAAGAAATATACCCGGACATCACCTACAGCTTCTACATCCGCCGCTTGCCTCTGTTCTACACCATTAACCTTATCATCCCATGCCTCCTGATTTCCTTCCTGACCGTCCTGGTGTTCTACCTTCCATCAGACTGTGGGGAGAAGGTTACCCTCTGCATCTCAGTCCTGCTCTCTCTCACTGTGTTCCTGCTAGTTATAACTGAGACCATCCCGTCCACTTCCTTGGTTATCCCACTAATTGGCGAGTACCTGCTCTTCACTATGATCTTTGTTACGCTCTCTATCGTCATTACCGTCTTTGTGCTCAATGTCCACTACCGCACGCCCACCACCCACACCATGCCAGGCTGGGTCCGCACCATCTTCCTTCGGGCCCTGCCTCGCGTCATGCTGATGCGACGCCCTCTGGATCAGTCAGAATCCTTGGGGAAAGGTGGTGGACCCGAAAGTGGAGGTTCATCTGGGATCAGTGGCAGCGGAGGAGGAGGAAGAGGAGCAGAAGGGAAGAAGAGGAAAAACAGCAGTTCTCAACAGGGGGCAATGAACTGTTTGGAGTTCGGTGAGGGCAAGAGCTCTGGGGAAGCTAAAAAGGGGGGTTGCCCATGCCACCCGACAAAGGAAGGGCCTGAGGGGGACTGTGGGAAAGTGAGCCGTCAACTGAGCCCACAGGCCATAAATACAGTGGTGGCATTTTCTGTGGTGTCGCCAGAGATCAAACAAGCCATAGAGAGTGTCAAGTACATCGCAGAGAACATGAGGAGCCGCAACAAGGCTAAAGAGGTAAGGACACGCTCTCACTATATTAGGGACTAAAGGAAATATGACCATTTGTTTTATTTTACAAATAATTTAGCTCTTTGCAATCTGTATCTGTGACACCGTTTTTAAATAGGTTCTCTCACATGGTAACCAATCATGGAAACACACAACATGAGAAACACTCTCCCCAAAATAGTTTCACACAATCAGATGCGTGGCCACGTCCATCACTGGAGGAGTGCCATCGGGATAATCTTTCCTTGTCACTCTTCAGGCACAATCTGGCTTAGATTACTTGCTGTTAACAACTAAAGCAAGTGGATAAAGCCTAAGACCCTGAGATGTTCCCAGCCAAGCAAGTCCGTTTGCCATGATGCTTAGTGTCATCGGTTTGAGCACTGGAATATCCTTGTTTGCATACATTATGACTCATAGCTCCAAATCTAGCATGAGTTTGCAGAACAAGAGCGCACAGCAAATTCCGAGCGTTTAGAGAGGCGCTTTTATCTAAAAATACAGCCTTTAAATCCCTCTGTGGAGGATCAGACTTTGATATGGAAAGTGTAGACATTTCTGTACCTCTCTCACTTTCTCTCTGTCTGTGCCTTGTCACTGACGCGGCATCTTGGCGACGAGTGACATTAGCATTGTAGCGATTTATAGATACCGGTTTTTAGCCCTTTATGGCTGGAATATTATGATAATCCTGGAATTTCTGCTTTACTGACCTTCTCTTGGGTCTTCTCTCTTTCATCCTCCGCTTTTCACCCCATGCCATACATCTTACCCTTCCCTTTCCATCTTTGCATTTCACGCCATTCCCCATTCCTTTTCAGGTCGAGGATGACTGGAAATACGTCGCCATGGTGATTGACCGGATCTTCCTGTGGGTTTTCGTGTTGGTCTGTGTGCTTGGAACCGTGGGCCTCTTCTTCCAGCCTCTCATTGGTTTCCTCTCCTAATGCAAGCCAGTGGCACACCCTGGCATAACTGTCCCAGCCCATTAGAGACACTGGACAGTCAGTTTCAGCCCAAACCACCGACACGCCAATTACACACACGTCCGCTTCGTGACAGTGAAAAGAAAATTGACTGACAGCTTGGCACCGCAAACCAGGTGCAGATGTTCACTACCTGGTGCAGCAAACAGCCAATCACGGCTTGAGATTCGCTACACTGGAATGGCGTACACCTAAGACGTCTCACTAGCTAGTTCTAATCAATAAGAAACTAAAGATGTGTTCAGACAATCTTCGTTAACTCATAAAGTCATCAACTGGTAATTAAACTGATTAAGTTTAGACATACGCTGGAGATTTTTGGTTCTGTTTTAGTATATTCCACCAAAGTACGTAGTGCATGTAAATCGTATGCCAGGTGACAGAATCTCACCTCTTGCGCAAGATTTAATCTGGCTAGCCCAACTGGAAGAAAATTATTAATCCCATAGCAAGCATTTATCCTCTTTCCACACCTGTATGCCTGTACCATTTTAAGAATTGTTGCTCAGTTTAGGGTAGCCGTGCTTCAGCTGGTTCAACCAGTCCCCTGCTGCCCACAGCACTGACCACTGGTTTTAATTGCTGACCAGTTTACCACTAGTTAATACAGCTAACAAAATTAAGGTTAAAATAAAGTTGAAAAGTGATAAAATGATGTAAATTTGGATGAATTACCTATAATTACATGTTCGCTAGTGCAATTTTTTTGTAGGCCAGGCCAGCTTTGCATTTTTGTCCGAGGCCTAGAGCATGTGGAGCTCTATTGTGTTGCACTACACCTATCTGGAAGCATCTGCATTTGTAATGCTACTCACTTTAATTAATTTGTTCAAGTGATAAATTGACCCATCTTACAGTTTTTTGTCTTAACTACCTGGATTGTCTGAACACATAAGTATATACTACTCTTCGCTTGCGAGATGATCCCTGAAAAGTTATTTTATTTGTAGCTATTTGAATATACCATTGCTTATTTATATATCATGGTTACTATGATGGTCAAAGACCTAAATCTAGGAAAAACTGCCAATAGCAACTCAGGAAAATTGAGCAAAAAAAGAAATGAGAGGAAAATCAGCGCTGGTGCAGAGAAGAATGTTGTCATAGCTTGGTGTGTTTATTGTGGGGAAACAGCCAACCTTCTAAGCATGAGATAGCATTAGCTTAGGATGTGGATGATTAAATAACACACTCAAGTGGGTCAGATTTACATAGCCGTTCATTTACAGGCCCCACTTCCAATTGTTAATTTGTGGTTAGCATTGCTTTAATTAATCCGCCTTCTCATTAAGTGTCACATCACGCTGTGCTGAATGCTTCCTTTTTCCATTCAAAAGGAGGATGTGGGGTTGAAGGGGGGGCGGGATGTTTGAACTGAAATCTTCCACAAATGCTCTAGCTTTCCAACAGCGACTGCGTCGCATGATTCCCTTGACACTTCTCCCTCTTCCTTGCCCTCTCCCTCTTTTTTCCTCTCTCTCTCTCTCTCTGTCACAGGCGTAATCCCTTCTTCAGTGTCACCATTTAACCTTTTTTTCTTTACAAAAGCTGCACTTCTCCATGTCAGCAGCTGACACTTTTGTAAATCTGCTTTTTTTTTCTCTTTCCCTTCACGGATGTCCTTCAAATAAATAGCACTTCTTGTCTGACATCAAACTGCCTGAATCACGTTGCTAACGCCACTGACGTGCGTTTCTATTAATTTTCTATGAGCATTTGGGAAATGCATGTGCTTATCTCTGGCCGCCCGCAGTGACAGCGGCTGTACACGCCTCTGGTTTTGCAACTGGCTTTAGTCGTGTTAAAAGAGCTGTTTGAAGTGGTGGCTTTATCATGAGTGTTTCTTAGGTCTGATGTAGAAGAGACTGGGGGCTTTATTCCATCAGAACCTCCTCACCATAGGAACAGCTGTGTTGAATGGAAGCAAATGGAAGAGAACTGACCCTTATTTGTTTTCAACTTGTGGCTAAAAGCATTTCAATACCAATGTGAGGAGGATCACATTAGGATAGGCTATTTTGTTCTGGTAAGATTTTCCTGTTGGGCTGCTAATGTGGCCAAATTAAGAGCCAGGAGAAAAAAGTGAAATCTCCTACCCGCTTATCACTCATTCTGAATGCTCTCATCAAAATGCTAATGTGGCTAACCGCTAATGAAAGCTACCAGAGATTGATCAATATTAGACAAATAAAGTTTCAATTATTTGACTAATTTATCTTCTGAGCTGACATACCTCATCTTAAAGCTAATAGGGAACAATAAACATAAAGCAAATACAATTAAACTAATTGGTCCTTACATGCTTTAACAGTATCACACAATGTGTCTAGCCACAAACAAAAAATGTTAACAGAGATGGATTAACAGTGGGCAAATAAATGGACAGGATTAGCTCTCCCCAGCTTTGGACTATCCCCGTATACCCCTAACATGCTAATGTGGCTAAACCAAATAAATAAATAAATAAAAACATGCCAACTGGCCCCCAATAAACTTTGAGAGAAAAAAGACTGACATGGCTAATCAGGAGTGAAAATTAGCCAGGATTCATGAGCATTAGTGAACTAAATAATACAATAATACTTTTATAATATCATACCTGTATCTAAAATATAGTTTAGAATGGCTAACCATGAATGAATGTGCACAGACTTCGATTAACATAAAGCTAATGCATTTACATTATTAGCTCATCTAAGCTTTCATACTATTCTAGTTTCCCTTGCAATGCTAACGATAAACTTACCAAACATAAATAAATTAAATATTCATAAACAAACAAAAGAAAAATGAAGTTTTCCATGCAAATTATTATTTCTGGTACCTTCAGCACACAGGTACAGACTGCCACCCATTTGTTTACACAGATTTGTGAGTGACCAGTAAGTGGAAGTCCAAGAAAGGTGTTTCTAATCAACTGGTATATTAAAATGCATTAAATGTATCTCTAATGGCCAGAGTGTAAGTACAGTGTGGGTGTTTCTAATAACGTGGCCCTTGAGTGGAGGTACAAGATACATGTTTCTAATAAAGTTCCCATGTACAAGGGGGTATTACTAAAATGTGTGGTATGAGTAGATTCAATGAAAATATTCATTTGTATGGGTTTATCCTAAATGTTAAGGAGCCCAAAAGGAGCATTACACAGAAAAAAATGCTATTGATGTGCACACTTTACTGATCCACTGGGTCCAGGCTGAGCCTTTGTAAGCCTCATGAAAACTGCTAAGCAAAGTCAGCAACACTATTTTTGTGCATGTATGTCTGCTCGCTGTCATCCTGCATCCTTGATTAGCTGAATGACTGTCACTGAAGTGGACCTCACATACCACATGCTATATACTGACCATTTTTGCCTTTCAGTGCTGGTAATGTTTACCAATACACCCTTAGCTGAAAATGATTGAAATCAGGACTTGCAAGAGAAAGTTAATCCTAAATACATCTAAGAGCATAAAGTGACTATAAAGCTAGCAAGTAGCCAATTAACACTGTATGCCTAAGTCTACATGTCTACATGAAAACATGTGATAATTTATCTACAATAGTAGCACAATGCAAAATCATCACACATTTGCTTCAAAAAAGCATTTAGCTTTAGGCATGCCATGCTAATTGGCTACTTGTTAGTCATGTTAGTCTCACATCTATTTTTGGACCTTTTTTAACAAAGAAACAAAGCGTATTTGATTTTTTCTTAGTGAGATTTAGCCACATTTAGCATAATGCTAACTGGTAGGGTAAGAGCTTCTATGATTTGTTAGCTACGTTAGGTTTGTAACTCCAGTGTAAAGCTTAAACAGCACATTTCAGACACTAAACATGTACTGGCTGATCCACTACATTTGGGTCAAAGCTCGTTTTTTAAAACAAACTGTCACTTTAAAAGCCTTCAGTTTGCCAGCGTCGCCTAATCAACTCCCATTGTAAGCTCTTCATAACCAGATCACCGCAAATGAGGGGAAAAAAAACAAACAAAAAAGCTGATCACAGACCACATGAATAAATTAATTTAATATTCTTTAATCACATACTCACCACCTCCGATTAGCCTAATCCCCTTTTATGTAAATTAGGGAATTGAAGCGTGTCAGGGAACGAATATTAAGAGCACAGGATAAATATGGCAAATGCAGATCGGAGGGATAGATTGTATAAATGTGAAATAATGAGACCGTGACAGAGGGAAAGAGAGAAAGAGAGAGAGAAAAGGAATAAAAGAGTGAACAAGGAAAGAGGGAAAACCTTTAAGAACAACAAAAAAAATCTGAAAAAAAGTTAAGCACGAGTTGGATTTAAGAAGTGATTTTAATCCTCTGTGTGTCTGTAATCTGACTAAGGTTTCTCTAACAGTTTAAAGAAGAGGACAGTCTCTCTTTCTCCCTCCCTCCCTCCCTCTGTCATGACATTTACACAATCTCTCCCCACAATCTACAGTTGCCATACATAGCATGTGCTCATTTCATTGTAAAAAAAAAATAATGATTTACAAACAAAATGTCTAAAAATGACTTCAGATAAATATTTTTAGATTAACTTTCATTCTAATTTAAAAGTTAAGATTATTTTTCTTTCTCCACTGAAGTTATTAAGTTTTAATACATAAAGTAAAAGTATATTAGTATATTCATTTTTAGGTTTCATTTTTACTTCGGTCATCATTGTGATTATGCTCCTGTTGTTTAAAAGGGTCTGTTTCCACATCTCTGTTCCCTCTTTCTTTTCTTGTTCTCATTTTCCTCTCTTGGTTCAGACTACATGCAGTCTTGTGTGTTACTATATATGGAATCCAAGGCTTCTGTCATGGCAACAGCATCCCATAATGTAAGGGACATTTGCAGTTCCATGTAGTCGTTTATCACACACACACACACACACACACACACACACACACACACACACCTTGATCTGATTATGTCACACCTGGACTCTGCTGTGGTGTGTGAACCTGAGCAATGGACTCATGTGGTAATGCAGAAATGCATCATTGTGAAATATTAAATTATAACCTCACAATCAGCTCAGAGTCTTCCTTCAGCAAGCTGAAGGTAAAATTGGTAGTAGAAATTCATAGTTCTTTGTAAAACTAAAGTGGAACATCTCAGTACATCCAGCAGGAACACCACTAGACTTAACTGAATGGGAAACCTGCCCTGGCCTGGCTCAATATAAAACAGGAAACGTCAGTGCATAAACCATAAATTGACCTGTTTCAACCTAGATTGTTTATCTAAACTATACAACTTAAACATTATGACCAAGTAGGTTCACTACAGAAACTACCAGCCCCTTTACTTTGGGGGCTGCTTTGCAGTTCTCGAGATGAAGCTAGAATGTGATCTTGAGTATTAAACAGCACAGAGACGTCTGTCTAGAAGAAAGACAGCCAGAGTGATAGTAAAGTCTCTGTTGGGGGTTACCACTTGCAGCCCACCAAACTGCATGTAAGGCCATTAACATAGAGATGGAGAGCAAAATGTGCCCACCCTCAACAGAATAGTTGCAAATGTAAATTTTTTCACAAATTCCATATGTATTCAGTCAGTCAAAACATGGCTGTGTTCCAAATTTGGCTTCTAAATGGAAAATGACAATAAGCCCTAAAAGTTAACAGTCACTCAAAAAACACAACCCCTAAAAATGCACTGGCTGAACTTCATCTGGGCTGAATAAAAAAATGTGTAATATTGATTTTTTTAAGCTGTCCCTGCAGTGAACACTGTTTGCAACTTCAACCGAAGTAAAAAAAAATCAAACAGAGTCAGAAAGATGTGACGTTGCCCTTTTATTCAAAGATTACAGCCGTGACACATGGGAGTTAGATTCTTACTCGCCGACCGGGTCTTTTTCTTATAGGCATCAAAATTCAACAACTATTTTTCAAATACGAACCACTGATCGATCATTTTACCAATAAAATTTTAACAGCTGATTTGCTTAATTCCACCTTTCTTTGTTTCTACCAATAAAGTATTATCACCTGATTTGCTTAACTCTACTTCTTTGTTTCAACCAATATTTACAGGATAAATTATCTCGAATTAATGTTAATTCGACACCTCCAGTTAAATTAAAACCCATATAACTGTGCCACGCCAATCACCATCAATCTGTAAGACACCCCTTTACAAATAGCATCGAAAAATATTTAAAAGTATGAACGTGTGTGTGCACTTTATGCATTTGTCTGTGTATGTGTGGGTGCATACATTAACAGTCATGCTACTGTCTGAGTTTGGGATTTGTGTGTGTTTGCGTGTGTGCATATGGCTTAACGTCCAATATAAAGCCTTTTATCACCTAAGCCCTTAAATCCCGCATACACTTTATAATTTAAAAGAGTTTAGTGAAGAATCAAGTTCAGAAAATGCTTTGAATTGCAGTTCAAGTACAATGTAGCTGAAGAGTAGCAGAAACACACTGTGCTGAGGTCTTCTGTGATCTTGCCTGTATGGTTTCTAACTCCATGGCTTACTAAAGCAAAGACAAAATTCAGGCTTTTGTGATGTTTTTACATTGTTTTTAGATACAGTCTATTGTTCTTACATTTACATTGGCATTTAGTAGACACTTTTATCCAAAGCAGCTCCCATTCCCTAACTACAGGGGGCAGTGTCCCTGGAGCAGCTTGGGGTTAACAGGCTTGCTCAGGGACCCTGTGGTGGTATGCTGAAGGTAGGATTTTTAGTTTTTAGCTATATAATGCATTTTCTTCCATGTGTAAATCATGATTGGAAGCAGTATTAGAAATCACATGACATGGTGTTTTCTGGAGACGGTCGCTGTCCAGAAATTTCCCCATGTGTAACAGTGAAGTAAAATCAGACGGGAAAACAGATGGGAAGACGTCCACATTCATATGACTCTTGTACTACTATTGTCTAGTTTTGCAATAATTTGGGGGGGGAATTTGTTTGATGCTCTTATCTAGGATGACTTAAAATCATTAGTTACAGACACAGTCTTACAGTCGTTAGTTATAGAGACAGTCTTACAGTCACTAGTTACAGAGACAGTCTTACAGTTATTAGTTACAGAGACAGTCTTACATTCTTTAGTTACAGACACAGTCTTACAGTCTTTAGTTACAGACACAGTCTTACAGTCATTAGTTACAGAGACAGTCTTACAGTCATTAGTTACAGAGACAGTCTTACAGTCATTAGT
>JBBMFX010000080.1:13745414-13762154 GCA_037832545.1 Rhabdalestes septentrionalis | reverse complement strand
CCTGGTTCAATTAGTCACAGCTGCCACTGATGTTTGCACTCCTGGCAGCCCATATTTTATCCGCAAATTTTACACACCGCCTTTGTGAAGCAGCTGTCTGGCAGTCTGAAAGGGGCTGAAAACACTTCAGCGGGTGGAAGTTCGGGAGTGCTTTGAATTTTTATCTGATCCTCAGCTATGGCAGTATATCTCATCTGCTTCCGTATTAAACAGACAGAGGGAACCCATTTAAGGTCAGTAGATGACACTGATGGTCAGCTTCCCATAAATCCTGCTCTCTGCCCGTCCGTCGTTCTTTTCGAACAGGCATCTGTTAACCGAGCCGTTTTAAAAGTGATTTATGGCAACGGTTGCAGTGAGTGGCGCCTTAAAAAAAAAAAAAAAAGTTGACGGGAGGCGAAAAAGAACGAGGTTAATGTTGGTCTGCGACACTCTGGGAAAGATGACCCATAAAAAGAAAGAGGGGGGGAAAAGGAGAGAAGAAAAGAAGTGGAGTGAAAAGAGAATTACACACAACATTAAGCTGCTTACTCTCAGGATCGGCGGCCCCTAATGACTGCAACGCTACGAGCCCAAAGAGAAGGGGGGGGGAGAAAAGACGGAGCAAGGGACGAGAGAAAAGAAACAATTAAGGAAATCTGCGGAGGATTTCTTATTTATGTTACTAGAAAAAGAGAGCCATGAGCTAAAGTGTCGAGGAGCTTAGCTTTGAAAAGATTAAATACATTTCCATGTCGCTGGAATTGCGCACATATAGAAGGCATGAGGGATGCGAAGCTTTTAAATGAAGATCAAAAAGCCTTTATGATGTCTTAATAAGTGTTTTGTGCATTAATGGCGTGCATAAATCAAACTTGCTCATGCACGCCTCAGACGTGTGCGGAATATCACAGCCCAACACGGCTCCTATTAAAGCCACCCTGCAAGTAACCACCAATTTGGAGCCTTTTGTGGAAACAGGAGGACAAAGATCTAAGTGACCTTGTGTTTAAGTGAAGGGACGTTCTACATTTTCCAGCCTCTCTTTAAGAAGGAAAATCAGTTCTGATTCGATTGGCTGCACAACCCAGGCTCCACTGTGCACACAAGTCCTCAGAGACGTCAGAAAAAGAAACATCTGCTGCTCTTTGCACATGTGTGGATCCAGAGGAACGAGCCATTAGCATCCCAACAGCGCATTTAACCGCTTGCCCCACATCTTCCACCCCAATAACTGTGCCACAGACTTTCCGCAGTAACAGCACTCCATATCGCATGACAGAATGGGTAGGGCGACTGAAATTTTTATTTAAACCAGCTCATGTTTGTGACATCACAACCATGGCGTACTCAAAACCATTGAAGCTTTTTGAATGAGGCACAATGTGGGGCTCATTTGCATGTGTCTCAACGGGACAGGGACAAATCTAATTGAGACAGGCTGGAAAGAAGGCCATGCCGGAGTGGGTTATGGTACATCGTGGGCTCTTTAGAAGTTTTTAGCATACTTAGAAAACTCCACTGATCAAACACAAGGTCACTTAGATACAAGGACCTAAAATACTAGTGATGTCATCTGGGTGAAACATTTGTGAGATGAGTGCAGCAGGACAACAGGACTTGTGACTTTGAGTTATGAGAGGAGACAAGGAGGATGAAAGGCACGAGAGCAGAGAGAGAGAGAGAGAGAGAGAGAGAAGTGTTTCAGAAGTGTCTTTCCCTGTACAATACACACAAACACACACACACACATTCAGACACATACACACACACACAGAAACTGAAGGTCTCTGTGGAGCAAGGCAACATCGTATCAGTGGGTTTGAATATTTTAAAATAAAACAGAACTCGCCTGAGGAATGCGCATTTGAAATGCCCATTTAAATGCCCCCTTTAATTTGAATTATGCTAATCTGATTGTGATACCCATTAATTAGCATCAGTGTTATCAGCAGGCAGATCCACTGTTTAACAGTGTTTCTGTCCTCAGCAAACCTTTCCCACTGTGAGGTATAATACGGAGCTCAATTAAAAAGCAATAGACTTTCTTCATTTTTGGCCTTATTATTACCATATGTAATGCTGTCCACATAATTAGAAATCCCTTCACTGTATTTCCTCTCTCTGGCCATTTTATTAGAAACACCCACATTATATTTTCACATTCTGGACCCTTTATAGGAAACACACACACTATACTTCCAGTCTCTGGCCATTTTATTAGAAACATCCACATTATATTTTCACATTCTGGACACTTTATAGGAAACACACACACTATACTTCCAGTCTCTGGCCATTTTATTAGGAACACCCACATTATATTTTCAAATTAGGGACATTTTATAGGAAACACCCACATTACACTTCCAGTCTCTGGCCATTTTATTGGAAACACCCACATTATACTTCCACACGCTGGTCACTTTATTTGAATCATCCACATTATCACTTTACTGTACACACCCACATTATACTTCCACTCATTTGCCACTTTTTTAAAGAAACGTCTTCAATGTACTTCCACTTATTGGCCACTTTATCAGAAATGTCTCCCTTATAACTCCACTATATAGACAATTACTGTAAACCATCTGTTGCAGACCCCCTTTATCCCTCATCTCTGTTCAGTCTCTGAAAAATGTTCCTGAAATAAAATGCTGGTTGACCATTAAGAGCACAGTGGTTACAATGACATCATTATGGGTGTATCGGGTGCCGACGTAGTGCTGGGATTATGGTTCATGTTACTCTGGGTTGAAAATAGCTGACTCCAAATGATCCATTCAAGAGTGACTCTGTGATTAGAAACTGGCAAAGAAGTACTAAAGTACAACTTACACAAACTGTGCAACAAAAGAGGAGATAACTGTACATAAGCAAGATGGGGATTCTAATAAAGTGATCAGAGAGTTTATACATTGCGGCAAGTGTGTGATGATTTTGTTCTGTGGTTTCTAAGGCCCCCAGGCTTCTTTGGTTTGAGAAGTTCCATGAACTCTTTTACCTGTTTGCTACGCAGGTCTTGTAGCACAAAGACAAAACTCAAGAGGCAAAATCCATAAACCAAACACGTATTGGGTGACTGAATACAACAAATTCTTATTCATTTGTTTTCTGTGAGAGCGTTAACATTATCTATGGTGGGGGAGGTGTGTTGACATATCTGTGACCTAATGACACAATAGTGATGTTTATGACTGTTAGCCTAATGTGTCACTCAGTTTTTGGGATGTCCCGGTGACACTGTGTGGGTGTCATCATTATGACAACTTGAGGTCCAGGAAGGTATTCATTTAAATTATACTGTTGCCATGACAGCCAGCTGTTCAGGCCCATCACTGCACCAACCTAGAGGAAGTCAGGCCAAACACATGTGAACTGGTTCATATAATAATTTAACAATTATGTTAAGTTTTCATGAAAACATTACACCGAACACCTTGCATTTTTTCTTGGCTAATTTCAAGTTGTCGTGACAAAGACACCGTCATACAATGTCATTAGACAACCCAAAAGTCATTACAGCAATAATGTGTCATTAATGTGCATGCCATGTATCATGTCATTCTTATGATGGTTTAATGTGACCCTTAGGTAGACACCTTCAAATAAAGTGTCACCGAATGTGCGCTGTTTTTAAGCTTTCTGTGGATTAAGTGTGATATGGAGCTATGGTGGAATTATACACATGCATGTATTCTCAAGCCCCTGATGAGCTGAAGCAGTGGTGTTTAAAAAGCAAGGACATCAACTTGCATAGTGGTTTGTGATGCCT
Organism: Rhabdalestes septentrionalis; assembly: GCA_037832545.1. Lineage (NCBI taxonomy): Eukaryota > Metazoa > Chordata > Actinopteri > Characiformes > Alestidae > Rhabdalestes > Rhabdalestes septentrionalis. Next base: position 13,758,397 of record JBBMFX010000080.1, on the reverse strand, counting down.
ATGTCAAGGTTAGCCAGTTTTACGCATGCCAGCAATACAGTTGTAATATTGTCCGTGTTGTGTGGGATGTAGCTGCGGTTTTAGAGTGTCGAGACATGAGAGAGAAGTTGTCATCCTAAGTCTGTTGTGCTACCGCAGCGTTGTAGTGTTTTGTCATTCAGACAAGAGACAGATGCAACTGATGTATTATTAAAGGAGATCTCTGAGCTAAACAGCTCTCCTCTCTGTGCTAATGCCTCCCGTCTTCCTGTCCTTTTAACTCATCGAAGTAAGACTTATCGCCAGAGCAAGCTGGACAAGCTTTACTGAACGTTTTATAGACCGATTTCATTCAGTCAAGACAAAGAAATGATTCTCAATATACAGTGTTTGGGAGTTGCTACTTAATGTTAAGAAACATTTTAAAATGCTACACTCCAAAGCTGGACTGTTCTACATAACTGACGTTGAAAACAAACTTAATCGTTATCCTGCAAACAAATGACATGATTATACTGATCAGTGTGCTGATTTTTAAATGTAATTTATTTGAAATAACTGAAGATAATTTGTCACTATGCTAATAGCATAATGACAAATCAGCATTTTAATATTAACTTAAATACCTTTGAGAATACTAAATTTCCCAAAACATTAGCCTGAATACAGCTGAGATTGCTTGTCATCATGTTAATGTTAGCTTGATTATCTTAAAGATTACTTTTAAATAATATTTCCTCGTGCTATGTTAGCTTGTCACAATTGATATAGTTTAACATGGAACTTAAGCATGCTAATGTTAGGTAGATAAGTCCAGGGGCTTTAGCATAAAACTAAAGAAACTAAACAAAATCGAGTTTGAAAATTGCTACATTAAGGAAAAATGAATATTATTTTAAATTAATAGCTTAGTTGTTTTGATAAAACTTAGTTGAGTGGCACAACAACCAAAAAACGAAAACTCTGGCAGCAAAATAAGTCGACAAAATAAAAGCCCTGACTGCCTGAACTAAACCCTCAAATTGACATAATGAATATGTCCATAATGGCTGACAAAATAAAATTGCCGAAGTGTTTGATTCACCCCGCATAAGTGGAGTAAGAGATATTTTACAAAGAATTACATTTACAGAAATGTTACTTTGTACAATTGTTTTACAGGAGGTTTTTCAGGCTAAAAATGTTCTAACCTAAATGGCAAATAATTCTATCCATTTCAGTGGTATAACAGACTGAAGGTTTAAAATGCTTGACAGAAAATGCTGAGCAGGAGACGAGGCTTGGCGAGTGAAGAGAGTGAAACAAAACCAACAAAGTGTTTTGAATGTCCTTGGCTTCATTATTTATGGCTAAAGTCGTCAACAAGAGTTAGTTATTTACGCTTTCCTAAGTGCGCATCTCAAAACACTTCATTTAAATGTTGTTGGTAAAAGCCATCTATCAGCATTCAGGCTGCATACTGTAGACGGATGGCTTGTGTTTGAAAAACTATTTAAATACTTCCCGAATGTCATCCGTCTATTGCTCCCTTGCATTTTAATATGCATTTAATTATGCTGCATTTGTCATGGACAATTGAAAAGGTGATTTGATATGTCATACAGAGAGAGAGAGAAACCCAGAGAGCGAGCTGGTGCGTGGGAGAGCGAGCTGGAGAGAGACGGAGGTGATGGAGTACTTACCTTTGTGTTGAAGGCTGATTGAAAGCAGTAATTTCCCTCTGATTGGCCACACCTCATAACTCCATATTATGCAAATGCATTACGTTCCCCATCGTCAAGGCGCCAGTCTTGTCCTAAAACCACTTTAGGGTCGTGTGCATCTCGCTAGAGGAAATGATGTAAAGGTGCTTTTAAAGCACCTCGTCCCTCCATCTGTCTTCATAAAGCATCTCAACACAAGCGCCATAAAATACTCCTAATGGCCGCCCGCATCACTCAGCTCAATTATCACGCTGTTCTCGGCCTGGAGAGTTTAACAAAAGCATCGCACCTCTGAGAGATGTTATGATTAAACACGAGGGGAAGGAGGGTCTCAAGTTGTGCTCACTCACTCTGCACAAAGTCTAAAGAAGACACACATTTAAAACAAATTTTCAGTCTTTTAAAAGTGATCTCAAGGGCGTCAGATAGGACCAAGCATTCAAATGGTACGACCAACACAGTCTAGTACCCTGCACTTCCAACCTGCACATTACAAACAACCCACCGCCTTTCCTGGTTAAAAAGAAGTTAAATAGCTGGATGAAGTATAGCAGACTGTGGTTGCAACTAGACTCTGTAGGAAGATGGATCTCCAGGACCAAGCCTGGGTGACCACTGGTCCAGAATTTTTCAACTGATGCACTTTTAATATAAATTCATGAATTTATTTCTATTTATTTTGTTTTGTTTTGTTTCTGTTTTTTTTTAAAAATGAGAAAAAACTGAAACTATGGAATTGTTTGACTGACCATTGATGCCCATCATGTTGTTACAAGACATCAACCTTGGTGCAATTAAGGAGGTCAACAACAACAGGGCTTTCCCATTCTGACCACTGGACTTGAATAGATTGGTGCTGGAATTGAATGGCTTGGATCAAACTCAGGCAAGCCTGAAATCACAGTGTGGAGACTAAAAAAACTGTGGTTGAAGCATTTAGGTGTTTCTGACAATTTATGGCTTGAAGTAATGATAAGAGGTTCAAACGCTCTTGGCGAAGGAGCATTGCCACTCTGCTCTGCACATGATGTGACTGTGTGAATGACTGAGACCACTTGCAAAGTGTCTCCAAAAAAGATCGCATTTATCCAGAGACTGTTGTACTTAACACTTAGATCTGACCATGTCTGGCCTTGTGGTGGACCAGAACAAACATTCAAAATGCAATGTGAGATTAAACAGATTACAGGATACTAAAGGCACTCCCAGTTTAAGATAAGAAAGACTTTTGCCTGCTGGAGGAGTACAAGACCGAGGTTGTGCCCTTAACCTTGTCCTGAAAAGTAGAAAAGACCTGTTTTGCAAAGTCCAGGTGAAATAGAGTGTAATTACCTCCAGGAGAGTGTATTATGGGTATAAATCATGTCCAGCAAGGCTATGGCTGTCTCTGTGTCCATGTGTGCACATTTGTCTTTGGGGCAGGGACCATCGAGGAGATCCAATAAGTCAAGAGCTTGAAGAACATTTGTGACAGCAGCCTGTTCCGTTCCATGAAATATGGCTGATATAAAAAGACATAATTTACATTTTATCTGTCTGTGGGACACAGCACTAGTTCTTTTGAGAGAAGCAGCAACAGAAATGTACAGATGGTTTAATTCAATAGGCCTAGTGACATCAATTTTGGGGCAAAATCAGTGTATCTCGGTCTTAATGGTCTAAACAGGGCGAGGAGACAGTAGGGTAAGTGCAGTCTTGGCAGAAGATCATGCAGGGTTGTGTGCTTGGCAGTGGCGTGCAGCAGGGGCCTATTGTGGGTCCGCTTCAGTAGAGCGTGAGTGGGGCCAGGCTGGGCTCCGAATGTGCTGATGGGAGCCTGACCTCTCTGACTTTGAAGGGGACTCGTACAGACTTTAAAGCCAGAAAGAGCGTAATAGGATAAGACAGTGGTAGGGACAGCAGCAGATTCGGCTGACCGCTCACTTTCAAAAGACGCCTGTGAGAGAGCGAGGAACGCAACCGGCACTGTCATCATACCAGACTGTCACTTTCATGATTCCAAAATAATGCCATGACAATGTATGAATTCATTTCGGTTTTGTAATCTATTTATTTATTCATTTATTGATTTTACAATGTAGAGAGCTGGCATGATTACAGTCCATCCCTGTGCGCGTTCCAACTTATCAAACCTAAAATTAATGAAGCCTAATTTATAGACTGTAAATCACATAATGTAAATCATATTTTTGCCATATTGCACCCTCCTGCCCCCAATCCCTCTTTGATATTCCATTCGGAGCTCTGCAAACTAGCCGAGCTTGCTTGTACTGGAGGCCTGAGGGTCAGTGCCTGCCACATAAATGTGATGACCTGCTCAAATTTCTACCTCTGAAAACAGCAAAAGTCGGTTTTTATATACAGTAGCACCACCAACGAAAAACGCCCTTTGGCACGGGGCCGCAAGGTTGTTGTGACAGCTTGTAGCTTAATCATACACACTGCTGCACACAAGAGCATGCAGAGGCCTATTGCATGCACACCACACATGCACATCACGTAGACCGGGCCTGCTTTGAATTAAAAGCGAGAGATGAACATGATTAGTCCCCCTTAAAGTCTAGCGACGGACGCGAAATGTCTCTGTGGGCTTTTCTAACATTCATGGCCGCGTCTCCGCCACGACTTCACCTGCATTATTTCTTTATTTTGCCTCATTCTTGATGCAGCTGTATGCAGGTATGATTAATAATGTATTGGCTGTTGAATAATAGAGCCACGGAGGATTGGAGCAACTACAGAGGCCGACTCCACTGAACATTTTAATAAAAGAGAGATTTCTCGAGGATAATGCCATTATTTGCTTGCTTGAAGCATGTTCAATTCTATTTAAATATTATGATTGGAGAAGGATTGGACATTATGTCCCAACAGCATGGTTCAATGAAGAATTGCAGGGATGGGTTGGACTAAAAACTGGCATATAATATAATTGTAATGTCTTGTTGATTTATGCATGCTATTTCTTTCATCATGAATAATATAATGTTTGATTTTTGTCCTTTTGCCCTTCTTCAGTGCCGATGAAAGATTTGATGCCACTTTCCACACTAATGTCCTAGTGAATGCATCAGGAACATGCCAGTATATACCACCAGGTAAGACCAACCATCTTACACAAATGGAAATATATAAATATCTGGAATAAGAGGCTCAGATAATGAAGGCTTTCACTATAAACAGTCCATGTCTGTACTGGAGTGTACAAAGGTTTTAATTTAAATTACATAGGATTATAGTGAAATCCCTTTATGCCTATAGTGAAATTATATGCCTGAGGTAGATCTGCATGAATGTGCCCATATGCATTTGAATGGCAATTATGTGTGTCAGAGACATAATACTGTAAGCACCAAACACTACCATTCTACAGTATGTCAGTGTTGATGCTCTGACATGAACGGACCACCAGTCAAATAATATCTGTTCTTCGGTGGTCCAACCCTTTTTTTATTGAAGGATGGGGTAGAAGGTGAATGATAAACTGTGCAGAAACTGGAGGCCTGCAGTTGGGAATTGTAAAACAAAGTGCTCTTACATGGTAGATGCTTCTGATATAATGGCATGTGTAAATATAATATGTAGTTAAAGATCTGTGTGTGCTGTTTTGATAGGGATCCTAAAGAGCACCTGTTATATCGATGTGCGCTGGTTTCCATTCGACGTGCAGAAATGTGACCTGAAGTTCGGCTCCTGGACGTATAACGGCTGGCTGCTGGACCTGCAAATGCAGGAAGTGGACATTTCAACATATATCCCAAATGGAGAGTGGGACCTAGTGGGTAAGACACACACACACACACACGCCTGTATACAGATCAGTTCCTACAACAGTGATTTTGGTGTCACTTAATGATCATACCACAGCTATAAATTCATAATCTTGAACATAACAAGACAACTAAGCCACAAAAAAAGAAAAAGTATATATTAAAAGCATTAATATACTGTACTTTCACTTTTAAAAGTCTAGAATATCGTAGACTGTTAAACTCATACGGCGCATCACTGCGCATTCTGCGTAGCCTTCCACCGCACGCAACCAAACTATTTGTACACAAAGTTCGTAAGTACACCGCTAACTGCATATAGGTCAAAACACTCACGTCTCAATTTTTAAAAGATTTTGTGGGACTGAGCACCATAAACTCCAAATGTCGTATGTCAGGACTGTTGCAGAGGACTGTATATTCCACACAAGCACAAAGTCATTTTAACCCTTAGAAGTCTAGGGTTGCGTAGCTAGTCATGTAATAGGTTGCTTTCACATTCGATTCACAGTCTGCACCAGCGGCACTTCTAACTTAATACACTTTTGAGTGATTGAAGGGAGGATTTTATTACCACAAAACTCAGAAACATCAATCAAGAAATGATTCAGAAAATAAGTGTTATTGTTATGTCTGGTGACGCTGCACTGTGAGCTCTAAGGGTTAAAACGTGCACATAATTATTAGCACCGGAATACGGATGCATACAGAAATACAAATAAACTTATCATTCTGTGGGTCACAGACAAAAGATTATATCTCTCTCTATCTGTCTCTCTCTCTCTCTCTCTCTCTGTCTCTCTCTCTCTCTCTCTCTCTCTATCTGTCTCTCTCTCTCTCTCTCTCTCTCTCTCTCTATCTGTCTCTCTCTCTTTCTCTCTCTCTCTCTATCTCTCTCTCTCTCTATCTCTCTCTCTCTCTATCTATCTCTCTCTCTCTCTCATTCTCTCTCTTTCATCTTTTGTGACTCGCTCTGTTACTGGGGGCTGTTAGATGTTGGTGCGTTTCTCCCGTGTGGAATTCTAGTGTCACTGACACTGTGTGTGTATGTGAGTGTGTGTGTGTGTTAGTTTGTGTGTGTGTGCCTCATGCTCTCTCTTCCTCATCCTATTCTTATCTCTCTGCATTGATTTTTTCCCCCCTTTTTGTCAGTAAACAGTAAAGGCGTATGTGTGTTCATGTGAAAGGGGGGAGTAAATAATCTCCTCTTTCTCTAGAGTGAATCCCAAGTGCTCACAAACAAACAGTTACGTCTCAGAGAGCGATATAGGACCACTTAACACATTCAAAGCTAATTAAAAACAACAAATCTTGCATTAAACAAACCCAGTACATTCATCTCTGTCAGGAGTTTTGTTCCAACTGCGCTTCTGCATGGGTGGAAAGGCGGAATATTGAAGCTGAAAGCATTCTCAGAAAAGATGTTGTGGCATGCTGGGAAATGTAGTTTTTCCACCTTAATGCTTGGTCACCTTAAAAAAACAATCAGGACACTTTACAGCTGACACACCGACCTTTTCTCTGTGTTCACAGTGGGGTATGCGGTAATCACATGCTAATGCTATATTGTAGCTGTCCAGCTACTCTATCCCCACCATCCTGTCACTTCCTGTGTCATTTTAACCCTGGGTCTGTGGAACAGATGGACCCCTGATGCTAGATGATCGCGTGCTGGCACTCAACCCAGCCAGCAATGCTGCTCAAATAAGTGCCAGTACTGGGCACTGGTATAGTCAGGCTGTAAATGTACACACACACACACACACACACACACACACATACACATTCACATGCCAAAGCCTCAGTTGTGGCCAGATTTCACATAGTGACAGACTGCAGGGTCACGTATTGGGGCAGCATTAGCAGCTTGGTCGCTGTGAAGATGACTCTGTGTTTAATGGACTTACTATATAAAAGAATGTATTCACCAATCAGCCATTACATTAAAACCACTGACATATGAAGTGAGTATCTTGTTATAAAGGGATCTGACATGGAATCAAGTCAGCAGTCAGTTCTTGAACTTGATGGTAAAGAGTAAGGCTATGAAAGACTTTGACAAATGGTGAAGGCAAGACGACTGGGTCAGAGCATCTCGAAAGCAGCAGCTCTTATAGGGGTATTCCCAGTGTGCAGTGGTCAGAACCAAACAAAAGTGGTCAGTGGATGCTGTGACAGGGACATGGGTGTCCCAAAGCTCACTGATGTGCATGAAGAAGCATCAGTTAGCATTCTGTAGCTGAAAACCTAATGATCAAAAGGTGTCAGAACACTGATACTGACTTAATATGTGATAATACTGTGAAATGAAGTTGAAAAGTGCTCAATTTTCCATTAGACTGTAGTTACCTGTGCTTACCATGTGTCCGAACATATCATGTACCCCTGCATTCCTCTGCTGTGTGGAGGATTCCTTGATTTACTTTAGTGCACTGAAGGTAAAAATGGGCGATAAGCAGATTCACCCACCCTGGACTGGCATGTATGTAATGACAAGCAAAACAGGTGAAATGACTCTAAAGTCTGACTGTGACTTATGTGCCCAAATCATCATTCATGACACCCCCCCACCCACCCTGCTCACCTTTGGTCTGTATATAAAATGTTTTTAAGATGTTCTTTTTAGACCCAGACTTCATGTAAAATTCTGATTTATAGCAGTAATAATAATAATAAAACGATGTGAGTAAAGTCAACTATTCGATTCAAAATCCGCACCCCCACCTTCACCAGGCGGTCACCCTGCTTCCATTCTGAAAATCCCTCTCTTTCCCATCTGCCAATAATCTGAATTAAGGTTCAGTTCTGACTGTTGTCATGACATATCGATTCAGGCTTCAGTTCCACACACGCAATAGAGACACACTGAAGTCTGTGAATGTTTAATAGAACACAAATCTGACACTAAGGCAAGCTCAGACATCCCTGCATTTTTTTCATGTTTGATTTCAGAAGAATGGCACAGGAACTGTTGAATGTTACATAAGGATCCAATTAGAGAACACTGGTATGGTGGTATATGTAGATCAGCTTCTCTCTGTTTCTTTCTAACTTTCGTTCTTCTTTTCCTTCCTTCTCCTTCCCACCATCTCAAGAAACTAGTCACAATAAAAGGAAAATCTATAACTTGCACTTAAAATCTTAAAACCATGATGTTATGGTAGAAAAAGGTTAAAGGACCATGTTAAAGGACATGTAACTTACTTTGATATTGTATGTAAAATATTTCATATTTCAAAATGCAGCTTTCCAGTCCATATAATGTAATTAAGCTGCAAAAAAAGTTTTGGTGATGTCAGGATACTGAACACACATATCCACCTAATAAGCTGACAGCCCAGTAGCAGCTTCTAATGTTTAAAATTTTATTTATTGACTTTTACATTGTATTGTATCAAGATGAGCAAGCAAATGGTAATGATCCGAAATTACTAATAGATCTCGTTACATTACAATGTATTAAACAACCAATATCTTTTTTCTTGCATTTTTCTTGTATTTTAGTTTAGTTCATTTAAAAAGACAATGTGGAAAGGCATTTATTTATCAAAACCATTTATGGAACTCTTTTAACCACTTGGTATTAAACCCAATTACCTCCGTTATTTGGGTGGTTTGTGTGGTGCTGCAGGCCTCCAGTATTTCCCCAAACCCGACAGTATCTGCTTAAGGACATTTACTCAAGTACTTATGTGCAATTCTGAAGGATTCTACAGCTGACAGAATATCTCATGATTGTTCCATAAAACTAGAAGAACTGGGTCCTACAACCTTCGGTTCCTCTGGTGATGGTGCCACTGCAGTTCTATAAGCATCTCAAAGTTTTTTCCAGACATTTTGGCAGCTTTTACTTCTACTTTAATTCATTACAAAACACCACGATTTCATTTGAACAACTTTTAATGAAGCACGATTTTAGGCTTGTTTACCAGCTCTGATTATCACATTCATTAGACTGTTTACCGTCCGAAGCGCCGCTCTTGTTTTGACCCTGAGGTATCGTCGTATTGATTGTCGTCCCCTCAGGCCTATCGCAAGAATAAATGGATTATGTTTTTAAAAAATGAGAAAAATGGAAAGCAAATATCAGTGCGATGAATAAACATGACGAGCATTAGAGATATAATCACAGTGGCTTTGTTTGGGGAAGGTTTTAGGGAAAAGGTTGAGTTTCCGATGCTTTGAGGACACCAGACTGAAAAGTAAAGAAGACAGGATAGTTTGTGACAAGTTGGACAAGTGCTCCGGGAATACTGCGAGTAGAGGACACTGTTGTGTTTTTTGGTGGCATTCTGGGAAGTGATAAGTTGCTTTGGTACTGGTGGGACTTATATTTGGTACCCGGTACCCCAGTTCTTCACGCAATGGAGAGAACTGATTGATATCTTATGTCATGTGACAATTCTCTCTGACTAATCATTAGTCTACAGTATCACGTTTTAGGACCAATTCAGTTTGCTTGGAACCATGATGGAATAGTACCACTAAAAATAGCATCAATTACAAGGAACCAGATCCTAGATGTACCAATGCAGGTGAGGCAAGTCAAGCCGGTCCCATGCAGTGTACAAGCAACTGAAGTTATAAGGAATGTTGCAGACTACTCTTTAAGCCTAAAGATTTTTCTTTTAAACACTGCCAGTTTTATTTGTATACAGTAATCTGCAAATGTTTGAACACCCCCAGTCAGGTGACATTATTGCTGAAAAGGGAACGAAAATTAATACACATCTTTAAATGGAACAAACTAAGTAAGATTTTTCCACAACAATAATTGCAGTTTTCTGGCAATTACTGATCTACTGTTCAGGAAAGACAATAAATATGAAATATGTCAGAGTGTTATATGACACATTTTGTTATATGACACATTGTTATGTATTTTTCCCAGCAATATAGAGTAATGGTGCGATAAAGTGTGCACAAGTGTGCCCTCTCTACTTTTGTTTTCTAAGAAAATCAATAAATAAATGCATTTTCAGAAATAACTGGATTCAAACTTCAAATAAAATCCCATGATAACAAAAAAAGAGATAACGGCTCTCACCAATCAAGGAGTTGTCCTGTCCCATCACACCTAAACCTGGGCTCCCAGTACAACCACAGAAAACTAGGAGTGCCAACGTTATTCTCACCAAGAGAAATAACCATATTATATTATATATATATTGTAATTAATCGTCTGTGATTGGCTAAGGGATGTGCCAGTTGTTGCTCAGGTTGACCCTAATCCCACCCACACCTTTTGCTAAACCAGACCTCTAAACATGGATCGACCTAGCATAGCATTCCTAGCATAGCAAGCTGTAGTGATACGAGCACAGACGACATCTCAAATCTTGCAAAACTCGAACACAGTAGCAGCTTTGCTTTTAATGAATGACACTTCTGATCTCAGGAGTGGAGATTGAAATCTTACTCTCTTTCTAATCTAATGACACGAGAGGAGAAGAGACGTGGATTAAACAGTGGATTAAACTAACGAGTCTGGAAGATTGTACAAGTCTTATTCTTTCGGTACTTATCCATATTTAAATACTAACACCAGCTCTGTTTCATCTCTTCGTTTATGACTGAAAATCTCTACAGGTCCAAATCATTATGGTTAAGCGGTCTTTTCCACCCTACCATTAAAATGCCTCTTTCTAACATTAAAATCATATGAATAAACAAACCAAGACCCAAATTAACAAGTGCGTATCATAAGAAGTTCATTACATAACAATCAATTAATCAAAATCCCAGTTAAAACAATGAACGGTGAATTATCACCACTCTCTTCTGAACCGTTGAACACATTCTCAGCGCATCTCAGGCATTTCTCATCACGCCCAATAGAGATTTATGAGTTCACAGCGTTCTCCTATAGCAGTCATGATGAATGTAGGGAATCATAATGTGGATATAAAGACTGGAAGTGTATGAACATGTTGTTTTAAAAACAAAAGTAGCCGAGCACACATAAAAAGACCCCCAATAAAAAATACATCCATCAAGAAGAACAGTAAAAGCTTGATGGCTTAATAAATATAGTGTTATTTGTCATCTTTATTTATTTGTCAGGCTTCTATAAACTCTTTAATCAATCACAGTGCTTTAATCAATCATTGGTGCAAAGCAACAAATGGAAATTATTTCATTCGCAAAATGCAAAGTGCATTGGAATTTAAATATAGTTAAATATAATATACGTTTCGAGTTTACAATGCTCACTCCCACCCCACTTACAACATTAGCCTCGTACTCACAGACAATGGGAGTGAACTAGCTTTTTTTTGTGGTGGAAGAATACGCAGTAAAGCGGCGTGTGTGTGATGGAGTTTTCCTTTTTTTTGTGGCTTAGTTGTGTTTTTATGATTTTACAACTGTGTAAGGATCGCTAAGTGACGGAGGCTAGGGTATGTTTCGAAATTTGTGCAACACCACTGTCGAAGGAACAGATCTGTGTTATAACTAAAGGAGCCCCTGTACTTCATTTTCTCTGTGAACTAAATTCATTCAGTCCGTCATATCCATTACTGCAACTCAGTCTCATTCAGCAATCTCTCTATATTCTGTGATGTCTTTCATTTTCTATTTTGCCTGAATGTAATATGCTTTACAGAATACAATACAGGAGCTATAAAAACTGTCCTACAGTTGTTATTGTGTGTGTATGTGTGTGTAGGAGTGCCAGGGAAGCGTAATGAGCTCTATTATGAGTGCTGTAAAGAGCCCTACCCCGACGTGACGTTCACAGTGACCATGCGCAGGCGGACGCTGTACTACGGCCTGAATCTGCTGATCCCCTGCGTGCTGATCTCAGGCCTGGCGCTGCTGGTGTTCCTGCTGCCTGCAGACTCTGGAGAGAAGATCTCGCTGGGTAACACACACAGACACACGCTCTCACAAACACATCACCCTAACCTTGAGACATCACACTTATTGCGAGATGTGATTTGAAAATGTTCTCTTATAGATCACTGAAACAATAGGAGAATTATAAATATTTCAGTATAATAAAATGTAAAGTGTGATATAGTTGTGTAACTCACAGTAATGTTTAAATCCATGGTACATCTTTTTAACATTTCATAGACTGATAAAGAGAAATAGATGGATCGATTGGTGGATGGACGGATGGATGGATAAACCTATAGACAGGCCGAGTCATTGTTGATCTTTCAGGATAAATAACAAATAACACAGTTTTGCCACATTTCTGTTGTTTCCCAAAATGGGAAAACTATTGACACAGAATGCAAATAGAACACTACAGTTATTAAAATTGTAACAACGTATGTAATTACTGATTTAATGCCAACATTACATAAGATGTGATGAAATTATAGTAAGAGATCCAGACATTTAGGGGTTAAAATCCTAATCATTATGTCACTAATGTGTATCTGAAGGTGACCCTTAATGATAATGGGTGTGCACACACAATCTGTGTAAGCCAGTCTGGCCCATATCATCCACACACACACACACACACACACACACACACACTCACACAAACCCTAACCCATGACATGTGTTATCAAGGAAA
>JBBMFX010000080.1:13733455-13745314 GCA_037832545.1 Rhabdalestes septentrionalis | reverse complement strand
ATCCACACACACACACACACACACACACACACACACACTCACACAAATCCTGACCCCTGACCCGTGTTCTACAGGACACTAGTGCCTGTACAGATTGATGTCAGAGGTGTAAAAGCTTACCAAAGGACAAAATGGATTTTAAATTCTTTCTTCCTCTGTTCACCAGGCATCACTGTCCTGCTCTCTCTGACGGTCTTCATGCTGCTGGTGGCTGAGATCATGCCGGCCACGTCCGATTCAGTTCCTCTCATAGGCACGTCTTTACTAATTCTCCAATATTGCGTTAAAACATGGTCTAAAACATTTTGATGTACGAAAGGGAAGGTCATGAAATGCAGCCCTCTTATAAAAGCCATGTTTGCAAAAGAGTTTTTTGTAGCATAAAAATACAGATAAGGCTCATTAAAATCAGCTCCTCTTTCACAGTACGTGTGCTGAAGTTGTTTCTGAGGCAGCGCTTTGCATGTGGTGCTACTTTGTGGCTGAGCTGAAAATCATATACTTGGAGACCAGCTAGTTTGCAAATTGTATTCTACCTTCATTTATTCTGGAATATTCACATATCTGTGTGTGTGTGTGTGTGTGTGTGTGTGTGTGTGTGTGTGTGCAGCCCAGTACTTTGCAAGTACAATGATGATTGTGGGCTTGTCGGTAGTGGTCACAGTCCTGGTTCTGCAGTTCCACCATCATGATCCTCAAGGAGGGAAAATGCCAAAATGGGTGAGTGGAGACACGCTGTGGCTTTAAAGCAAATGATTACACTTCCAAATGTGCACACTCTGCTACTGATGCATTAAGCTAATAAGCTAATAGGGTCAGGCAGTTTGGTGCAAAATGCTAAGCTCCTGGTACATAGTGATTTTCTATTCAGGCAATCAGTGTGTTTTCATGAAAATCCATTATTTCTTATAGTTCCCATCAGAAACCTGGTTTGACTCCATCAGTCCTTCAGTAAATTAGATCAGGAGCTGCTGATGGAGTTTCACAAATCTGGAGGAATGGAGGAGGAATCTGGAACCAAACCGGTTCTCCTCACCAGCTCTCAAAATATCAACTACATTTTAACAAATAAATCTTTTTAACTACTTGTTTCTTTGCATTTATTCTAATATTAACTTGGCTAGCAGACAGACATTATCACACACTGAGCAAAATATGGCTGCAATTAATATGCGTTGGTACATAAAACGTACAGCTTCGCTCTCTTCAGGTGAGTAGGATGAACCTCCCCCTCCCCCATCACTCAGTGTGGTACTAGCGAGTGCAGATGGCTGTAAGCTGACGTAAGAGTTACTGAGTGTGCTGAGAAGTCCACTTACAGTTTCTTTGATTAATTTTACACACTGGGGACAAAAATAACTATGCCATGCAACTGCACATAACAATAACACATCAAAATGTTTTGAAAACTGAATTAAAATGTTAGTAATTCAGATACAGAACAGTACTGGAATTTTACTGTGTGGCTGGAATCAAAGCTTTACCTGGATTACACCATGCAGACTTTTTGCCATTTTAAATTCTCCACTTTTATCCTGACAGAGTGCGAATTAATCCTCCATAATTGTTAGCCCCCCCAACTCCCCTTTTCGACACAAAAAGTATTTAAGTAGTTTGGGAGGGGTCTTAACAATTATGGAGGGGTAATTCACACTCTGGATAAAAGTGGAGAAATGATAATGGCAAAAAGTCTATTTGCCTCAGCAGGTGTTTGCACTACAGGTAAAGCTTTGAAACCGGCCTCACAGTAAAATGTATCTATTCCTTGTCCTTGAATTCTGCATAGGTTCAGACAGTCCCAGAATAAAGCAGTGACACAGGACGATCGTAATACACTGCTAATCAGGTCCCTTGAATAAAATTTTAATGTCTTCATCTCAACTCTTATTAGAGAAAAAAGGGGCCCCTTTGGAAGTCCGGCTGACCAGTGTTTCTTATTTAGCTCAGGCCCGCTGGGAGCTGCCTGCGCTGAGACAGGTCTGAATCTTTAAACAGAGCAGGACTCGCTGAGGGCCACACTCACACACACTCCATCTGCCCAGAACGACAGGCTCAGTTTGCCAACTTGTGTATGTGTGTGTTCACCAGACAATAAGCTTCACAGCAGAACATACTAAAATGACCCCCACACACACACCACTACCCATTATTGCTCCGCTTATTGGAACTGGTCAATTTGGTGACAGTTTACTGTAGAGTGGTGTTCTGTAACTGTATTTAACTTGTATAGACATTTATACAGGCTTAAAGATGTGAAATGATTACACTTCCTGGGGAGAAACTTAAAAAAGCAGACTTTATGGCAACTGATGCTTGTGGAAATGAACCTTTAAGAAGTGTGAAGTAAAGTATTATCACTTAACTGAACATTTTACACCAACATAGGGACTTCAAACAAAGAATAAAATAATTATAAAGCAATACTTATACATTTTAATGAGAATACACATATTCAGATACACATGTTGTTCTATATATTAATGTACAACTGAAGTTTTTCTGACTTTGGGGGAAAAACACTTAATCCAGCCCCCTTTTTTTTTACTTTAACCTATGTGTGTTTTCCACACCTGGATAAAAGTACATTTAATGACAACAGACAAATATTTACAACAGCTTGTCAGTGGTTATTCCATTTAGCAAATGTTAAGACTGCTGATTGTTTAGGTGTACTTAGCCTGCAGTAACCTGTTCGATTAGTGGATGTTAAGTTTATCTTTACAGGTTTGAAGAGCTCATGTGAACTACTTGAGCGCTGATGTTGGCCGCTCTAGTTAAGAGCATCAGCTAAACGCCGTAAATGTGAATGTACTGTGTGTAATTTTTGTGTAGTTCTACTATTTTGCTGTCCTTTTCTTTGTTCTGTCCACTTTCTGCTGTATCACTTGTGTGAATAATAAAGGCTTATTTTATTTCGCACAGTTTATTTGGGAATTGCATGCTGGTTACTTTAGACAGAACACTGAAATATGAAAACATGACATTGGTACAAAACTGACTGTAGCTTCTCCTCCTTTCCTCAGGTGCGGGTGATCCTGCTAAACTGGTGCGCCTGGTTCCTGCGTATGAAGAAGCCTGGTGAGGAGCGTAAGTCAGGGTATAAGTACGCCCACCCGCCGCTGCACCACGCCAGTGCCAGCAGCATCCAGATGGGCGCCGTGCCTGGCCAGGCGTCCTCCTCCTCAGCCAGCTCAGCCACCAACGGCCACATGAACCTGTACTTCGGCTACCACTCCATGGACAGCGCCTGCTGCCCGGCCAGCAGCGACTCGGGCGTGTCGTGCGGCGCCGGAGGGCGGCCAGTAGGGGGCTCTCCGGGTCACGAGCAGCAGAGAGGGGAGGTGGTGGCGGTGGCGGGCGAGAGGGAAATCCAGCGCATCCTGGCCGAGGTGCTGTACATCTCGCAGCGTTTCCGAGCGCAGGACGAGGCCGAGGCCGTGTGCAGCGAGTGGAAATTTGCCGCCGCCGTGGTGGACCGTCTCTGCCTCGTCACCTTCTCGCTTTTCTCCATCATCTGCACCTTCACCATCCTCATGTCGGCGCCCAACTTCATCGAGGCCGTCTCCAAGGACTACACATAATCACACGATCCTTGCTTTGATATTATTTTTGGTTTGTAGATCAATTAGATGTGCTATAGAAGACAAAACTAACCACCACGTGACTCAGTGTGAGAGGTGAAATTTTTTTTTGTGAGTGTGAGTCAATGTGAAGTGTGAATTTGGTATGAATGATTGCGATTTGGTGTGGACCAGTATGATTCAGTGAGTGTGAGTCAGTGTGAAAAGTGTGAATGATTCAATTCAGTACGAGTCAGTGAGATTCACTAGAAGCACGATTCACTTCAGTGTGTGAGGCGTAAATCAGTGAGATGTGTGATTCAGCCAGATTCCAATATGAGCTGCTTCCAATATGTCACTGTGAGTCAGTAAGTGTGAATCATTAAGATTTGGTGTGAATGATGAGTCAGTGTGAGACAGTGGGATGCAGTGTGATTCGCTGATCTGCTGTGACTCAATGAGTCTTTGTGATTCAGTAAAAGAATGAGTCAAAAGTGTAAATCAGAGAGATTCAGTGAATCATTTTAGATTTCGTGTGATATCCTGTAAGTCACAGCAATTCACTGTAATTCAGTATAAGGATGAGGTGTGTGAGTGTTTTTGAGAAGAGTGAGGGTTTGAGAGTGTGAGACCATGTCTACTGCCAAAGTCAGTTCAATTCTGGTCATTTTTTTGAGAAACGTTAACAAATGTTGACAATAAAAAATAAAAATAAAAAAATAAAAAAATATATATTGACCAAACTGAGTGTATTTTTCAAACATAGTTACTTCTCAGCAAGTGTGTAGACCTTCAGAGAAGCTTCTGGACTTTAGTTTACTGTGGCCGTCCACTGTAGCCTCTCTCTGGAGCACGAGTGATGCAGTTGTTTGGTGTACTGAGTGTAATGCTGACACTCTCTTTGCCTCTCCATATACTGCTGTAAGCTGTTTGCTAAGCTCCTCCCATGTCACCGCTACGTATTTAATGCTTTGTTGTTGTCGTTGCTATTTTGGTTTAATCGGTTTGTCACTCAGTCACTGTGCTATTGTAGAAAAGCAACATCTTGCCTACTCCTAGTCTAAGAAAGCTTTATATTGGAAAAGTTTGAGTGCCATGATTATTGCTGGATTTATAACAAATATCAGAGTGATTTTCACAAGAAACTGTTGCTCCTTAAAGTCTGACTTTTTTGGAACAAAGGAAGGGTTTTTAACTCAAGTCAAAATGTACTGTTTCCCCACCTGAGGCAACTCAGAATCTTTGTGTGGGTTTTTAGCTTGGAAGGCACTGAACTTTCTCAGATTTTGCCAGGAAATCATAGAAACGTGCCGAAAAGAGGTCGCACCCCGAACCGTCCTTTCTGTGTTGTACCACTACTTTGTCTATGGTTTGGAATTCATTTTATTGCACTTTCTTTTATCTTGTATCACTCCATCTGCACTATCAACGACATGGAAAAATGCTGTTGATGTACCAGGGTTGCTGAAACTCCAAAAGACGGAATGCGCAAAGAAGAGATGTAGTCTGGTATCCTTGTTACCGATCAGCTATTTTTATGTAAAATGTACTTCTGTATGTATAACGGCACTGTGGGTAAAGTACAGTATTTCACCTGTAGCTTGTGTCGTGCTATGATCTGCCTCGTCCTTTTATTGTTCAGTGTTTTTTCTTTTGTGGCCTCTCTCTGTCCCCGGTTTGTGCTGTTATCTTCGCAATATGTACAGAGATTATGTAAACACCAACTAACAGTCATTTTCATAGAAAATATAGATTTTAAACAAAACCTCAATAAAAAAATTTAAAAAAAACCTCAAGACTGTCTTGTGATCCAGATTTTTTGTTTCCACCTATAGTTTCTAGTCAAGTGTATAGGGTTAAACTCATGATTTAGTCACATTTTTGAGGAATGCCACTCATTACTGATCTGTTTATGCGTTTATTTTATCAAGGGTATGTTTTGACAGAAAAATAGAAATTTTCTGTAATTGAGCCAAAAAGAAGGCCCAAGGTGTAAATAAATAAAGGAGAAAGGTGTGCCTGTATTAAAGCAGCTCACTCATTGAGTTGGCAGAGCAGGGCTGAGGCTTTGGAGATCCAGTAGTCGCTGGGTCTGCTGGACGGCAACAGCACGGTGACCACAAAATTAGTGGAGTGCCCTGTAAGACAGACAGAAATGTAACATACAGTAAAGTCACTGTCATGTTTTATCACATAGAGCAGCTCTGTGGCAGAAGTGCCCAATCCTGTCACAGGAGAGCTTAGCCTCTACACTGACACCTCATCTGCATAAAGGTCTTTAGGAGCATCCGAATATTACAGGTGTGGTGGCTAATTCTGCTATAGTGTAGATACATATTGATGATTGATTAATAGATAGATGGATGGATAGACAGATATGGATAGACAGATAGATAGACAGATAGACAGATAGATGGATAGTAGCCTGATTATAATGTAGTTTAAATGAAAACATCTAACTGACAGGCTGTTTTTCATGACAATTAATAATGATATTAATTAGACACAATATTTCATGACAACCGACATAAATACATAAAGACAATTATAAAGGCTTCTCCCAAGATGCATTTCTGTCTGATGATGTCATTTCAAATCCACACTGTTGTAACAACTGGCAGCTTTATGAATGTTTATATAAGTTCTTCTTTAGGAGACTTGAATCTTTATGAAAAGCAGCGGCCCCACAGACCAGTTTCATGTATAGCTATTACAAATTATCACAATTACAAGTTACCCATTTTGCTGGCTTGTGGGCCAATATTTCTGATGTACAGAGATTTCTCATGTGACAGAGATGAGCATTTTCTTTTTTAAATGAAAGATCTTTCCGACACTGATAACAAATATTTTATATTCCTTCTTTCTGTGTGGCCTGGTACCAAAAGACTCACGGAGCGATACCAGTCCGTGGCCCGGGGTTTGGGGACCTCTGCTTTAAAGTACAGCATTTGTCATATAGTGCGTTGTTTCCTTAAATCTAAGCTCATTCCCCTGTTTATAAGGGCATGATGTGCTTAGCTTTTTGCACGAGTTTCAGCCACAAGTCAAAGAGCCATTAGATATAAAGGACTGAGCTCCACAACACTGTGTTCATGCTTAAAAAATTTACTGTTAATATTAAAAAATGTACTGTTAATCCTACAAAATGTACTGTTAATCTTAAAAAATGTAGTCATGTTAACATGCTATGAAACATTCACTTACCTTAAAATATTAAGGATGTTAAAAATACATTTGTTTCACGGTGTTAAATATTTCTGATTAACAAACATTATGCATAAATTTGCATTGTTTTCTCACAGGTGGATTGTTAAGAGGCTTCCTTAGATAATGATAACTCTCTCAGCTAAATGGAGATATCAGTCTCAAACAAGAGCTAAAAGAACATTTACCAATGTCCATTTGGGCCAAACAACCCATCCAGATACACCACTGTGTTCTCATGAATGGATGCCGCATCACAAGTGATCAAGTTTGCAGGCTCCTGATGACAGGGCCAGCACACAGGGCCCCAAGTTAAATGATAAAACTAATTTTTAAACTAAATCTTCCATGTGAAAGGGAAGAACCTCAACACGCCATCCCAACTGAATTATTATATACAATAAATAGTTTGTGTGTTTGTAGTACGGGGTGGTCTGCACTGATTCGGTTACCTGTAGTGGAGAGTGTGCCGGCTCTGGCTGCGGTTTTGTAAAGCGGTGCGTGGTACAGCGACGGATCTGGCACGTAGTTCTGCTGCGGCTCAAAGTGCAGCACCGGCAGCATGGGGTTCATCACCCGTGGCAACGGGTCCTCCATCACCATGTTTTCGCAATCCCATCGACTAGAGTCCATGAACATTCCATGCACCAGCACTCCATCCTCCAGGGTGGGCAGCTACAGAAAGTGACACACACACTGATCAACAAAGCAAATACCAACACATTCAGCCGTTTCAGAGACTAAATACACCCAAACTTGACTCCGGGCTCATTTTCTTATAATAATTAGGCTAAGTACATCCATGCGAAGCTCCTGAGAAACTGAAAGTAATTTTCTTTTAATCTAATATTCGCCCTTCTGGAAACGGTTGTACCTTTACTGTGGTACTTTAATGTGGTTTGTAAAAATGAAGCAGGACAACACCTTCTGCTGAGTAAAATGAAAGACCAAAATGTAAATCTCTAG
This sequence comes from Rhabdalestes septentrionalis, assembly GCA_037832545.1. Taxonomy (NCBI): domain Eukaryota; kingdom Metazoa; phylum Chordata; class Actinopteri; order Characiformes; family Alestidae; genus Rhabdalestes; species Rhabdalestes septentrionalis. The sequence goes on along the minus strand of JBBMFX010000080.1, from coordinate 13,737,581 downwards.
ATTTTGGGATATTTCATGAGCTGTAGAGGAGATCATAGTTTCAGTTCCAGATTTCGTCTTCGGTTCCTGTTTGGATTGTGAAACTCCATCAGCAGCTCCTGATTTAATTTAATGAAGGACTGATTGAGTCAAAGCAGTAATACTGGACTTCCACAAGAAACACACTGACATACGGAACAACACCACTGTTTAATGTAGAATGGTGATTGTATTTATTCGTTTTAGTTTTAGTATATTCAGTTATACTAATGTGAAAAAAAACAATCACTGTTCATAATTTTTTTAAAATTATTTTATTAATATAATATATTAGATTTATGTTGTATTTGGTGTAAAACCTGAGAAATAAATCTTGACCCATAAGACACAGAACAGACCTCCTGATCCATTTGGAGCTCTGCACCAGGGCCGAGGTTCTTCAGGGCCTCTGTGACGGCGCCTTGTTCCCGGTAAGTGGGAATCACGTTGAAGCGGAAGTTCAGTTCATCGATGGGCAGGTTATACTTGCGCGCGTGATTCTGCAGGGTCCCTGTTGGACAGGACATAGGACCTGTATAGTGCAGTACTGTTTGCTGCAAGGATGAATACACCTTTACATTTTACAACACCAACCTGTGAGGAAGCCTTGAGGGAAGAAGAAGCCAGAGATCCAGAAAGACTTGGGCTGCCCTCTCGTCACCCAGCTCTACAAACACACAGCAATTTTGTACAAACATTCAGCTGCAACATTTGCTACGAGGGTCTACATATGTGAGTTCATTTAACGCACGTTACGTCTATTATGCTATATCACATATGCCTATGTTTAGCATTACCTCAGTAGGGTTTCACTGGCATCATAAAAAGGCACTTTTTTGCAGCCAGGGGTTGTTCTAACAGGCAAATATCACTTCTGGTTCAATTCCCATCTAGGGCATGAACAAAATCTGACTTGCTAACTAGAGCAGAGGGCTGCAGGTTATAACCCATGCAGAGCGTCGGCTCCCTTTTGTCCTTGAGCAGGACTTTGTGTCCAAAGTGCTTCCAGACCAAAGTGTGTGTTCCCTGCTCTCGACCTTCCACCGAAATGACCCGTCACTGTTTATGTTCCAAGATGAATCGGTCCAATCATGTAAGATGCGGGAAATGTTATTAGCAAGCTACAGATTAAAATGTGAGCAGACCGGGTAAAACATGTTAAGCAGGTGCCCAATGCATCAGTGCATGACAATGCATCACTTCGGTGGTGGTCCATAAACTGCATTTTTTTTTTAAGGTTAGAATGATTTACAGCTACATTCAACAATAAAATATGAGCTTGCTATTTTAAGTATATTCTAACAAATTTCCATTGTATCCAGTCAAAGCATCTTTATGAAATCGTCTCAGTTTCTTGCAACTACATAACACTTATATAATCGTGCCATAGTAGATTAATATCAATGACAACTCACGACAACATACGACATCTGTCATGACCAGTGAATAGCATGATAATGTCAATGTTATGCAACACGTGAAGTCATATGTCATGTCAGATGTCATGAGCTGTCAAAGCTAATTATGTCAATGGATATAACAATGTTCTTACTATTATTGTGTTCTGACAGGCATGGCGTTTCATGACAAATATTAGTGATACGTGATTTTATGACAGCTTTTGTAACATTATAAATAATGACTTGAAATATAGTATCATGAAAAGACAAAATATGTCCTGAAACCTCATAATAGCTTTGATCACATGAAGACTAATAATAGCTTTGATTACATGAAGACTCATAATAGCTTTGATTACATGAAGACTCATAATAGCTTTGATTACATGAAGACTCATAATAGCTTTGATTACATGACAAGCTTATGATGTGGTTATGTCAGTGTAGAAGGAAAGCATTACGACAAGGTAAAATAATCTTCATATGGGAGTATCGTTGTAAAAAAGAGGTGAGGTACATGGACTGGATCCATGATGATTTCACTTGCCAATACATTTGCATTTCTCCCGTGCTTTCTGTCATTATCTGATATCATAAGAAGCAAAACTTCGGAAGTGCAGTCTGGAACCTGTCCATACAAAATGCAAAGTGAAGATAAATTCAATATGTAGGTAACTTGGTACTAAATGATGTAGTGACATTTAAACCATACAGCCAAACCACTGCAATTTACAAGACGTCCAGGGCTTAATAAAGAGGCTCATCAAAAGAGTAGCCTGTGTCTGAGTGTGTATTGTTGTGGTCAAAGAGATTTCTTAGCTCACTGCACTCACACAAACACACACACACACACACGCATACACTGCACTAAGGCGATCTCCTGCTCTTCGCCAGCAGACCAACCATGCCCCATTACAATATGCCTCATAACGCAAGCACCCAGATTAGTATTTTCTGTGTGTGTGTTGTTTTGTGTTATGTAAGGGGATAGTCCAGAACACATAAAATATCACATTCAGTCAGTTTTCAAATGAAAGCTGTGTGTGTGTGTGTGTGTGTTTCTCCATGCATTAATGTTGGATATCTTTAATAAGAACACTCTCAATGGAGCTAAGCAAAGCTTCCTACCCTTAGGACACACACACACTCACACACACACACACACACACAAAGGGGATCCTGAGCGGTCTAACTAGTTCTTGTTGGCATTTTCTCTAGAAGACCGTGAGGTTTATGTGGTTTGAGATCTTTGGAGTTGAGTGAGAGTTTGGGATCAGGCTTTTACACTTCCCAGAAGCGAAAAGACACAGAGGGCAAAAGCTGTGAACTTTTCTCTCCATTTCAGAGGAAATGTGACATAAATGAGGTGTAGAGATTCAGAAGAAATGTTGAGGTCTACAAACATTTGAATGAACTGGTTAACAGGTATTCTGAGAAACGACCTGAAGAGGAGACGGCCAAAACAAACTGTATGTGGCTCCTTCCCAGCAAGGTTAAGGCTTTCTAATAAAGTGATCCCTGAAGGTAAAGTACACAGGATGCTCTGCCTCGAATCCTTAAATATTTACTCATTCCTTCGGTCTCCATCCTAGCTGGTGGAGGAGCTGAACACTCCAAAATAAACTGAGGAAAGTGTGTGTTACCTGCATAAATTCAGTGCGCAGCGCGAGGTCCCTGACCCAGCTCCCCAGAGGCTTGAGTGAGGGATATGCTGAATTGGCCCAATGCTGAGGGACCTGATTATTCAAAAAACTATTGTAGATCCTCTCCATCTCCTCTGACATCACCACCAACCCTGCTATCGCCTTCTGCAGGGTGCACAGGGACACCTGTAGGAACACACACACACACACGGACACACAAACAAAAAAGAAGGGCAATATTTGAGCTTTATGAGAAAGCCCAGAAAACAGAGAATGCAGCTTTAATCGCCCCATCATCATGTTTTTCCAGCCAAGTCCCAAGGGACCCTCTTCTCGCTCAGGATTTTTCCCTCCAACACACCTGATTCAGCTCATCAGCCCATTATTAAACTCTTCATGAGCAGAGCAGCAATCCTGCAGAACACTAAAAATCCAGGTCATACGCAGAGTGTTGGATTGCAGGGGTAATTCAGGAACTCTTATTGATCTAGAAATAGCATCCAAAATGTTTTATTTACAGGCACACATTTCAGAAGGATTGAGTTCTTCACTCCTTTGGCAGTTTTTTATTTGTCTTTTTGGCTTATGAAAATTATAGATCAGATATTAATGTTTCTATTTTTAAATATTATTGTTCCTAGGGCTGCAGCACATCATGAATACCAGAGCAAGGAGTCTTGGTTTGAGCTGTTAATTGGATTTTCAATAGAATGTTTAAGTTGAGTTACCCTTGTGCGTATTACTATTTTTCCGTCATTTTAGATTAAAAGTATACTATATGTGGCCATGCACACAGAATTTTTTTCTTTTTCTCTAACCATTGGTCCACCCAATCGAAAATCAAAATTGATTGAATAGATGACCACTTTCCAATTAAATCGTAAATCATTAAATGTGTGAAGACTTCAGTCCATTTCTAACCAATCAGAGAGTTCAGGGTAAAACACCGGTTCTAGACTGTTTTACACTGTTTATATTTACTGAAATAAGAGTTTACTGATACACTCTAAGTTCTGAGGGTAAACACCGGTTCTAGACTGTTTTACACTGTTTATATTTACTGAA
>JBBMFX010000080.1:13703705-13714527 GCA_037832545.1 Rhabdalestes septentrionalis | reverse complement strand
TGTGTGTGTGTGTGTGTGTGTGTGTGTGTGTGTGTGTGCGTGTGTGTGTGTGTGTGTGTGTGTGTGTGTGTGTGTTTATGATTCCAGGTTATCAGTCACCCTGTCTTGCCCCCTGGATCTAACACTTTTTCCTATGGACACACAACTATGCAAGATGCAGTTAGAGAGCTGTAAGAAAACACATGCATGCACACACACACACACACACACATCACACACACAGCTGCACACACACATATGTAAATGTAGACATTCTATGCTAATAAACTACATGGAGCACCTGTGTGGTCAGTGGAGCTGATAAAATAGACAGTGACTGTAGGTACAAGATAAGTGTGCCTAATAAAGTGGCCTATCGGTGTATAGATGCTTCTGCTTGGGTGTTATTATACAGTCAGGAGTATCGTTTAAAATCATTTTGAATTGCCATGTAATAGTAAACATTCTGAACATGAGTATGCCCATCAGCAGTACACTAAGGGTTTCAGAAGTATCAGAGCATATCAGTATTGGTAGCTATTGGTATATTATGTACTTTGGTGTATATTAATTTGGTAGAGTATGAATGCATCGTAGAATTGTCTGTACTGTTAGTAAAAACATTCATGTTTCAGTAATACTTATAGTAGTACAAATTGTCTTCTGTTTGTGAGAAACGGTAGTTGCTGTGGAGTCAGTAGTACAGCTGAGTCAAGTGGTCGAATAGTCATGAAAATAAAAAACAATTCAGTGGTACATTTTAGATTGGCTCCTCATTAATGTGATACTTTCTCAGTAGCAGCATGAGATAACCTGTTCTCCACAAGAGGGCAGTAAAGAACCCACATATTGTGTTATTGTGGGTAGAGGTTCTAGTCTGAAGCGCAAAAAATGTAGCCATAAAATACATTTTTATTAATTCAATTTTGTGTCAGTTTTCTGACTCTTGTCCAACACTGTGATTTGAAGTAAAATATAATTAGATCTAACTATGTCATTATATGTATAAATATGTGTAATTGTTGAGGTGATAACATCATTTATCTGTCCATAATGAGTGCTATAGACTGACACATTTCTCAGTGGAAATTTCACGTACTATCTACTATGAATTTGTAGTTTGGGTCTGGGTTTATTATCTAATAGTAAGAGCTAGATGTAGCGTCAGGCGCGCAGTAGTTACTCCAATAATTTTTTTTGTTTTTCCTTTCTCTTTGGGGTGGAGTGGGGAATTTTATTTGAATATTGGTTGAATGATGCCTTACAAATACCTGTCCTTATTAGAACAGTCAGTACTGTGTGTCAGCAGTCGTATTTGCTATTGGTGTGTCAGTACTGTTGTTAGTGCAATGTTAGTAATAACATTCAGAGTATTGTTAGTAGAATAGTCATTTGGGTCTGTCAGTATAATAATAGACATTGCTGTCTTGGGCGAACAATTATTGTTATTGAGTGTAATCAGGACGGGATGTCAATAATAATGGTCACTGTTGAGTTTTATAGTTCAATAGGGAACCTGTAGATCAGCAGTACAATTATTACTGTGAGTGGCAGAAGAAAACGAGGACAATTTATTCGTTTTCGTGTGTGTGTGTGTTAGTGAGGTAAATTATATTGTGTGTATTTGTGTGTGCAGTCGGCTACACCACAAAGGACTTGGTGTTCATGTGGCAGTCAGGGGACCCGGTTCAGATGGATGAAATCGCACTGCCGCAGTTTGACGTCAAACAAGAGGACATTGAGTATGGCAACTGCACTAAATTCTATCCTGGAACAGGTACACTAACACACAACACACAGAGAAATATATAAATGTGTTAAACCATGCATACATGTGCAAACCCAGGCTCATATTTTTCACACACTCACACCCTCCCACAACAAAATGCTGACCTCGTGTTTCTACGTGCTCCTAATTTCCACCTGACTGAATCGATGCCTCTGTGAAGCATAGCTCTTCAGAACTTTCACACTGACTCACGCCTGAAAAAATAGCGCTTTGCATTAAGCCAATGTGATTCAGTATGTGCATTGGTACAAGAATAAAACACCTTGCATTGCGTTATTATTACTGACAGTAAATAAAGGTGACTCACGAAGAACAGAATTTGTAAGGCTAGTTCACAAAGTTCATTACAGCTTACAAATCCAAAAAGAAAGAAAAAAAATCTTATTCCCACAAATATCTATTATATTACTGCTGGTGAAATTGTATCAGTATGGACAAAACATAAAAAAATGGACAAATGAATGACCAAATGAATAAATGCATTTTTCTATAGACAACTATTAAATAAGATACTTGTATTTTCTATATAGGCCTAGAGGTAATGTCATCCATCCTGGACCTTTACAATGTATTAATTCTGGAAGCTGTATAAATAAAATGTATCATGCAGCCCTTATGTATATTTTATAGAGTCAGAGTCATTCTGTGGATAAATAAAAAATTTTCAAACATAGATAATGAGAAAAAATCTGAAAGAATTTGTGTGATTCCATACAAACCCACACACTCACATAGACACACACATATAGACACACACACACACACACACACACTCACACCCTTCGCTTTGTTTTTACAGAACCACCTATTCAGTTCAAGCACACACAATTCTCCTGTTTGACATTATGTACTATAGCAGTGTAAACTAGCTAAACTGTAGTTCTCTCATAAGAGTCTTTGCCATTACATAACGCTCCATTCACTTCTTATATAAGAGAACCGAGCAACATAAATCTGCCTCATTACAATCTCTCTCTCTCTCTCTCTCTCTCACACACACACATACACACACACACACACACACTCACACACTTTCCTGCGTTCTTTCTGTGGTCCATATACAACAGTATACTAAAAAGATCATCTTGACACAAGGTCACAAGTTATTCATGACTTGATGCTTTATGATCTCTTGAGTATGTGCACACACACACACATACACATTATAAACACACACACTCACACACACACATCAAACAGACAATAAACCACAGGATTAACACCCAGCCCCTTATAGACTGTTAAACTGCTTTGTGGTAATGATACTCACTTTACCCAAACACTCTATATTGTAGCTTTATTCTCTAGTTTTCATTCGGGCTTTAATCCAATCTTTAGTAAATCTTATCTGTTAGTAGATGAATATCTTTGCTGAACAGACATAATTAAATTGTACAAAGCACAATTCCATTCAAGTGGAATCACTTAAGTGAGAGGAAGGTATAAAAAAAGAAGCCTCATAATGTAGATGGGTAGACCATCAGAGTTTTCACTGCAGATTGAGAACTGTGCATGCGTGATTACTGTTGCATTGTATAATTCTGACCTCATTAAAATTCCACTTAATGGCTACAAGACTGCAAAAAACTGTAAAGTGGATTCAAAGTAAGATACATTGCAGCGTAATGGTTAATTTGAAGATGTACCTCACAGTGATATTTAGACTATTGTAGTACTAACAAAACCATTCTTAAATTTCAGCTGTTACAATTGTTTCAATAAAATAACATAGCAGTATTATTTGGAACTTGTTCCTGATTTGAGTGATTATTTTAAGCTAAACAACCAGTTCTACATCACTAGCTGTGGTATGCAACACTTTTCAGGAGGAGCCACTGAATTTTCAGTTGTTTCTGAAGTAGCTGCTAAATACTTCTAATGAACATAACCGATACAGCTTATAAAAGTCCATTGGCCAGTATTGGAAATGTAATATGGTGAGCTTAATGCTTTTGTAGGAGTAACGCTGGCTCATTTTGATGCCACTCACAGAAAGAATTACATAATCGAAGAAAAGCTATTCTTTACTGCCTGTTCTTGGTGAAGGGCTTCTTTTCAGATGGTCACGCTGTGACTTTTATTTAAGATAATACTTCCAGAATTTTCTCTTAATGAGCTTTTACCCGGAGTTATTATTTTTGTCTTTCCCCATGACTCACTGTTCTATCCAGGTTAAGTTATTTACTCGTTCTAATTTGGACCCTTATCATCATCAGAACAAACCTTGGATGTCACGTATATTAATAATTACTTAATGTACAAATTATGATGAAATTTTGTAATGATTATTATTATTATAATAATTATAAATAGGAGAAATCCAACATAACAGACTAAAATCTTTCTTTGAAATTGACCAATGTCTTTTACTTCTCTTGTAAAACCAGGTTTTACTTCAACAAAGATCACATACTATGGTTTAAAAACATATTAAATGTAGTACATGAACACAACTCTTTCCGAATGTAAGTAAATAGAATGATAATTTAATGTTATTTTAATATATTTCATGCATTTGCAACTAATGTACAAATATGAATTAATTCAATGTGGTGCCTCATTTTTCAGTGAACACAATGTGTCTTCTTGATTTATTTTTTTTAAGCATCTTTCTGTGTCTCTCTGTAGGGTATTACACATGTGTGGAGGTGATATTCACATTGAGGAGACAGGTGGGCTTCTATATGATGGGTGTGTACGCTCCAACTTTGCTGATTGTGGTGCTGTCCTGGCTTTCTTTCTGGATCAACCCTGATGCCAGTGCAGCCCGCGTTCCTTTAGGTTAGTCCACCTGTCAATCAAAGTTACAACCAGTAAAAATCATGCGAAGTATAACTGTGAACCGTTTCTTCTGGATTGTTCATTATTTAGGGTTTAAATAATGTCGTGAAATGTTGTAAAATCTTGAGATGAGAAAATACCATAAATTCTGGATACATTTACTTGATTATTGACATTCCTGTCAGGGTTATATTTCTAAATGTCTTGAAATACAAAAAATTCACTAAAAGCTGTAGAAAAGCATGTGAGCTGTCCATGGTGCTGAAAAAGTGTGACAGCACTGCTGAAGTTATTTCCACAAAGCCTTCTCACCAACATTTTATTGTGACACCACATTAAAAAGATGACCCTTTAAAAACGGTAATTAGCTTATTTACATTTAAATAGGTAACTGTATGGATTAAAGTTTTCCGTCGCTGTGACGGATATCTGTTAACTGAGTGCTCTGGAGTTTAATAATAAGATTGATGCAGATCTGTGTAGGAAAGGCACCTGCAACATAAAGAGAGTACTGGTGCATGCAAAGGACTGTGGGTGCGTGTCTAGTGTGAGAGGAGGAGAGACAGATAGAGAGACACGTGGAAACTGCTTGGGAGCTTGTAATTATGTTCCAACTTACCCTGTTCACTTCAGATCCTCTGACAGTGTTGTAACAGTGTTTACATCTTTACCTATTGTAATAAGTAAGTTCATATAGTGCTGTTCCTTTTTATTTTCAGAAAGATGATAGATTAGCCTGTAAACTGCTAATAACAGTAGTAAGATGAAGAGAAAGGGCCAAATTATTCATGGCTGTCCTATATATTAAAGCACGTTTCTCTTATTTGTGGACTGTGTTCAGATGAACAAAACTTACTTGAATCCTGAACAATACATTACCCTTACATGTGCAAGCTTAAATGGGCATTAAACATCCTTTGAACTCCTCCTGCTGGAGTCGTGACTGACATCCCGCAGTGAGTGTGGTCCTCCTGCAGCAAATATATAGTGGCCCCATTTCTCCACAATCGAAATACATTTTTATGATTGGATGTCGGTGGTGTGTCACAAAGTGTCAGATTCACAAATAGTAGCAAAAAAAATGTCAAAAAACAATGGAGAAAATGCATCGATTAAATAGATGAAGAAGGCAAAACACCGAAACTCAATACTCAGGACAGTGGCTCCGGTGTTGAAATTGCTGTGAGAGCTCAGGCTCAATTAAAAATAAAAAAATAACGGCAGTTTTGGAGTCTGTTTTCTTGTTAACAGAGGGATGCTCTAAATATCCTGTATTTTGGGTCGTGATCTTGGGGAAAATCCCTTATATTGAAGATGAAAATGGCAGGTGTGTGCTTTTGTGTGGTATATCAGCTTGGGGCTTAGGGGATAATGGACAGCACAGCATTAAAATTTGATGCATGGCCCTGGTGGTACGGGCCCGTTTGGTTAAAGAAAATTTTTCAACATAAATGGGAAATCGTAACTGAATAAAAGAGAAAAAGAGAAGGAAATTTTTTTTTTTTATGATGCTCATGTCTGATTTCAGTGCATTGTCCATCACCCCAAGCCCTTCCATTTTTTCCCCCCTCATCTGTCCATTTTCGTCCTCTCATAGGCTCCATCTCTCCCTCCCTCCTTCCTTTCATCCATTCATCTGTCCATTCCAAGGATGAGTACTACTTTGAGGTCAGTTTGCAAAGTGTTGTAAAGTTAGTAGTTCTTTCAAATATCTGCCTCAAATCTCGCTACAAAGATTATGATAAGTGAAGGTTTTGTATTTCTCTCTTCCTCTCTTTTCCCCCCCCTTTCTCTTTAGGTATACTTTCTGTGTTGTCACTCTCTTCTGAGTGCACGTCTCTGGCATCAGAACTGCCGAAGGTTTCGTATGTGAAGGCCATTGATATCTGGATGATTGCCTGTCTGCTCTATGGCTTTGCCTCTCTGGTGGAGTATGCTGTGGTTCAGGTGTGTGTGTTTGAAAGGAGGTGGGTGTATGAGTGACATAAACACTACATTTGGCCTTTTACATCACACACAAACACACACACACCCACACATGCATAAAAATGGCTTTGACTCAGCACTCTTCACCATCCCAGACTCCAGTGCTAATTCAGCACCATCAACAGTGTGTTTCACTGTGTGCACTGAGACGCTTATTCAGTACCATGGACAGCAACATGAGCATGTTTCAGTACCATGGACATAGATTTACAACATTTCTTTAGCAGAGTGGTCCTGCTTTTTCAGCACCCTGGACAGCCCATATGGTTTTCCACAGCTTTTTAACAGTCTGATCCTGTTTTACTGTGATAAATGTGGGTATAATAGAAACATTGTTTGTTTGTTTTGGTTAATGGAGTGGTGACATTGCTCTGAATCTTATTACAGGTCATGCTAAACAGTCCTAAACGCATAGAGGCAGAAAAGGCAAAGATGGCTCAGAAAGAAAAGGAGAGAGAAAAAGAGGCGAAGACTCCAGCCAAAGCCAACACAGTCAACGGCACTGGTGGAACACCTATTCATGTCAGTACTGTACAGGTGAATGAAATCACACTAATTACGCTTCAATAGTAGTTCTAATTACAGATCTAATGTTGCAGAAAACTACAATCAAACAAAGAATAATTTACTTAAAATAAATCACTCTTTACAATATATATATATATATATATATATACTGTATATATGTATATATAGGAATTGAAGGAACTTAGACTTTATATGTTGAAAATACTTTGTATTTAGAACAATATGTTTTCAGTACTTGTAGTTTGGTAGCATAATCCCCTTTAGACCATTTTCCGTGGCAGTTATCTCCATGCACCTTGTCCAGATTTTTCTTCTTAAAAAGAAAAGGTACAATAGCACTTCCCCTGGGAATGTGATTGTAGTGTACCTTCAAAACTCATTTAAGTTACACAACAGAACCTTTGTACATTGGGGAACCTAAATCTTTCTACACAGTACCCTTTTCCTCTGAAAGCCTATGCATTTCTGATTGTTGGACCAAAAGACACTTTAAGCCCTAAAGGAAGTTGTGTAACATGTATTTTTCTCTTTATTTTACAAAACACTGCTGGCACACTGCTGCATGTAAACATCAATACAAATAAAATTAATTAGAAAAAGGTCTATAGACACGATTGAAAAGGTTTAATTGACTTAGCTGAGTCAGTATGTAAACTTTTCTTAAATATTTACAAAATAATCAATTATAGAAATACCCTACATACATTTACATTACGAAATATAATTATTAAATAACCAGGCGTGTGCATGCGTGTGTGCATGTGTGTGTGTGATAGCGTGTGTGTAAGCACAGAAGGGAGATGAAATGGCTGTAATTGAGTTGTCTGAACTGAGCACGCTCAGTGGGACACGGGCGCAGAGGAGAGCAAAGGTTTCTGGGGGATTGAGTCTAATGTGACCCGACAGCTGGGAGGCCGGAAGCAATGGAGCGGCGACACGGGGGGGACACTAGTGTGTGATTGTGTGTGTGAGTGAGTGTAAAGGTTATTTTAGGGGTAAAATCAAAAAGTATTATTAGGTTAGAATGGCTAAAATATCTGTCCTCAGAAGGTGGTGCACTCTAACAACTGAAACACACACACTCAGTACAGAATTAAAATAAGGGATCAGCGTGGTAAGTGTTTTTCACCCAAATAATATCTGGTCAGTGTCAGTACTGTGGTCAAAAATGGGCTGGTAAAACTGTGCACCTGTATAGAGGAGTGTTTGTAACAAAGCTGCCTCTGAGGGAGTGCATAATGTGGGTGTTTCTTATAAAGTGGCCAGAGAGTGGAAGTATAATGTGGGTGTTTCTACTAAATTGCCCAGAGATACGAAGTATGATGTGGATGTTTCTAATACAGTGGCAAGTGAGTGTAGATGTAATGCAGTTGTTTTTAATTAAGTGACCAGGGAGTGGAAGGATAATGTGGCCAGTGAGCAGAAGTACATTGAGGGTAGATGTTTTTTAATAAGGATGTACCAACCAGGCCATTTTCAAAAACATTACAACCAAATACTACAAACAAAAACTATGTGACAGCATTTTGGTACAGTTGAATGAGCAGCATTGAAATATGTCACATTATACGCATCATAAAACAGCAACACACAATGACCAAAATAACTCAATAAAAAAAGGAGCAGACTGCGTGTTTGGAACAAACAATTTGACTAAATTCAGTCCTGCATCCTTGATTTCTCACAAAGCGAGTGGTGAGTATACATTTATGTGTTTATTGTGGGGGTGCTGTGTCAAATCTCCAGGTGGTTGAGACTCGCTGTAAGAAGGTCTGCACGTCCAAGTCAGATCTGCGCTCCAACGACTTCAGCATAGTCGGCTCTCTCCCACGGGACTTTGAGCTGTCCAACTTCGATTGCTACGGCAAACCCATCGAGGTGGCCAACGCTCTGGGCAAATCGCAGAACAAAAACAACAAGAAGCCGCCACCTGCCAAACCTGTCATTCCGTCCGCCGCCAAGCGCATCGACCTTTACGCCCGCGCTCTCTTCCCTTTCACCTTCCTTTTCTTCAACGTCATCTACTGGTCAGTTTACCTGTGAGCCCTCTGCCAGTGAGGCAGGGGTGCAAACCTCTGACCTCTCCTCATGATTCGGTCCGAATATGGTTCCTCTACAAACAATGCCATGCAACGTGAAATTTCAAATTTCAGCACGAATCGATTGAATTATTTTTGGGGTCCAGTCAGAATTATTTTTTACAATGTACTAAATAGCATTAAGATGTTCTGGGTTCATTGTTTGGTTTGATCCTGTAGAATGAGCCTAAAAATTTGTTTGTATCATACTGAATATTATGAATTGCAGTTTTGATTGAATTGTGGAATCGATGAGAGACATCTCTGAGGGTGTGTGAGAAATTGTGAACATGCACGACTGCAAGCATGTTGGAAGCCTAAAAGACTCCCACAACTTTCCCTGTGTTTGGATATTTTGACCGGGCACTGAAGGAAAAGAGACTCTCCTCCTGTTTCTCCACATTTCAGCCGTTTCCCAGGTTTGTGTTCTCATGTAGCTGCTTGAGCTCCCAGGCTTCATCGAGTGTCATTATGTCCCTGCAGTTGATTACTTTATTTGAAAGTGAAACAGTTTTTCACAGCATGATTTTGCAGAACATTTGTGGGCAGCTCTATTAGGGCCAGAGTGACCGTGTAGAAAAACAGTCTCTGTAAAAAACCATTCTGCCTCTGTGTGAACGTGTGTGTGTGCATTTGCACCTTAAGAGCCTTTTTTAGTGTGTTAACCTATATCTATTCTCCCATCTGAATGATGGTACCCCATATACTAAAGTGCAGACTGTGCGTTTTCATGGTTTATTAACTCGGGCTGTTGTCTCTGCTGAGCTGGTAAAACTGAGTAGCGGTGAATCAGATATCGATGCTTGTTGAGGAAAGACCTGTGCAGAAAGGCGTGTTTGGTGCAAGAGTGTGTAAATAACGAGCTTGAGCTGCTGTATTTCAGCCATGCAATAAAGACCTTCTTCATTCACCCACCTATGAGTCTCAGGGCTCTTCTTTCAGTGTTGATCTCTCCTGCAGAAACTGGCATCAAAATTCAGGATATCCTCAGACATGCATCACCTATCCATTAACACGTAGATTATGTAGATGATGACACATATGAACCAAGTACAGTATATATAGAAAAAAAAGACGATATATAATGATGTATAATAAACATAAACTATGTCTTAATGTTTTTATATTATTTATTTTCATTAATGTTTGAGTATGTCAAGCAATTTTGGACAATGCTGTGCTTTTGCACAGACTTTGGGGAAGAATCTTTTCTATTCCAGCATGACTGTGGCCCAGTGCATAAATCAAGCTCCATAAAGACGTAGCAGGATGAGTTCGATGTGGAAGAACTTGACTGGCCCACAGTCACTTTTTTTGTTTCTTGGGTTTTGATAAAATGTGTGATGTGATTAATTCATGGTACCAGTCTTCACACAAACAAAATATCTGGCATTTCAAACAAGTATTTTGAAGAGATTTGTGAATATGTAAAGATATGGTATATATTTGATGTTATTTACATAGCAATAAATGCTATAAGCTTCCATCACCTGTTAGATGTACAATACCGTGCAAAGTCTTAGACACCTGTGAAAATAATATTTAAAAACTGTAGATGAGCAGTGATTGTTTTTCACATGAATATAAATATGGAAAGTACATATGTGTTGTTTCAGAAGTTTGCACTTCACTCAAGCAGAATTAAAATGTAATACTTATACTCGGTTACATTTCATAAGAA
>JBBMFX010000080.1:13680817-13695537 GCA_037832545.1 Rhabdalestes septentrionalis | reverse complement strand
TGTGTGTGTGTGTGTGTGTGTGTGTGTGTGTGTGTGTGTGTGTGTGTGTGTTTGTGTGTGTGTGTGTGTGTGTGTTTCTTTTTAGGTGCGAGTGGATGGACTAACTGGAAACATTCAGTTTGACCAGTATGGTAGGAGAGTGAATTACTCCGTCAACATCATGGAGCTGAAAAACAGTGGCCCAGTGAAGGTATATCATGCAAATGCATGAATGAAACTATAGAAATCTCAACAGAGTTTGTTGCTTGCCATAGGATACATTTACATCATTCAAATGGAACAAATAATTTTGGTCAAAATCTAGGTTGATCTTCGACCACATCAAGATTCATTTATGTCTTAGGTATTTTAAGTTTATTGTTGCCGTATCACAGTTCCTTTGTGTAACAGTAAAATTAAATACGGTGCTTTGTCCATATAGGTCCGTTTTTCTCAACAGTAACTTTCAGAATGAATAGCAGTGTGCACAGTACACCTCTTTGTGAATGAACACTACTGTTTTTCTCCCAGATTGGCTACTGGAATGAGGTGGATAAAATGGTAGTCACCAAATCAGACCTTTTCCCCAATGACACCATGGGTATGGAGAACAAGACAGTTATTGTGACAACCATCCTGGTACGACCATGTTAAATATAAATATAATAGGCCATAGTTCTGATACATCTGGGATGTATTGGCATTTTCTGTATTTCTGCTTTGTAGGAGGCACCCTATGTAATGCTGAAGAAGAACTCTGAGTTATTTACCGATAACGAACGATATGAGGGATACTGTGTGGATTTGGCTGCTGAGATTGCAAAACATTGTGGGTTTAAGTACCAGCTAAAGATTGTGGGAGATGGAAAATATGGAGCAAGAGATGCTGAGACTAAGATTTGGAATGGCATGGTTGGCGAGCTGGTGTACGGGGTGAGAACAACCATAAAACATACACCAACATGCACAAATATATTTAAACAGTACAAAGCTTGTGCATAGGTTGTTATTGCTCATTTAAGTCTGTTTTATGGTTCACCTTTTAGAAAAGTTAATGCATTATGCAACTAATAGTCAGATCATTTAAACTGTAACAGACAGTGACCATCTTACACATTTTGTTGTTTTTGTGGAATCAACCTCTCATTCCCTATTTTTGTCATCTCTCTTTCTCTCACTCTATTATTCTTTCTCTTTCCTCTGAGTCAGAAAGCAGACATAGCCGTAGCCCCTCTGACTATAACATTGGTCCGTGAAGAGGTGATCGACTTCTCCAAGCCATTCATGAGCCTGGGCATTTCTATCATGATTAAGAAGCCACAGAAGTCAAAGCCAGGCGTCTTCTCCTTCCTGGACCCCCTAGCCTACGAGATCTGGATGTGCATCGTCTTTGCCTACATCGGCGTCAGTGTCGTGCTCTTCCTCGTTAGCCGCTTTAGCCCGTACGAGTGGCATACGGAGGAATTCGAGGATGGCCAACTGGGGGCCAGCGAGTCCACTAACGAATTTGGCATCTTTAATAGCCTTTGGTTTTCTCTGGGTGCTTTTATGCAGCAGGGATGCGATATTTCGCCAAGGTTGGTGTGTGTCGATGTTAGCTAGAGCTTTAGCTAGCTCGCATCATATTTTCTCATGCGGCTTTCTGCGTCAGCAGTTCACTTGGGAGTAGCCATGGTGTTTATATGCACACGCTCCTGTTGCTTCTGTTGCTTCTGCCTTGTTGCAACAGAAATTACCCTTTTGCTATCTCTCTTTTGACCTTTCATCTTTCGATGAAACAGTCTCAGGGTTTGAAGCACTTGCTAATGCAGGAGTAGGAACATTCGATTGAGGTGAGGTTTTTAAACCTTGGTCGGAGGTTTCTTACGTGAGCATATACACACCTGGTCGGGGACTGTAAGTCGCAGAAGTTCGCTGGTTTCTTCCCTCTTGGAGTGGTACCGTGTTTCGGCTGCATATTCCCCACTTTGCACATTCCCCACTTTTCTAATGTGTATATGGCTTTAGAGCTATACCCTTGTTGCTTGTTTCTCTCTCTCTCTTTATTCTTTGTCTTTTCATTCCTTCTATATTCACATATTCACATTTACTGAGCATTCTCTCTTTGTCTTATCTACTTTTTTCCCCATACTGTGAAGCTAATACAACGACACCATAGCATATTTTTGCTTCAGAAAGGAAGCATTCCTTTTAGACATGGAACAGTTTTATGGTGTTTGAATCCTAGCATTCGTGTTCATGAAGTCAGTTATAGAGTCATTATTAGAAACAGTTTTAGAACTCTTTAAGGTTGTCTCTTTTTCCATGGTTTCTGAGTGTTTGAGCAGTGATTGTGAGTGCATGGGTGTGAGTTTGATGGCATTTTGTTGCATGTAGGTCCTTATCTGGCCGTATAGTTGGTGGTGTGTGGTGGTTCTTCACCCTTATCATCATTTCATCATACACGGCTAACCTGGCTGCCTTCCTCACGGTGGAGAGGATGGTGTCGCCAATAGAGAGTGCAGAGGATCTCGCCAAGCAGACTGAGATTGCCTATGGAACCCTTGATGCTGGCTCAACTAAAGAGTTCTTCAGGGTGAGATTGAGGAGCATCTGCATTTTGGGAAAGGCAGATTTTATATCCAGAGTTGAATTTCTGGTATAAAAAAAAAACATTTGATTTTAAACAACAATTGTTTAGCTTTGGACATTATAATGAGTTGATTTATGGTATTTATATTTTTACATTCATATTGTTTAATTGATTATTCCTATTGCATTTTCCAAATTTTCCATATGCAATATTTTCCCTTGTACTTCCACGTGACAAAGTGTAGCATACTAAAATTATTTGAGTACTATGCTTGAATACAGCAACGTCTAAAAAAAAAAAGAAACAACATAGAAATCAAACAAAGCATAAATAGGTAAATAGTGCTTAACAGATTTATCTGAAAATCTGTGATAATATTTGGATGAGCACCCATGGTTGAAAACCCTCAGTGCAACACTCCCATCCTTCAGCGCCAGTGAAGCAGAAGTGAATGTGAGAGTATGATTGGGGGGGGATGAGTGAAACAGGCTGGTGCAGGTTGTGTTGTAGACCATCCCTGCTGTGTTCGTGACTCATAAAGACGTTTTCCAGCTTTTATATGCTGATGTCTTAAGACAGGTAAGATTCATGTTACTGATGGATATTCACTTGAACAGTGCAGCAAGAAAAAAACACCATGAATGTATTTTGTACATGATTCTAGAGAGAAAAGCCTGTCCGTGGCTGCATTTTTTTTTTTACATGATTCATATACAAAGAAGCTCTTGGCTATTTATGTTGACCTGACCTCCTGTTTACTGAGATTTTCTTGGCAAGTACGAATCCATGCATCTTTGGTTAATTACTGTTTAAGGTCTGTATGTGTGAATGCGTAGATCTCCTCATGTTCTTTTTTTTCTTCATTTCATTACTCCCCTTTTCCATCTCCACATATCCAGAGATCGAAGATCGCTCTTTTTGACAAAATGTGGCAGTACATGAAGAGTGCCGAACCGTCTGTCTTTGTGAAGAACACGGTGGAGGGCGTCTTACGTGTGCGCAAGTCCAAAGGCAAATACGCTTACCTTCTGGAATCCACCATGAACGAGTACATAGAGCAGCGCAAGCCCTGCGACACCATGAAGGTCGGCGGCAACCTGGACTCCAAAGGCTACGGCATCGCTACACCCAAAGGATCTGCTTTAAGGTGGGTGGAGTAGTATAACAATATGACCCATGTTGTTATAGTATCCCACCTACCCTGATGTAGGCCAGGGGTCCCTCTGACAAAAGAGGTAACCTAGGCAACTGCAGCTGAGAAGGAGTAGGGATGGTAACCTAGGCGACCAGGAAAAGGTTACCTCGGTAACTGCAGGGTGAGAGACAGAACTGTTTAGGAGATGCAGACCAAAGAGTAACCTCGGCAACTGCTGGAAGAGTTAAAGGTGACCTCGGCGACAGTGTAGGGTTTGGTAGCAGAAGTGACAGACTGAATGTCAGTGATCAGGGTGATGTCATGGATATAAAGTTACAGAGACAGCATCTTTCGTAGTAACCAGGCAACAAGCAGGTCCTTAAAATAACAGGCTCAGCAAGCCTTAAAGGTCCCGTGACATGAAAATTTCACTTTGTGAGACTTTTTTTACATGAATTCTCCTAGCCTGCCTATGGTCCTGCAGTGATTAGAAATGACGATAGGTCTAAAGTGTGCTTAGGTCATCCTGCCCCGCTGTTCAGAGTGTGACAGCTCAAAAGGCATTTGGCTGGAATTTGGTCCCGTATGATGTTATGGCGGAAACTTTCTCCAGAGAATTTGCATCCCTACCCTAAAAAAATTAGCTCCATCGACTGTCATGGCTGGCAAACAACCGATGCATGGCAGTTGCTTGGTTTAACAGGCTACTGTCCCAGTTAGCAGTCTCAAATATAAAATAGATAGCATCAGGTATGTGTATGAATGGTGTGTGAATACACACATTAACTCAAGTATTGTACTTCTTTGTTTTTTGGACAACCGTGAGGCTGTTAGTCTACAAGCCATTGCTATACACTGTAAACATTAGTACATGGTACTGCAAGTTGGCCCCTCCCCCACCATCCACCTTGCCCCGTCTGTCTCCTATCATTTAAAGCTACAGACGTAGAAATGGGGCATCCTGGGAAACTTTCATTGTGGGACTGACTTAAAGTGGCTGTAATTCTGCACCAAGGCTGAATTTCGGAAAGAGACTTCACATGCAGTATTAGGGGACCACTAGGACCTATATAAAAGCACAAACAATCAGCATGTCATGGGACCTTTAATTTTTTATTTACATTATAAATTTAGCAAGTGAAAAGCTTTAGGATGGCAGAGCAACAGTGGTTAGATATGTTATAGTAAATAGTAAACTGAGCTTAGATGGTGTTAAATGCTGCACTTCACAGCCTGAGATAGATTGCAAAGTCTTTTTTCACCCCTTGTGCTAAGACTCACCTGTCTTGCGTTTAATGAGGCAAATGATGGCAAACGGCTCACAATAATTCATCATGTTTGGCCTGTTTGACACAGTAGCAGCCAGAGTATCGATATTCTGCCTGCTTGGGCACTCTGCTAAGCTGTCCGCAACGTAAGCTTGTGTGGGTGACATTTTTTTTGTGTAATTGATGAATGCACCATCTAAGATGTAGCTAATGTGTAAAACTAAAGTTTCTTAATGTTGTGGTCTTACGTTTGCCAGTAAAATTTGCCTTGTTAAGCACTTGTCTGTTCTCACTGACTGAATTAATGGTGTCCCATAACCAGATAGTGTCATGACAAATCTGATGTTCCCTTAATAACCAGTCAATTATCAATGCATGTGATATGATGCACAAATTACTGAATGATTATATGAGCACTAGTGAATGTGTAATATGGAACATTCAGAGGCCTAGGAAGTCACAGTGTGGAGATTGTGAATGCCAGTGATGATGCACTGTTTGAATATTGCATGCAAGTCTCTTGGATACCTCTAACCAAGTGTGTTTGCTTTTCCAGTTGAAATGTCAAATTTATAACCACATGTTTGCATATAGAATGAGTGGATGTATTATGATTGACCAATTGCTATTGCTTAGCCTCCTCTATTTTAGCCTCCTGCCCTAAGACTTTTATATAAAAACACAATCAAAAGCTCGACCACCGTATAAAGTGAATAGATGTCTACCTCAAAGTTAAACCTTCAACAAGGGTTTTGATTGCTTGATTAACTGACTGACTGATTGATGGATTGATGGATTGACTGATTGATTGACTGATGGATTGTGTGACCCAATGTTGCATTTATTCTATGCGACTGGTGGGGGGTGTGGCCCGCTGCAGCCCCGCCCCCCCATGCTGTCTGACGAATTTGTTTTATCGTTTGTTTAAGAAACGCGGTAAACCTCGCAGTGCTAAAACTGAACGAGCAGGGGCTTCTGGATAAATTGAAAAACAAATGGTGGTACGACAAAGGAGAGTGCGGCAGCGGAGGCGGGGAGTCAAAGGTCAGACCCGTGATCGGGAACTATGGGTAAAAAAAAGAAAAGAAACAGAATGAAAACGTGTGAAATGAGTAAGCAGCACTATTGGTCATTTCCCCGGCACACACCCTGCTGGTGGATCCCCTTCAGGTAACCATGGAGACAGTGACAGTAGCTTAATGTAATTTGCTGGTAACAAAGCTTGATATAGGACACAATGACTAATTTGTATTTAAATATACAAAGACACGATTTCAGAATCAGCAAAGGAATGTAAACACATGACAGTTAATTACAGCTAGTTAATTGGCTTAATTGTTATTACCAGGGAGAGTAAGTCTCAGAGTGCCGGAGCTGATGCTGCTGCTTCCTCGCGGCGATGCGTCCGCACACATCTGGCACGGCAATGCCGCGATTGCTGACTGCCAAATGGAGTGCGGAGGGCCGATCGCCATTGAACGCGCAGGGCTGAGCCAATCCAGCGCTGTTAGCGAGTTCTGATGTTCATGACAATAACATAAAATAACATTGGTAATGTTATTTATGTTATTCCCCATACGCGAAGAACGCCAGTAAACCTTGCAGTATTGAAACTCAGTGAGCAAGGCGTCTTAGACAAGATGAAAAACAAATGGTGGTACGATAAAGGGGAATGTGGATCCAAGGACTCGGGAAGTAAGGTCAGTCACTGCAGGGAGTGTGTGTGTGCGTTTGTGTGTGTCTGTATATGTGTGTGTGTGCAATCCGTACCCCAACCCTACTAGTGAATGTGTGCCTGTGTGCTATTATGGAATGAATGTGTCTGCACAGACCCTTTCCCCAGTGTGAGAGAGAGGGTGTGTAAGTTAAAACAGTTCCTCCAGTCATGTTCAAGTGTGAATGTGTGTGTGTGTGTGTGTGTGAGTGCATGTGTGTGACTGTGTTTGTGTGTGTGTGTCAGAACGAGACCCCAGTACAGATTAACCAACGCATGAATTAGAGAAAGGCCTGTTCAGTGAAATGCCTATACAAAGATGTGATTTCTTATTTTAAGACATATTAATGCATGAAACCCATCCACATAAACATACTCACACTCAGATGCATACACAAGATTTTAAATTTAATGAATTTTAATGAACCATAAAAGAAGCATACACAAATAGTCATTATTTTATCCTCACTCTCAGACAAACACGCACACCTGTATAGGCTCAGACTGTCCCCATAGTTCTCCTTTGTATTTATGTGCTGCCGTAAACTTGTCTTTCTTTCTTTCTTTCTTTCCTTTAATCTTTCTTTCTTTCTTACTTTCTGTCCATATTGCAACAACCGTCTCAATGTTGAAGTTATAAATGTTGTTTGCATATTTGTCTAAAGCTTAAATGCTATGCACAGTATACGTCTTTTTTCCTCTCTCTCTCTGTCCATTTCTCCCTCTCTGTCTCTCTCCAACACACACACACAAGCACACATACACTGTCTTTACCTATTCTTGTTTTTTCCTACATAATTTTTATGTTGTGCTTTCACACACACTTTTACACTCATGTAGCCACTAGTCAATAGTAGTTTGTAGTTATGTAACCTAAAGACTGGAGTTAGCTCATATCACACTAAGCCAAATGTGTACAGCAGTTTCTTTGTGTCAGATCTGTAACACTTATTGTTTGACGTCCTTTGCAGGAAAAGACGAGTGCGCTGAGCTTGAGCAATGTAGCGGGGGTCTTCTACATCCTGGTGGGCGGCCTGGGGCTGGCCATGCTGGTCGCTCTGGTGGAGTTCTGCTACAAGTCGCGCGCCGAGGCCAAGCGCATGAAGGTTGCCAAGACTCAGGCTCTAAATCCCCCCTCTTCCTCGCAGAATTCTCAGAATTTTGCCACTTATAAGGAAGGGTACAACGTGTATGGGCTGGAGAGTGTTAAGATCTAGTGGGGTAGGAACGGTGGAGATTTTGTTTTTGTTTTTTTGTCGTTGTTCGCTTGTTTGTTTTGACAGTCGCTTCATTGCCGTCGCACAAAAAATACTGATATGTATACATATATGTAGTTTGTGGATTGTGTGTGAAGTTACCATACATGCATCCATATACAGCGCAAAGGATATGCATGTGTTGATGAATGGATGAACTGGAGGGACTAGTTGAATGCGTCGATTTCTAAACAACATGAATTCTTCTAAGACTTGAAAGCCAACCCGCATGTATGAGAATATAAGATTGAATGTTTTACAAAAATAATATACAGGAACTACAGTGAATTACTGAGATATTACAGAGACAAATACAGTTTACAGTGGTCAGGCAGGGGTTTTGGGGCCTGTTTTTTTTTTGTTTTTTTTTGATGAACATCATCATATTAAAGTTGGGCAGACATGCTTTCCAGTCACAGCAGTGAGAAATGATCTCAGTGAGAAAGTGTGTTTATTTGCATGGACGCCCGTGACTTAGCTTGAATTACTCAGGGTAAAGGAATAATTTATTAAATGTATGTATTTTATGAGTATTTAATGTGCATTTTAAACGGTCTCTGCAGGTCAGTGTAAAACTGTGTTTTGCAGTCTGAACATTCTCCACAAGAGGGAATTATTAGAATGTCAGTAAATATTTGTAGTTACAAATTTCCTGTACATAAAGTAAAATGAAATTAAGCATGTACATTTTTACTCTATCACTAATGTAATGACAGCTCCTTTAACTACCAACATGAAGTCTAGTAAATGTACTGATAGTGAATAATTAACAATTAATCTTATCATTGATGTATGATAACTATTTATGTAGCTGGCACTGAGCATTATTTATGTAGCTACTTGCTAACTAGGCTAGTAACAGCTAGTCACAGCATCTCTGCTACTTCAGGTTAAACAACACTGCTGGTCAGATTTGATGACTGATGTTTTGGATGCATGAACAGATTTTTTTAATGGATGATGAATGAATGGTGCATTTCGTTCACATGGTCAGCTGTGACAGTGACCACTTTCTTTTTTTTCCCCCATGCCGTCGTTTTCTTTGTTTTTTTGTTTTTTTTTAGCTTTTTCTGCCATCATCAGTGCTTGGTGTTATTTATGGACTGGCGCCATGGCTTGCCGTTGAAATATAAATAATTAGCTGTTCCATCTTGCTCAGAGAGACCCATTAGCTGTCAATCATTCTCCACCCCATCTGCCACTTATAAAAGTTTTTTACACTTTAGTAGTGTTACAAAATGAAACTGACTGATGATGTTTTCTTTTTTTCTCTCCCTGTGTGTGTGTGTGTGTGTGTTTGTTTTTGTTTTTCCTTGTATCTATTTTGTTGATCCTGTAAATGTGTGAAATGGCTTTGTCTATACTTTGGGGATTTATTTGTGCTTTTCTACGTTGTGTGTTTCTGTTATATATTTCTCCGTTTGTGTGTGTGTGCGTGTGTATGCAATTTAGATGACGTTCACGGACGCCATGCGCAGTAAGGCCAGGTTGTCTATAACTGGCAGTACAGGGGAAAACGGTAGAGTGCTGACTCCAGATTTCTCTAAAGCCGTCCATGCTGTGCCCTACATGAGACCAGGCATGGCAGTGCCTCTCAACATGAGCGAGCTGTCCTGAGTGCCTTACACACACACACACACACAATATTACACACCCTCTCTCACATTTACTTACATACAAACACATGTTCAAACATCCATAGACACACACACACACATACACAAGTAAAGTACACCCACTATACTCTCAGTGGCTGTACTTGTACAAGACCTACTGTCAAAGACAAACTCATGATTTCCATGCACACTATATACCTATTCATAAATACAAATACGCAAAAAAGAACATAAATATCCTATCTATACAATACATGCAAGCACCCATGCACATACTTGCAAGACACACTTGTAGATACACACATGAGAAAAATGTACAGACACTTTATGTACATGTGGACGTTCTAACATAAACTTTGGTTTACACTGGTTTACACATGCACGCTGTTGTACAACACCCATGATCAGCACTACACCAATACACACACACACACACCTCCATTCTTTAGTTTACACTGACATTTTTTCCCACACTAAAGCTGGGGACTTTTAATTGTGCACTGAGGAGCAGCTCAACATCTGTTTCCATAGCAACCTGTTTTTGGGATCTCTGACTCCCGAAGAACACAAAGCACACTTGAATCCTCTGCATCATATGCGACTTTCTTTCGTTTTCACTTCAGCAATGTGAAGTATTAAAAAAAAGTCTTCTTTTTTGTTTTCCCTCAAAAAAATAACATTGAAAAAAACCTGCTTCCATATTGTAAAATATCCTCAAGAATTTGCTTCGGTATCGAACGTTTCAAAAGCCAAACGAGTCCATTTTAAGTAGATACCACGTTTGAAGGGAATCATTTAATACTATTGTACGAATCATATATTTAAAAATATATATATTGATCATGTAAATAACTTCACTTTTGTTCTTTTGATGTTAATGTTAATACAACAATGCTTGACAGGATTTAAAAAGAAAATTTTGTTTCGTTCAAAAAAGGTTTGAGTTGTTGAAACGTGATGTTAATTTTGTCGAAATTTGTTTTGTTTTTGTTATGTTTTTTCGGATTGTGTTTTGATCTGGTTTGTGTAGTCTATGGACGATGCAAGCAGTAGTTTTATAGTTCTGTCGTCAAGATTGAATAGAAAACAAAAAGAAAAAAAGACTGAAATGAAAAACACTTTCACCACTGAGACTTTTACATTGCTCCTTCGCGGGGTCCATGGAAAAAAACACGAGGAATTAAAACAAGAACATATTAATTATGTAGGCCTATTTACAAAACCCCCAGCAGTGTTTTTAAACGCCAAATAGTGACCTGTGCCAAAATACTCCTGGCAAGTTTGCGGGGACTCAATAACGATGCCTCACATGTGATGTTTCTCTTTTTATAAATCTAATTTAGAAGAGGTTTCTTTATTCCTTCGTGTCATTCAACATGTACATTAAATGATGTGCACTACTATATGCAGTCTTAACTGTGAAACGCATGAGAACCTTTAGTTTAACCTTTGTTTTTAAAGCGAAGACGAGGATATTGATGATGCCACTGATTTTAGATGAATAGAACTCCCATAGTCGAATATGACCTAAAAAGTAAGGGAAAGAGAATATAATTGCAGATATTATATTGATAATTATAACTAACTATTGAAATTCTATGCCGAGCACCCTTTTCTATGCCATGCTGTGTAACTCTTATCTTGTTCATTAGTTTTATATGTATATGTATTGTATATACAAGCAGAGACCATCCATGTGTATAACTTAAACCTCTAATTGTATCAACACACGCACACACACACACACAGGATATACAGAGAAGTGATTGGTTCAAGCTTAAAACATGGGGGTAGTGAGGCTTCCTTTCCGATCCAGAAGCATACACACACACACACACACACACACACACACACACACACCCACACTTGAATCACTAGATTTCCATTCAGAGAGTCTACTGGGTTGAACCGGAGGAGATTTTTGTAACAGGAATGTGGATCGACTGCTTTATTTTTTGGACTTTTGGAATAAACAGAAGCTGAGAAACTGACGGTCACCCTCGTCTTTTTTCTACTACTTCTCCACAGAAAGAAGGATGGAGGGTGTGGGCAGAATGAGGGAGCTGGCAGCTGTCTGCCTTTAAAAAAAAAAACATGCAAAATCACATGTGCAGGCCTCACATTTGTTAATACACTGTTTAACAGCAGTTGGTTCTGACAAGAGTTTTGTTTGACCTTTTCCCTGCTGTGTAAATGTTTTGTTTTTTCAAGTGGAACATAAAAATGTTTAATTGAGGTTTAGGCCCGAAGTCTGTTTTAGCATATACACTATATGGATAAAAGCATTGGGATGTCTATCCATTACACTAACAGGGATGTTAATGACGTTGAATTCAAATCCATAGACTTTAATATGGAGTTGGTTCCCCCTTTACAGCTATAACAGCTACCACTCCTCTTGAAAGTTTTTGGAGTTTCTGTGGGAATTTTGGCCAATTCATTATGTAGAGCATTTATGGGGTCAGACACTGATGTTAGACGAGAAGGCCTGGCTTGCAGTCTCCATTCTACAGGTGTTGGATGGGGTCAGAGCTCTGTGAGGGCCAGTCAAGTTCTTCCATACCTCATCCAGCCATGTCTGTATGGAGCTTGCTTTGTGCACTGGGGCAGAGTCATGCTGGAATAGAAAATGTCCAAAATGTTTTGGTCTGCTGAAGCGTTAAGATTGTCCTTCACTGGAAATAAGGGGCCTGACCCAAATCCTGAGAAACAGGTGTGTCCCAATATTGATATATTGTGTATGTGAATGACCACATTTTCATGTTGGCAGGTTCTCTGTAGTCACTGACCGAGCAGGAGCTGGAACGGCCACACAGACACAAACGGCTTACCTGGCACAAGGTACACACACTCTTTAGAACAAACGAGTTTTCAGCCGCTTTAGCTCCACCATCCTCTTTGGATTAGTGCTGTGAAAGAGCACTTGAAGCAGTTTGTTGATGTGTGGTTTTTTATGTTTTTATTTTTGTGTGTGTTTTTTTACTCGAAACGCTTTAAGCAATTCCTGTCTTCATGGTAAAACAGCAGATGCGTCTCTGTAGGGTGCTTATTGAGGACACACTTTGGTAGTCAACTATTCTGTGTGCAGAACATGTGATCACATCCTTGCTTTTACATTACAAACTTGTGTGTTTATGAGGAAAAGACCTTCCACATGTTTTCATGTGACTGTATTCTACTTGAAGATGCATGGACACACACACACACACAGAATGAAGCCCCTGGGCAAACAGACTGGCATGGCAGCTGCAACTCAGCAGTCAAGCTCCCTCTTGCTGTGCTCACTTCCTGGATAAAATAACCAGCCAATCATAGACTGTTTTCAACCTATCTAGCCAATCACAGCACTGTGCCAGATGTCTTTGCTAATTAAGAGCCAGAAAATGATCAATTAGACAGTTAAATCTGTGTTTCTACGTCATACTGTTCTGCACACTGATGCTGGAAAAAAATATATATACTGGATATATTGAAATACATTTTTAATGGCCCAAAATATATGTACTACACTGCAATTTATTTGCATTGTTGTTCACAGATGTTTGAATAGTAATTTTAGCTATAAGTTGAATTTTAAATACGAAAAATATTTATGATGCCAAGCACCACTACAGACGACATCACGGCTAGTATTCACAAAGGAATCATACAGAGGCCTGATCTTGGAACATATATCTCAGTATTTATGGTGGCCATTTTAACAGAGTATTGATTTTTGCTCAGCACTGCTACTACTGAAGTGGGTGGTGAATTGTGTAATCTGTAAGTCCTTACAGTAAGTCATACTGTGTCCTAAACCACATTGACATGTCTGCCGAAGACCTGAATGTGGTTTGAATGGATTGACGAATATTTGTGTGACTAGTGACTTTAAGTGTTTTTAGAGAATAGTAGTGGTTTTATGGGTGACAGAACATCATTCAGTGTCAGAAACAACATAAGCATTTGTATTTGAGATGAACTTGCAGCCACACAATTTTTGTTTTTCTTGCATATAGTTATGTTATTAACATGTGGTAAAATCCTTCTTGAGCTGAATCAGGTGTTTCAGAGTGGGAAGACCCAAAACCCAGTGGTGCAGGTCCTCTATAAGACTACAGCTCCTTCTTTAAAGCCTGAAGTCAGCTGACTGTTCACCAACACCCTTCTGAATAACTGCAGAGTTACGGCAGTTAATCAATAAACCATTTCAGGGGGAAGAAGTCCCATCATTGTCCCCCAGCACTCGTCTAACATTGAAACCAGCTTCAGTGGCTAGAAGGAGCTACAATGTCATACTCATTAGACAAAAGGCAAATGCTCATCTTCCTGCTGATTATGTATTCATTTATTCAAATTGTCATCAGAAATTGAGATTGAAAGCCAGAAGCTTACATTTTTCTGCAAGTGTGTCCTGAGCTTTTTAGGGTATTCTGCCATTCAGAGCTCCAGCATCTTGAAAAAGCCCTTGAACCTTTTATACTTAAGATATGTAAAGATGTAAATGAAATGGGATAAAAATGCACAAATATTGTGTGTATATGTGTGTGTGTGAAGGACGCTCCGAATGCCAAAGAAACGTATGTGACAGCATAATAATATATTTCAACTTTGTTAAGTAAAAGAGATACCCATGCGTTATGTGTAAAACTGCATAAGCAGAAATGTAGCAATATTAGGGGTCCAAAAAAGATGGTAGCAGGTTGTGAGCCTTGTCTGCAGTGCTGGTAGATGAACCACTGGAAATGCAAATTCCCCTGCTGCAGCAGTAAAGTCTGAGAGCACTTTGAAGGCTGCTCATAAGACGCAATGTTGAAAAATTAATTGGAGATCAGGGAATGTGGCATTGTTCCTATAAAGAGAGAATGAGTGCAACAGTGGCCTCTAGTGGCGAAGGGCAGTGTTAAGTCAAGGAGCTTCCACAAAAGTGGCTTCTATTTTAATTGTTCGAAAAATGCTCTAGAAATAAATTTGCCACTCCTCGCCTATTGGTATAATGTTTCTTTGCCATTTACACAAACTGGTATCAAATCAGTGGAGATAAAACATCTTTGTGTGTTAAGCCTGATTCATGCTATTGCAAAGGCGAATATGCTCCAACACGGCGCTGTACCGTCGGAGCCTGTTTGTATTCATACTGGTCCGACCCTGCTGCAAAGAAATTCGCCGTTAGGACAGCAGGAGGCGCGTTTCTAACTTAT
>JBBMFX010000080.1:13588050-13601218 GCA_037832545.1 Rhabdalestes septentrionalis | reverse complement strand
ATATTTATATATATATATTTATTTATTTATTTATTTTTTTTTTTAATTATTTATTTTTTT
Source organism: Rhabdalestes septentrionalis (assembly GCA_037832545.1). Taxonomy (NCBI): domain Eukaryota; kingdom Metazoa; phylum Chordata; class Actinopteri; order Characiformes; family Alestidae; genus Rhabdalestes; species Rhabdalestes septentrionalis. The sequence goes on along the minus strand of JBBMFX010000080.1, from coordinate 13,601,158 downwards.
ATTTTTTTATTTTTTTATTTTTTGAAAATGTACATTAAATATATAAAATGGATTAACAATATCTGATAACTTACAGCATATATAAACTATAGACTAACAGTATCTGAATAGTTACAGTATATATAAATTATGGACTAACTGGATCTGAATAGTTACAGAATTTACAAGTTATGGACTGAAATATCTGAATGTTCACAGTTGAGAATAAATAGAATATGTGCAAATCGACTAATTTTGTGTCCCTTTAACTGTAGTTCATTTTACGTGGGTATTTCCAGTTTCTCTGTGTTTCAGTAGTTGAGGTCCTTCAGATGAACTTTATGTAAAAGGGTAGAGAAACATTCTTTGGCCAATATGTCCCAATATTTTTGGCAACAACCATCTATAAGTATCATAAAAGGTCTTGCGCAATGGGTAGAACAATTGTATCCATTTGATGTTTAATGTAAACACTTTCTTATACATTAAACTGCATGTTCCATTCACCTCCATCGTTCACACTTCTGAAAAATTGTAGAATGGAATAGATGGATGAACACTAAAAGTCAAAAGGTTTTGCACACCCTGAAATTTTCTACATTCGATGTTACTCACTTAATATTTACTAAAAATCAACTCAAAATTCTTCACTATCAAAAAATGATTGTTTACGTGTAAATGCATTGGTATTTATGACACCGCAAAAGTGAATTCAAAATTTTTGTCGGTTGGTTCTGTCATATTTTCAGCACATTTTGATGCTTGTTTTAGTGCGACATCAAACACTTTTTATTAGGTTTTGAATGGTTTATACCATAATGTATTAATGTATGTTCTGATGAAGTTATGGGTTAAAGATATCAGTAAAACTCTCCTGATGCTCTGTACAGCAGAAGGAAACATTTCCTCTCAGTCTGACACTGATATCGATGGGGCTGGACCAGCTCGAAGCCTTCTGGCGAATTGCTAAGCTGCTATCATTTTGTCAGCTGTTGGTTTGGGATGTTGTTGCTTTCACTTTTGTCTTTCCGTCCTGCCAGAGCTTTTGAAGAAACAAGCTGTCAGCGTGGTCAGTGTGTTTTGTGTGTTTTGTGTGTTTTGTATGTTTTGTGGAGTCTGGACAGATAAGGCGCTAACCCGCTAGCGGCTCTTCGACCTGCTAGCGCTCGACTCAGACTTTTTCCTCAGCCCTCAGGCCCCTCGCCCCGCATCTTATCTTACTTCCTGTCAGCTGATGTTCAGCTTGAGTGACAGTACGGTGGTCCCCGGGGGGGCGCTAAGGTGTGAAGACGCGGCTAATCCAGACTCCCAACAGACTGCGCTAAAACGGAGTAGCGCGAGAGTGAGAGAGAGAGAGATAGACATAAATAGGGAGAGAGAGAGAGAAACAAATCAGTCGGTGAAGAGATAAAAGGCCCTTTTTCTCAGCCTTGGCACTCGTTTGCTAACCATGTGGAGAATGTAATGAATGCATATCCGTCCTTTTTTTCCTCTTGATTTATCATTTCAATTATCTGCTTTCCTCATTCTTTCTTTCTGCTTATTTTTTTCCCCCTTTCAACGTTTGCGGACCGGAGGCCCGAAGAAAACGCTCTGTATTCAAAATCCCTAAATTTCAATTTTCCGCCTGAGTATGAGAACGATTTATCATCGTAATCTGGAGCGGGGGCCGCGCGGCGTGCGGGGGGAAATTAATTTAGATTAAGCGGCGATGTGCGATTATGAAGATCGCTGACAGAGAGGCGGCTCAGATCCGTTAGGTGTGGAGTGGAGTCGCACCTGAACGTCCCAGACTGATCTCAGAGCAGCGCTCTGGGCTCGTGAGGAGCTTCTAAATCAGTCTGGAGAGGCAAGATCAGCACGAGCGGACACTAGGTATACTGCCTGAAAATAAAAAGACTGTCAAAAACATCAAAGGTGATGTCAGGGACTCCAAACTCTTGTTGGAAACAAACGATTCAGCCTGAAACAGTCCGGACTCAATCTGTGTGTTTCCTACTGTTAGATGATTGTCTTAAGAGAAGCAATCTGAATAAAACTGGCTCATATGCATTGGTATTGTTACCAGTTTATACTCAAGAATTCAATAGCAGTGTTGTCAAGTGTTTACGTGGTAAAATCTGAGATTTTATGATCTACTGAATTGGTCCAAAAGGAATCAGGATTGATCTACTCATTTCAAGACCTATGATCATATTGGAATATGGTGAAATTTGAGATTTCACGATACATTGAATTGTTTCCTAAACGAGTGATTGAAATGTCAGTGAAATATTCTACTTTCTTCAGTCAAATTTGGTAACGTATTGACATTGAATAGAACCTAATGTGACAAAAGGTCATATTTTGCAGATACAAATTTAAATTCATTAATAATAGCGTTATGTAATTAATTATGGACAGGTTGTTCTAAATTATATTTTATGAATTCTCAATACATTATTTCATAATTACAATATGTAATATATTATTGACTCTCCATTTATTTTGACTGTAGATTTGTATTCTTGTTAAGCACTGGAAACTTGTTGTTTGATTTTTTAAAAAATATCTTTTGAATGAAACAGGTTCCATTAAATAGCAGACAATTGTCTGGTGATCCAAATTATAATTATATTTGGGGACTTTTTGTAGATCAGCAGTGATGAATAATAAAAATCTGACAAGGATACTCAATCGATGAGCAGTCTGTAAATGTAATTGCTGGCAAAGTATACTGGGTGATTTTTAGCAAATATTAATTGAGCAACATTCATGTTGTCTGAAATAAATCTTGCTCTACAGGTCCTTGCTACTGTTGTGGATTACTTGAACATTGTTGTACGTCGCTCAGGATAAGGGCGTCAGCTAAATGCCGTAAATGTAAATGTAAATGTAAATGTAAATGTAAATGTAAATGTAAATGTAAATGTAAATGTCTGTGTGTGCCAAACCTTTTGACTGATAGGTGAGGTTTTAGTGGTGGAAAGGAAAAAGTGGTGTGATATTATTAAGCCTTGGAGAGAATGTATATATGTTTACCTGCTAGTGCGTCATGATACAGGTATAAAGACCCCTGGGGGCTGTGGTGTGATGAAGTATGTGAAGTCTCACCTAAATTATGGGCACTGACGTTTCCTGATTGGCCAGGCGGCTGCTGGACTTTAGTGCGAATGATCCTGCGGAAGAGAAAGAAGAAACAGACATCACTCGCATGTGTGTGTATGTGTGTGTATTATGTGCATGTGTATGTGAATGTGTGTATAGGTGTGTGTGTAAGTGTGTGTGTGGGTAGGTGTGCACATGTATGTGTGTGTATTGTGTGTGTGTGTATGTGAATGTGTGTATAGGTTGTGTGTATGTGTATGTATGTGTGCGTGTGTGTGTGTGTGTGTGTGTGTGTGTTTGTGTGTTTGTGTGTGTGTGTGTGTGTGTGTGTGTGTGTGTGTGTGTGTGTGTGAAGTGGCTGACATGGCAGCACAGCCTTACACTTGCTGCATGGTTGCTCAAGCAAAGCGCTCTCCTCTCTCTCTCTCTCTCTCTCTCTCTCTCTCTCTCTCTCTCTCTCTCGCTCTCTCGCTCTCTCTGTCTTTTTCTCTCTCTCTTTCTCAGTTTTTTTCTTTCTTTCTGTCTCTCTCTCTCTGTCTGTCTGTCTGTCTGTCTCTCTTTCTGTCTGTCTCTGTCTTTATGTCACTCTCGTTCTCTCTCTCTCTCATCCTCTCTCTCTCTCTCTCTCTCTCTCTCTCTCTCTCTCTCTCTCTCTCTCTCTCTCTGTACACATGCTGTTGATCTGGTGAGCTGTTTTATGAATATTTGTTTTCCTGTTTCCTCCTCTCTGTTTCTGTCTGTAGTTTCAGTTACACATTGATGTTACCAGAGGAAACAGCTCTCCTCACCTCAATGAGCTATTCGATTTGAGAATTAATTTGGGATTTTTTTTGTTGTTGAGGGGGGTTTGAACTATTTCACACAAGATTGCCTGCCAGGCTCCTTATTATAAAGATTACAGCTTCTAATGTCAGTTTCTTATATGACATTTTTGTTGAAAATGGCAAAAAAATGTGAAAAAAATGTTGGTGTGACAGAAGCATTATTATACTATATGCAAATCAACAAATTATAAATGTTGAAAAAAAGGAGTTCCTCAAAAGACTGATCAAAGATTGATCAAATTTGAGCATGGCAAAGGTTTGACATATTTTTTATGTTGAATTTCAGTGGCTGTATTGTTAGTAAACTTGTCAAATATAAATTCACAGCTATTTTCTGTAATAACTATGTAGTAACACAATAATACACGCAATAACAGTGTAACTACTTCAGTGTTACAGTTGTATTATCATAGTGTGGCTTGTATTAATACACATTTATTACTTTCAGTTTTTCTCGTGTAATTACTTTAGGACACAATTGTAAAATTACTTTAAGATAAATTAGAATACTTTTATGTATTTACATGTAATTACATTATAATGCACTTGAGTGAAGTAGTAAAAACAGATATTTCTACATGTGCTGCATTTCTGTTGTCCATTTGTAACACAGACTAGTAGTTACACAGTTATTGGATACTAATGTTTAATTACACATTATTATACAACAAAGACATCAAAGTAGGGACTTGTTGGTACTAACAGCCAACCTGAAGCTAAGATGATTATCAGTAGGATTAGGTTTAGTTTTGGGGTTGAATTTAATAGAATCTGTTAAAATAAACTTCAGTATATTTGAATATTAGGTGAAGACATGCTGAATATCTACAAAATAACCACAAGTATCAAATTATGACCTGAATTTTTGCACTTATTATAAAGGATGAATTTATTATGTAACGTAAAATTGTAATTAAAACTTTGCACATTTTCTCTCTTGAACCTAGAACTAAACAGCTAAACATGGTTCCTTGGGGTTGATGTTCTAGGAGAACTGCTTCTGGTTTTCTAAGGAACCTTCCAATAGCTGATTCTTTAAGGAACCAATTGTTGCCAATGAGCCGTGTGAGTGTGAGGAAACTTTTGGAAGCTTGAAAAACATTTTCCTAATTTATACTGACTGAAATGTTGGCTCTTCTTGCCCTTCTAGAGCAGGAGTCTATCAGGAAAGGGTGCAGGTTTTGGTTCCAACCCAGCAGGAGGCACACCTGATTCCACCTCTGTCATCAGTTGGTCTTGGTTTCAGTTAGTCAGGTGTGGATTTTTCTTAGCTGGAACGAAAACCTGCACCCACAGAGGCCCTTTCTGGAAAGGTTTGAGACGCCTCTTTAATTTTGAATGGTGTACACATTCTCTCTCTCACACACACACACACACACACACACACACACACATATGAACTCACACACACACACTCACCTGTTGATTGAGCTGACGCTGGGCACGCTGTCGTTGTCACAGACTCTCTCGGCCAGTAGTCGGTCTCGTATCTCCCAGGCAAACATGGTGGGGTTTTGGCGTTTGTAATCTGCGATTTTGTCAACGACTTTGGGTGTAGCAACCTTTGGTTTGGATCCTCCGATCACGCCTGGCCTGATGCTGCCCGTCTCATAGTACCTGTCCATCAGAGAGCACATGCATCAGTAAAAAACATGGTAGCCCAGGGGTTCGGGCGCTCGCCCTGTGAACTGGGAGTCATGGGGTTGATTCCCAAGACTGCTAGGCATCTCTGAGGTACCGTGGGTTAGGGACCGTCCCCACACTCTGCTCCCCGGGCTCTGTGTTCCTGGCTGCCTGCTGCTTCACTTGGTGAATGGGTTTAAACACAGGGGAGGAATTTCACACTGTTCACACTGTGTGCTGTGGTGTGTTCACGCATGACAGAACGATCATTTTCACTTTCACCAGTGAACACACCATATTTGGAAGGTTAGGATCAGTCCAGTTCACATTCAAGTGCAAGCCCAAAATAAAGTTCTTTCAAACTTTCAAACAACAGTTATCCTAAACAAGCACTCGGTGTAGTGTTTTACTGCCAATAGTCCACTAAAGAGTAAACCGTTTCTTCTGTTGGATTCAGAAGCAAAATCTATTTTACATTTAATACTGAATCCTGTCCTGAATCATTTGAATTGTTGTAAAATGTCCCAATGCACTCATTTCATAATGAAATCCGTGAAGGGATTTCATGATGCACACACTTGAATCAAATCAAATTGTGGTAAAAACCTTTGTAAAGTATGCACTACTATTAAGGGATCCTCGCCAGATCATCTACTAAGAAGCCGATTAAATTTGGGATTCCTTCCTACAGAATTCCTGAAGATCTGAGCTCACAGTTTCTCTGTGCTGGTGGTTCTTTGACCAGAGAAATGTTCAGACTGACAGGTGGTGCTGCAGTGAAGAACTGAGCGGCTGCTGCTGGTGTTTAACTGGCTCTCCTGAGGAGTGAGAGGCTCCTGGATCACACACTGAGAAAATCATGCCCTGAATTTACTTTACTCCAATGTGTACAGCATTTTCTCATTAATGAATGACATTAATATTCAATTATTGCCAAAATAATGTCAAGAAACTGTTATAGTCACACATATTAAACACACGTTTACACACAAACCCATTCCACACAGCAACCAAATTTGATTCTGCTTTCTCCCAGTTTCTTTCTAAGAGGAGAGAAGCTGTAACAATGCAGGTCTGACTCCTATTAACTGTTTGTTGGTGATATAGAGTCAAATTCTAGACTGTCCTTTAACTTTAAACGCCCTTGTTACTGTTTCAGCACTTACCAGCTCCTTAAATATCTAACACTCGTTAGGTGAACCCCATTAAAATTATAAACACACTAGGAGGCTTTTTACAGGTCAGTAGTGATGAATAGTAAAGATTTGACAGTTTCTGAATATAATTAAACCCAGATGATGAAGATACTGTAGATGTATTTGTTAGTAAATCTACTGAGTGTATTTTCAGTAAATGTATAATAAGTAATACACAAATGTAGAAAATCTCAGTGTGTGCAGAAACCTTTGAATTAAGTCTCTGTATGTAAAATATGTATATCCATACACACACAAACACACACACACATTTTCAGTATTGCACCAGCTACTCAGGACCGTCTAACCCTCTCCGTAGCTCTCACACTGGGTTTATACGCAAATAAAAATCACATGCATAATCAAGTTACAAAAAGAAAGTCTACCAGGCATTAAGAGCGAGAATGTAAACAGGGATTAGCAGTTTCTCTCTCTCTCTCTCTCTCTCTCTCTCTCTCTCTCTCTCTCTCTCACACACACACACACACACACACACACACACACAGCTATGCACGCATTATGAAGCTGAGGGCTCCCTCCCTGCAGTATAAACATAAAAACAGAGGAAGCTTAATAGGCAGCTGTGAAAATCCCCCATTAACAAGAGGGCATGGATATTCATACACTTTATTTACCTCAGCGTGCCGCACACTGCAACATATTATTAAACGTGTGTGTGAGTCTGTGTGTGTGTGTGTTTTGTTTTGTGCCTGAGAGCTAGAGCGCCAGAGAGGAAATTAACACACACACACACACACACACACACACACACACACACTCGGTGGTAACGGTTGAGTGAGTTGGACTGGGGGCTTGAGGGGGTAGAGCAGGAGAGAACAATGGCAAACACATTTTTTGATATAGCTAAAGGCCCCAGCGCTAATCCAACACCTTCATCCATTCAAACGCTCCCTCGCTCGCCCTCTCTCACTCTCTCTCTCTTGTCTTTCCCTTCTTCCTTTCTTCTCCCCATTCTTTATAAATCATTTCATTCTGAATCACTCGGCTCAAATCTCTCTCTCTCTCCCTCTCTCTATCTCTCCCTCTCTCTCTCTCTCTCTCTCTCTCTCTCTCTCTTTCTTTCTCATTTGCTTTCTTCTCTTTCATTCTCTCCCACACGGACGGTTATTTTTATTAAATTTGTCTTCCATTTCTCTCTCTCTCATGTTCGGCCTCTTTCTCTTCTCTCTTACTCTCTCTCTCTCTCTCTCTCTTTTCTATTTCTCTCTATCCCTCTCCTCTTTCATTCTCTCTTATATTCTGATGCCTTTCCCTCATTTCATTCATCCTCCAATTTTCTCTCTGTCTCTCTCACATTTTCTTCCTCTCTCTTTCTGTCTCTCTCCCTCATTCTCCTCCACTCCCTTTTCTCTCTCCCGGTTTTGTCGATTTCTCTCTCTCTTCTTTCTTTCTGAATCTATTTTTTCCCTTTTCTTTGTGAATCATTTTGTTCTAAATCGCTCTTGCTAAATGTCTCACACTTATTCCACATCTTTCTCTCTCACTCTCTCCCCTCTCTCTCTCTCTCTCTCTCTCTCTCTCTCACTTTCTCTCTCACTCTCTCCCCTCTCTCTCTCTCTCTCTCCCTCTCTCTCTCTCTTTTTTCTCAGCAGATGTATGCCACCGCTTTCAATTCTGATGCAAATGGAAAAATGTGATGAATCTTTTCTTTTTGTGAAGGAGGTGCGAGAGAAAAAGGAGCTTTGACTCGGGCTTCTATTCGCGAGTAGAGAGTTTTTGAATTTCAAACTTAGTCTCCACAAAAAAGCAGAAAAATGCTGACTCAGCCAGCGCCAAAACATTGTTCCTTCTGCAAATCTGTGTCAGAATGATTTGGATGAAGTCCGGCCAAGACCAGACCCACTGTTAAGTGTAATTTGGACTTCTTGTCCTAGTTTGAAATGCATTTTTTCTCATTAGGGGGTGTTAGACATTCCCTGCTTTTAAAAGACTAATTCAAATCAAACTGGAATTCACATATTTTCGCTTGTGGTCATATTAATTCCCTCAGATTTTTCCCCCAAAATTTTTTTGCTTTAGTCCCTAAGATGTTTTTCAGAGAGGTTTGACATGAATGGAACCGGGGTCACAATGCAAATATGTCTAAAACACAAATATAGTCAGTAGTGTGCCTGTGGAATGATTCATATGGCAGCTGGACAGGGATAGAAAGGCTGCAAAGCGCGAAGAAACACAGAGCAAAACACACATCAAAGTCATAAAACAGACTTCTGCAGCACTAAAGCTCAAATCAGTTATATAAAAAAGACATGTGTGGCTGATTGTTGGGGTTTAATTACAAATAATCAGCTCATGAACGCTGCTATGCATTCGGACATATTCATAAATGGTTTGGTAAGAGCTGGCAAATTCCCGAGCCCAAAACAAAGCAAGTTTGAGACCGCAGGGCATGTATTTTTTAACACAATTTTTTTCACCAAACAAAAACCAAAGTTTGGATCTCTGGTTTCACAACAACCACACAATCATCCGTCACACATCATCTAGTTATTATTACTAGTGTGTTCTAAAGCTTGAATTCGATGCGACTTCTCGTCCAAGCCCATTTTGAATTTGGGCAAGTTTCCAGTGCTAAAATATTCTTTAATATCCGGTGTATGGTGATTCTATTCAGATTTTTGATTAGATGTTCAGGGTGTTCAGAGTATTGATGTTTTAAAAATTCAGTTTGAGCCAGAAATACTTCAACCAAAATACTGGTTTTATACCATCCACACAATCACACTTTGCGGAAATACAATCTCGTTTTTTATCATAAGGAAATACCAGTGAATCTACATGTATTTTGTGGTGGTTATATTTGCAATATTGAATGTTCTGTTTGTCTCTCTCTCTATTAAAACTACATTTAAAGGCATGTTTTGTGAAGGAGAGATTTAGATGTGGGTTAGGACTCCTCTAGACCACCTACCAGCTCTGGTATTGTCTAAAATTAAAATTGTTCTTTGTTTAACCGTGTGAGGTTTTCTACATTTTTAGAACTCAAGCACTGTTAGAAAAATGTTGTGCATGTGCATGTTTGATAAATCAAGTTACACTACCAGTCAAAGTTTTTGCACACACTGAGATTTTCTACATTTACGTGTTAGTCACTTAATATTTATAACAATTAAACTCAATATTCTTTACTAATGTCTGCGTCTTTATTAACTGGATTTTTTTTCTTTTTCATCATTATTGACCTAATATAAAAAGCCGCCTAATATAATTATATCTATAATGTGGATCAAAAGACATGTGCTGGATATTTAAGGAGCTAGTAAGTGCTAAGACAGTAACGAGTGCATTTAACATTTATAGGACAATTTAGAATTCGACTCTGCATCAAAATACAACAGGAATCACACCTGCACTTGTACAGGTTCTTTCATCTTGGACAGAAATCTGATTTTATAAGACATATTTTCATTTATTGTTTTGAAAGAGTAAAATCTGCAGTTTATAAAATAAGGGAGCGTTTTGCACCAAACCACTTTAATAGACTTTTGTAAACATCTTATCCATTAAAATGTGCAGGATTGTGAATGGGAGCAGTTTCCCAATATTAATAACATTTTAATATCTTTGTTATGAACAGTTTTATGGAAATATACTTCAAATAAAACCATGGGCCATTTGGCAACCACACCTAAATTATTTCGTTTAATTGGGCCTATTTCTATTTGAAAACTTATTAACAAAAAAACAACTCCATGAATATTTCACCATTCATGGAGTAAAAAGTTAATAACACATGAATGAGTCTCACCTGCCCAGTATCTTGCTGACGCAGCCGTGGCTGACACGGAGCTGGCGGGAGATGTCGCACGGCCGCACGCCCTGATGGGCCAGTTCCACTATTCTCTGTCTGACCACATCCGGCAAGGGCCGCCCGTTTACAAACACCCCCCCTAACTGATTCACCCCTCCATGCCCTGCAGGTAGAAAGAGAGAGAAACAGGGGAAACAGAGGGTGAGCAGGGCTGTATCTCCTTTAAATTTGATCAGTTTCAATTCAGGCTCTTAGCGATTCCCCATTTCAATTCCATAAAGGTAAAAAAGAAAACCATTAGAAAACCATTCAGAACATCCTGACTATCTCAGAAGCAGTGGGAGAAAAACACTAACTAAACTGTTTTTACTATATTCAAATGATTTATAACAGTGATAAATATGTTGATTCTTAAACCACACGAATATGGACTTTTAACAAACCGATATACAGTCTCCAGTACCAGGCATTTTTTAATCTGTTCTCATTTGGAACCTATTTTCGGTTCTCAACCCCGCAGATGAACATTCAGTACAAACTGAAAACAAACTGAAAACTCCAGGCTTCTTCAATCCATTCTCTATTAGCTGCAACTGCAGCACATGGTCAATAACCGCAAACAGCAATTTTCCCAGCCATAGAAAAACGGACAGCTTTTCTCTTCTTTTATGAAATAGTCGACTAGTGAAAATGATTGTCCATGCTAATCAGCTATAATACATATGCAGCAGTATAGGATTAGTTTGAGGAACAATGGCAAAGTCCAACATGCCCACCAATCAGAAAATTAACATAAAAAATAAATCATAAATCCTAATGAAGTATTTGAGAGTTTTACCTTAGTGCAACCTGGTCCTGCCTCTTCACTAGTATTGCATTTAACAAAATATGTTCATAACTGTTTAATAACCTCAGCCGTTACAGGCGTTAAGCATTTCACAGCAAACCACTTTGTAAACCTTTTTGAGCTCAACCATTGAATTATGTAGGAATTTGAATAAACGAGTGCAGTTCCCATTTGAGATTATAACATAGTAATAATATTGTTATAAACAGGGAATAATATTCCCTTAATGAATATCAAAAACAAACCAGACAAAAAAAACAGTAATCGTGGACTGTTAAGTTGAATGTGTAGTATATTAAATACGCATTCATTAATATTCACTACAAAACTACAGTAAATGTAAATGATCTAGACTGTTGTGGTTAATATATGGTATATAAAACACACTAACTTAACATTCACTTTATAAGTCACACCAATCTGAGTCAGCAAAAATGATCTGGATTGTTCATGTTTATGTGTAGTGTATTGAACACAAATTCATAAAATATTATTACATAAAAATATGATGCCACAGTACTGCACAATGAAAGTAATCCTGCATTTTTAACACAGCTGCTGAGGCGGTAGAGAACACTGTGAGTCGCTCTTACGGACAATATCAGGGCTGGATAATGAAATAATGAATAGAAATACTGCTGTGGATGTGCGCGTGCCTGTCTTTGACCTGAAGGTCACAGAAATGCCTTCCCCTCCTTAACACTGCTCAGAAATCCTGCCCCTAGTGGCCAGCTATTGAATTACACATGACCTGCTCACACCCAGCATTTTGTCCACGGTTGGTCCAGCATGTTATTGTGTGTCGCCGCTGAATAAACTCTTCCCTTCTCCCCCCTTTCTTTGCTGCCTCTTATGTGGAGCTGGCCTTCATCGTTTTAGGCCAAACCAGTTGTGTAATTCACAGGATTTTTCTTTTTTAGTCACTTGAATTTTTCCACTATTCTTATGAAACAGTTTATACTGGTCTGATAGCATTGTGTTCATGTAGTAGAATATTAAGATGATTTATATGGTGAATCTGAGGCTTTACGATATCAGCATGTCCCTTGTTACCTTTATTTCTGTGTGTGTGTGTGTGTGTGTATGTTTTAAATACTGGCATTCTGTAATCCAGTTACTCTGTCATATTAACATACTGATTGCTTCAGAGGGGAACAGTGATGTGCTAATCCAGCCTACAGGGATAATAGTTCTTAAACACAGCCCTGCAGGTTATATCAAACCAAACACAAAACGCATCCTTTCAGTGACAGTAGCGCATTAAGAGCCCTCTGTCCATCTCTTTCCCTCATTTATGCAGTTCTGATGGACACTGCTCTTATAGGGAATCCCAGCCCTTCTATCTCTCTCTGTCTCTGTCTCAATATCTCTCATTCTTCTGCTCATATTTCCTGGGTCTTATGTCAAAAGATGACACCGTGAAACAGTCTTGTTGATTGCTCTGGTCGTGTCACGGTGGTCCTACATCGTGCTGTGAGGGAGGATCAAATACCACCAGCGTCACGGTGGCCGGAGATAACCTGTGATTATTTTTACACAGTGTCAGAAATTTAGGACGACCATCTCACAGTGTGTGTGCAGCTACAGCCTACAACTACTGACCAGACAATACAATACACACCATCATACACCATCATACATCTACACACCCCCACACACACCATCATCCAACTCCACACCATCATACACCATCATATATCTACACACCCCCACACACACCATCATACAACTACACACCCCCACACACACCATCATACAACTCCACACCATCATACACCAT
>JBBMFX010000080.1:13567460-13580510 GCA_037832545.1 Rhabdalestes septentrionalis | reverse complement strand
GTGGGCTTTTTAATGAGGGAAAGCAGTTTTATACACACACACACACACACACACACACACACACACACACACACACAAAAAGATAACGGTCTGATCACATCTGCACTGTGAACTAAACACTGCAGCTCCGTGTTGAAGATTCGAGATTTTGAATGAGCTTCTGTACAAAGTTCTGAATGAGCTCCTAAGATTATGCCGGAGATTCTGAGGCTCTAAGCTTCTAGGGTTCTGACTGAGGTTCTGACAGAGGTTTTGTGGTTCTAAATGAGGTTCAGATTGAGGTTCAGAGTTTCTCTTTGAGGTTCTGAGGTTCTAAATTATGTTCTGACTGAGGTTCCGGGTTCTCGCTGAGACTCCGAAGTTCTTATTTTTCTTCCCGAGGCTCTGAGGTTCTGACTGAGGTTCAGAGGTAGCCTACTGATAGAGGTTCTTCGGTTCTAAATTATTTTTTGACTGAGTTTCGGTGTTTTTCTCTGAGGCTCCGAAGTTCTGCTTTTTCTTCCTGAGGCTCGGAGGTCCTGATTGAGGATCTGAGTTTTCCCTGAGGCTTTGAGATTCTGAGGTACCGATAGAGATTCTCAGTGAGGTTTTGAGATTCTCCCTGAGGCTCTGAGGTTCTGAGTTTCTCTCTGAGGTCCTGAGTTTTTCCCTCAGGCTCTGAGGATTTGACTAAGGGTCTCAGATTCTCCCTTAGGCTCTGAGGTTCTAGTTGAGGCTCTGAGATTCTCCTGAGTCTCTGAGGTTCTGATTGAGGTTCTGAGATTCTCTATGAGGTAATGACTTTCTCCCTGCGGCTCTGAGGTTCTGATTAAGGGTCCCTCACAATCTGAGGTTCTAAGGTTCAGGTAACGGTCCTTGTTTGTCCCTGGTTTGTTTCCCCTCGCCCGTATTCTGCCCACGCCTCCCCTCGCGGGGTCAAACCGGAGCTGCAGACCCTCATCCTAAACAGTTTCCCCAGTTTAACTCTTTATCACAGTAACCCGAGAGCTAAGGTTCAGTTTAATCATCGTCAGTGTTTTTCACTCTTCAACAAAACCCCCTTAGTTCAGATTGAAATCACATTTAAATCATAGTCAAGGTCTAAACGCACAAACACTCATTAAACAATCACAACAGCACAATTTAGTACGAATTTAACCACGATCAACACCAACAGGAGAGGCTTTGTCTATTTCCGTCTGGGTTTTTTTCTGGGTATTTCCAGCATTTTCGTATTTTTGTGTATGTATGTTTTGTGTGTTTTCTGTGTGTTATTGTGTTGTTGGCGCGTATTATTATATGTTGTATTTTGTATGTTGTATGTGTATATTAGCCAGTTTTTCGTGTTTTTAATACTTTTTACTGTTTTAAGAGTGTTTCATGTTTTAAGCGCGTTTAGTGTTTTGAGAGTGTTTTATGTTTCAAACGTGTTTCATCCGGCTTTTGTGTATATTTTGTTTCGTAAGTTTTTCACGCGTTTGAGATATTTTTGCTGTTGTGTATTTCGCACATTTTCTGTGTGATTTCGTTTGTTCGTATGCGTTTAATGATTTGTCATTTTAATGAGTGTACTCTGTGTGTATTGTGTGTATTTTGTGATTTAGTTTGATGCGTTTATTAGGCTATATGTATTTTTTATTTTGTCTTGTGTGTTTTTCGCGTGGGTGTCTGTGTGTTATGTGTTTTGTGTGTGTTTCGTGTATTTCTTGTGTGTTTTTGGTATATTTTCGCGTGTCTGAATGTGTATTCTTGTGTGTTTTTATGTGTTTTGTTTGTGTGTTTTTTGTGTTTTATGTCTTTTTCGTGTTTTTGTTATATTGTGTGTTTCGTGTGTTTTTTTGGATTGTTCGTGTGTTTCTGTGCTGATTTGTTCGTGTGTTTCTGTGTGGAATTTATGTGTTTTGGTATACTTTCGCCTGTTTTGACTGCGTGTGTTTTATGTGTGTGTTATGTATCTTGTGTGTTTGGTGAGTGTGTGTGCTTTCTCTCTTAAACTTACTGTGCATTGCTGCGAACGGGTCGTGTTTGCAGTGAATCTCCATCAGCTCTCAGAGCCACTTTCAGAAAATAATAACACTGAAAATCAAGTGAATGGGCTGGAGACGAGGAAACAGCCGGAGAAAAACAACATTTAAAGCAGACAAATAAAAACATAAAATAATGCTAAACCAAAATTAAAAACAACCTTAAAAAATAAACTAAATAAATAAACCCAAAAAATACGAATCGCGACTGAATTAAATGTTAAACATGAATGTGTAATAACTCAGTGTCCCGATGTGGATGGAAAGGGTCCGGAGAGATGGAGAGGAGAGTGTCGGACTGGTCCTCGGCCCGGTAAATCCGTTACAGAGAGAATCACTCAGAGAAGAGGAGTTAGTAGTAGTAGTTGTTGTTGTAGATTTAGTAGTAATAGTTGTAGTTGTTGTTGTTTTTGTTGTTTTTGTTTAGTCCCGTCAGGCGGAGCGGGGGGAGACCCAGCCCGCATTTCTGAGTTAAAACCAGCAGAAATAAGCTCAGAGAACCCGGACAAACCCGCTCCGGTGTAAGAGAACCCAGTAAACGCACAGGTTCTCCAGAGAGAGCCCTGGTTCTGCTCCGTTCTGAGGAGAGGCTGCTCTGACCGATACTCGCTCAGAACCAGCCCTCAGCCTCCAGACCCACCGGCCCGCCTGCCAATCATCGCACAGCCGGCCAATCAGGAGCACGCAGCACCCGGCGTCACGGCAACCGGCGCGTCACGGGAGCCCCAAGGCCACTCTGATTGGCTTCTCGGTATGAGCTCCACCCACACACCTCATTTTCACACACCTCACCAACATAAGATACAGGCTACTACAAATTAATAAATTCAGAGGTAGACAGAAAGCGAGTGAAAATGGTGATGGAGAGAGAGAGAGAAAGAGAGAGAGAGAGAGAGAGAGAGAGAGAGAGAGAGATGGAGAGAGAGAAAGAGAAAATAAAGTGAGAGACAGAGAGAGATAGAGAATCAGAGTGTGTGTGTGAGAGAGAGAGAGAAAGAGAGAGAGAAAGACAGCATGAGCGAGAAAGGAGCTAGAGAGATACAGAGTAAAGAGAGAGTGAAAAGAGAGAGACAGATAGAGTAAAAAGACAGAGAAAGAGAGGAGAGAGAGAGAGTGAAACGAGAGAGAGAGTGAAAAGAGTGAGACAGAAGAGAGAGAGAAAGAGAGGGTAGGAGAGAGAGAGAGAGAGAAAGAGAGAGGGAGTGAAAAGAGGGAGAGAAAGAGAGAGAGTGAAAAAGAGAAACAGAGAGAGAGTGAAAAGAGAGAGAGACAGAGAGAGAGAGAGTGAAAAGAGGGAGAGATATGTTATTTCTGTTTGGTTTTTAGGAGAGTAAATATTAAAGACTTCATTAATGAAGCGCGAGGGCAAAAAGACACGGTAATTAATTAATTCATTAATGACGAGGATACGAGCGGATAAAAAAAAAACGTACAGATCAGAGACAGAACACCAGCGGAACAGAACAAATAGACAAACAAACCAACAGATAGATAGATAAAGTAATAAAGGAATAAATATTAATAAATATTAAAATAATAAACGAAAGAGGGAAAATACCCAGAAATTAAACAGTATATAACACAATATTTAAACATTCATCTTTCATTAACGAATTAATAAATGAATGCATAAATAGATCACTGTAAAAAACCGGACTGGATTTGCAGTGTAATATTTAGATTTATAACTTTACAGCTCTGTTTATTAATCATTCATTGTGATTATTCGTACTTAATTTTTATTTTAAGATTCTCCTACAGAGGAAATTGAAATGGGGGCTTAGGTGATCGACCTAAACAATTCTACTATTATTATTAATCCCACTTCTACAAATAATAAAAATAATAATCTTGTTTTTGTAGTCAACTGCTTAGCACAATACTTCATAATTTACACACAGTCCTACAGAAGTAACACACACTCCTAACACACAATCCTACAGAACTAAGACAAACTCCAACTCTTAATACACACTCCCACAGAACTAACACACCCTCCAATAAACACACTCTTAACACACACCCCTACACAATGAACACAAACTCCCATAGAACTAACACACACTCTTAACACACAATCCTACAGAACTAACACACACTCTTAACACACAATCACACAGAACTAACACACCCTCCTATACAAACAGTCTTAACACACACCCCTACACAATTAACACAAACTCCTACACAACTAATACACTCTCCTAAAGAAATAACACAAACTCCTAACACACAATCTTTACACACTCCTAAAGCATTAACACACTCCTACTGAACCAACACACACTCCTAACACACACTCCTACAGAACTAACACACCCTCTTAACACACACTCTTACAGAACGAACACACACTCTTAACACATACTCTTAAATCACACTCCTACAGAACTAACACACACTCCTTACACACACCTCTACAGACCTAACACACACTCCTAACCTAGGCTCTTAACACACACTCAACACACAGTTCTAGACACCTAACACACACTCCTACCAAACTAACACACACTCCTAAAACTGACTCCTACAGTACTAACACACACTCCTACAGAATGAACACACCCTAACACACACTCCTACAGAACCAACACACACTCCTAACACACACTCCTAAAGAACTAACAAACTCCAAATACACACTCCTACACAAATAACACAAACATTCCTAACACACACTCCCACAGAACTAACTCACACTCCTAACACATTCTAAACACACACACCTACACAACTAACACACACTCCTATCACACAGTCCTAGAGTACGAACACAAATTCCTAATACACACACTCCTGTACAATGAACACATACTCCTACACAACTAACACACACTCCTAACACACACTGCTAACACAAACTCCTACACAACTAACAGCACTCCTGCAGAACTAACACATACTCTCAACAAACACACCTAACACACACACACACACACACACACACACCTAGCACACACACTCCTAACACACACTCCTAAACAACTAACACACACTAACTCACACACAACTAATACACTTTCCTATAGAAATAATATACACTCTCAAAACACACTACTAACACACACTCTTAAACAATAACACACACTCCTAAAACACACTCCAACAAAATGAACACACACTAACGCACACCCTTAACACACACTCCTTACACACTAACACACACTCCTAACACACTATTACACACTCCTGACTCACACACCTAATCAAACTCCCCCAAAACTAACACACATTCTTATAGAAATAACACACGCACTACTAACACATAGTCCTTCAGAACTAGCACACACTCTTAACACACATTAACACACACTCTAAACACACATTCCTAACATACACTAACACACACTCCTTACACACAATAACACACTCCCAATACACTCTAACACACACTCCCACTGAACTTACACACACTCCTAACACACACACACACACACACACACACACACACACAGAACTACCACAATCTCCTAACTCACCCTCCTGACACACTCCTTACACACACTTATACAGAACTAACACACAGTCCTAACACACACTCCCACAGAACTAACTCATACACCTGACACACAATCCTAACTCACACTCCTAACACACACTCATATAGAACTGATTGCTCTTCTTTCTTTTCATTTACTTTCATTCTTTCTTTCTCTCTCTCTCTCTCTCTAATGTTATTTTTAATTTTAGGTGATGTTCAGCTCTTTTTTTCTGTTTCTTTCTATTTTCGTTCTCTGTTCTCTGTTGTATGCTATGTCTGTTTCTGTGGTCTGTTTAGATTTCTGCTGTGTGAGTGGGCACCGCTGGGGGGCGCAACTCCAGTCCGTTTATCTCTCTTCCTCTTTCTGTCTCCGTGTTTCACACCAACAGCAGGAAAATCAAACGGTGACCAGATAATTCAGTCAGATAAAGAGGGCCAGTCAGATAAAAAGACTCAGAAATCCCAATTAAAATACAAATAGAAGTTAGGGCTCGAGCTCCACAGTGCAGTACACAAACACCGACATATAGCCTGAAAAACACAAAACCAATCAGGGTGTGTATAGACTACTTTCATTTCAGTTGTACGGGAGATAAACTATATTTATGTTTTTAATAAAAGCAAGTCGGTGTTATAAAATAGAAGTTAAAGAAGACCATGTGTGTATGCGTGAGTGTGTGTGTGTGTGTGTGTGTGTGTTTGTGTGCATGTGATTTTGTATATATGTATATAATCACATGTGAGTGTGTGTGATTATGTATGTGAGTGTGTGAGAGTAAGTGTGTATATGTGTGTTTGTATGTGTGTGATTAAGTATGTGTATATGTATGTATGTGAGTGATCGTGAGCATATGTTTGTGTGTTTGTGTGTGTTTGTGTGTGTGTGTGACTGCGTGTGTGTGTATGGGATTAAGTGTGTGTGTATATATGTATGCGTGTGTGTGTGTGTGTTTAAACGCCCTCCCCCGTATTCCCTCCCCCTCCACCCCCTCTAACCATCCTCTGTTACTGTCGCTCAGGGCCAAAACAACACAAACACGGATCAACAATTTATTTATTTGTTTATTCATTTATTTCTCTAATCGGGAATAATTATAGCGGGGCTTTTTTTAAATTCTCTCTTTCTTTATATATATATTTAATTATTTTTCCTTTTTTTAAGTTGCCGAGGCTGATTTGGGGAGACAAACTTTTTTCTACTTTTAATGTTATTATTTCTCTTTAATTATTTATTTATTGGTTTTTATTCATTTATTTGGAGTTTAATGGCGCGTGCGAGCTGGCGGCCTGGCCGCATTACACGCGCGTGACTGCAGGAGACGGTCCTATCTCTAAAGTTAATGTTCATTAAAACAGACAATAAACAAAATAAATAAACAAACAAGCAAATAAGGAAGAAAATAAATAAATAACCGGCGTGTTTTAATAAAAAAGGCCTGTGGGCCGGAAAGTGAACTGTGTGGAAGTGTGAGGCGTGTGCTGGATCGCGCGCTTTTTTCTGCGATTGTATGTGTGTGGGTGTGTGTATGTGTGTGTTTAAATAAACTACGAATTATTTATTAGTATTATGATATGTATTATTTTTAAATGTATGCAATATCCATACGAAAATAAATTAACAAACAAATACATTAATAAATAAATAAAGTGAGGGGCAAAATGAACAAATATATAAATAAAAAATAAGTAGGAGTATCCTTTCCATAGGTTTACTGTGATATCTTTATGTGTTTAAAGGTAGTTAAAAAATAAATAAAGATAGAACGAAATAGATAAATTAATGTTATGAGAAATATATTTTAATACATATATTTGATACAGTATAATATTCGTTTAATACGTTTATATACGTATATATATAGATGTGTGTGTGTGTGTGTGTGTGTGTGTGTGTGTGTGTGTGTGTGTGTGTGTGTGTGTGTCTATACACGCATTTATTGATTTACTCTAAACCCAACGGTCTGTTTACAATTTTATTTAAGCGCAATTATTTGTGCATTTCATTTTGTCTTTATGTATTTACTACATTCAAAGACATATAGATCCTACAATATAAAGTAAACATATAGTAACAAAAATAATAAATGTATATGATTAAAAATTATAATAATAAAAGGATCCTCCCTATTATGTATCTATTTGTTCATTATTTAAAATTTCCCACATTTTATATATAATTTGTTTGTTTGTTTGATTGTTTGTTCCAATGGGTTTAAGGGTTTGGTGTGTATGATGAGGTAAACACTTCCTCCAAGGGTCGGGAGTAGCAGGGGGAGGAACTGAAGGGGTAAAAGAGTGGAGTCTGAAAGAGAGGAGGATCAGGAATAAAGGAGATTTTTATTCATCCAGAACTTCTAAAAACAGCTGAACGTTCAGAACTGTGAACCTGAATTCCTGGAGAACTAGAAGAACAATTTAATCCACTTTTTAATGGTTCTTCACAGAACTGGACAGGGTTTCTGCATAGAAACCATAGGTTCACAGTTCTGCATGTAGTTCACAGTTCTGTATGTAGTTGTTACCTTTACTGAAGAAAAAACCTTCTAATCGTTCTAATCCAGCTTGATGTACATTTTACTCCACACATTTGGCCAAATTTAGAGAGGTTTTCCTTCTAGGAGCTCAAAGTAGATGGAACAAGAACTTGATCTGGAGCCCCAGAAGACATTGAGCAGGTAACAAAAGTGGGTTCTTTAAAACGTGGTTGGATTTGTTCTACTGTGTGATGTACAGAACAGTGCAGAAGAGATTTAGGCCCCTATGCAATTTTTTAAAGCCATTTATATCAGCAAAAACTAATGCGAACATTAAAATAAATGCTAACAAACAAGAAACCAGAAAAACGTGTTAAGATTTCTTTTTTTCTTCAAAGTAGTTTATATTTTCTGAGCTGATATGGAGAACACTGATTGGTTCCAGATGCCTTCAGTCATTGTAAATTTAATCTGATTAAGTAAAAAGAGACAACCAGGTATCTGATGGGGCTACATGTAACTCTGGGCTTGTGTTTATTTTAGTATGGGTTTTTAACAATTAACACAACTGTCTAGTAGTAAAATCTATGAAGTAGAATTTTATCAGGCTACTGAGACTTTTACCTCTTGTATAGATGATTCAAAAATTATATATTTTTGTATAGATTATTAAAAAATGATACACTATATACATACATATATCCTATAAGTATCCAAAAAACCAAAAGCATTCCTCAATCATTACCAACAAGAACAGTAAATAATAATAAAATTAATAACCAACAATCAGAACATTACAACCTATTCTGTTTTATGTTTTATGATCTTTAAAACAAAACCTTGGTTTCTCCATAGTTCCTCTATGACAATTTTATTTTGTCTATATATTAATATGCATTATTCTCCCTGAGTCTCTCTGAGGCATCTTATTGCTCATATGAAGATAAATAAGCATCTAAATGTGTGATTGGTTGAATTGTCTTATTACACATAAGATTCTTCTCTCAGTGTTGGTCGTTTAAATCTAAATTAATAAAAGGTATTAGCACAGTTAATTGTGTCCTTTAGGCAATGTATGAACAGTCCACTGACCCAAACTTCTACCTCACACTTCAGGATCTGGAATATGTTTGAATATACTCCTGCAAAGTGTAGAGCTTCTAGAAGACATTTTCTATTTCTTCTATTTCTCCTATTTCTTCTTTTCCATTAATCTGTCTAAGCTCTGGTTCTGGTTCTGGTTCTGGCTCTGGCTAACACATATGTGGCCTAAATTAATGAGAACCTATTAACTGACTTCAGCGAAAGATCTCAGATGTTTCACCTTCACTTTTCCTGATGCTCTTGACAGCAGATTCTTTTGAGTTTTGTGAAAAGTTGATTTTTCAGTCCAAAACTCAAGTTTAGTATTGGAAAATTAGATTTGTCTTTGTAAAGGAGATTTGTCAGAATGAGGAACTTTTCAGATAGAATGTAAAAGGTCTTACAGATTTTACAGATGTAAGTAATTAAATTATTAAGAGAATTCTTCTATTTTTATAGATGTGGAGCTTTAAATGGACAGAACTCATATTAATCTATTTTTGCAGAAATGGAACCTTTAAGAAGTCTAAAGCTGAAGGAGGTAAATGTGTGAGTCCAGGTATTTGTGTCCAGTTCCTGGAAGGGCGGCGTTTTATTCTGAATGGGGTAAAACCTGACACGGGTTCAGAGCGTGAAATCAGTTCAGGTTGATACGGTTTGAATGTGGTTTTATTCAGCATCCAAATCCCATGTGTTCTGCAACCACAGCCATCGCCGCGTGGCGAGCCAAAGTGCTAATCACGATTTTCCATCACACAACACACACACACTCGTTGGTTGAAGCCTACAGACCCACTACAGACGTCTCGCTGTAAATCGATTGCACCCTTCTGCTCACACACCCTTCTGCTCACACAAGTTGATTGCACAAGCAATCAACAAATTCGATTTTCTCCCACTTCTTCTTTTATTTTACCCTAGAAGAATGTTTGATGGGAACCCATGAAAAAATCCAGGAAAACCAGAACTACAAAGCAGAATCCTCAGCATTTTTGAAGAATCACCAGCTCAACGAACGTCTCCAAAGACCACTGAAGCTGTGAAATGGGAGTTTTAAAAGTAAACCAGGCCTTCGAGTCGAGCTACAGGCCTCAATTCCATTTAAACTCTCTCACATACATTTGCTTCACTCCATTTGCTTTTGTTCTTGTTTCGGGTGCTTTAAGGACAAGAATCTACCATTCGACTCATTTGCATTTAGTTCCGGATTCTTTCTCTGGGTTTCATTTCGTGCTCTTCTGCTGGTTCTTCTGAAGCCTTACCGGTGGTCATGTCTCTCAGTTTGGAGCTTCAGCCTTTTATTTTACACCAATGTGTTAAAAAAACTGAGTCATGAATATTGTTAGAGGCTACTTTTGCTTTTGCTTCAGCACATTTCATTGAAGCAACACCTTCTTTGAGGAGGACACACAGAAACAAGAAGTTCCAACTTATATCAAAGAAACAAATAATAAAGGTCATGAGTCCAGCCACATTAACACCCACTTTTAGAAACAGGTGCAGTCAATTTTTCAACTTCAAGAACCCTTTCATGGACGACTCTTTAAAGAGACAGTTAAATGGGATCTACAAGTATTTAGAAGTAATTTTACACCATGTAAAAGTTGAAGATGCCTCCAAACCAGGAACCATCTACAAACATGTAGACCACGTCCAAAGTGCCGGAGCAATTCGTAGCCATTAAAACCTTAAAATGCACAGCCTTAATTATACTGTAGTTATTAATGAGGTTAAAGTAAGGTGCCAGTCTCAAACCAAACCTAAACCAGTCAACCAAATTCAGAACTTCCCTTTTAGTTCTTACCCTTTGCACATTTCTACACACTTTATTCAGAGGTTGCTGAACAATTCTTATATAAAAAGCCCATAATTAGGTTGTAGTTATAAATAATGTTAAATTGAAGTACAGATCTAAAACCAGATCTAAACCAGTTGCATCAAACCAAACCAAACCAAATCCAACCAAAACTAAATAAACCAAACTAAAACAAATTATACCAACTCAACAGAAACCAAACTAAACCAGACACAATTAGAGTAAACCACCTCAACAGAAACCGAATTAAACCAAAACCAATCAAGCCAAACTAAAGCAAGTTCGACCAACTCTAATCAAACCAAATTAAACTAAACCAAGCCCAATTAAAAAACAAGTAAAATCAAACCAAACAAACCTAATTTAGACTAAAACAAACCAATTCAAAAAATCAGCTCAAATCAAACCAAACCAAACCAAGATAAATTAAAGTAAACCAAACAAAGTTAAATTAAACCAAACCAAATTAAAAACCAACTAAAATCAAACCAATCAAAAATAAAACAACTAAACCCAAACCAAACCAACCCAAATTCAGCCCAAACCAAATCAACAGAAATTTAACCCAAAAAACCCAATACAAGCTCACCCAAATAAACAAACTCAACCCAAATCAAAACAAACCAGATTAAACAAACTAAACCCAAAATAAACCCATGCCCTGTGTGCAGAAGTTCAGAAACTCTGCAGGACTCAGTCCAGCAGGTCTATATTTTAGATGCAGTGTCAAGTTCTGCACAGGAGTCTATGTGTGTAGAAGCTGAACAGAAAAAGTAGAGTAAGAAGAGCAGGCCCTACCGGAGCGTCCGATTCGCACTGCTGGACTCTTCTGCTCCAAGTCCATGTTGGGGGACAGAGGGATGAGTCCAGGGGGGACAAACAGGACACAGACACACACACACACTCTCTCTCTCTCACACACACTCTCTCTCTCTCTCTCTCAGTGCGTCTCCCGGATCCTGTGTGTCCTTTTTCTCCGGCTCTCTCTTTGTGTTTTGGGCTGCGGCGGCTCTTCCGCTGCGCGGTGCTCACTGGGCTGAGACTAAACACTTTAGGAGGAGAAGGAGAGCAGCGATTAAAGGGAGGAAGGGGAGCAGTGTGCGTGTGTGTGTGTGGGTGTGTGTGGGTGGGTGGGTGTGCGCTTATGTGCCTCTATTTCCTCTTCTAATACACACATGCAGACACACACACACACAGACTCTTAAACATTAACACACTTACGTACTATAAATATGTACTATAGGACACCTGTTTATTATGTACTATGTGTATGTTTATATCCAAGTTGGAAATCAGATAAAAATTACTTGAGCTTCTAAGTGGAGATGAGCATATGCTTGATAGAGAACACAGTGAAAACTGGATGTTTTTTCGTTTTTGGCACAGGTTACAGCTCAGTTTCTCTTCAGCACAGTTCATCACACTGGAAAAGGCCAAAGTGGCATAAAGGTTGCATTACTTTTGAACATGCTGTCACGTGCTATAGAGCTGAAACAGTCATGGCGGGTAAGTAGACTACTTTAAGTACTTAAGGGTGCCCCAGGTTTTGCATATGAAGTGTGGGTGTTTGTGTGTTTGTATAGATATTGCAAAGGTTAGCAGATCTCTGGATGTGTATATATATATATATATATATATATACGCGTGTGTGTGTATCAATGCAAGCTAAAATTCAAAAGGGAAAATGAAGAGAGAGAGATCCTCACACACACACAAACTTCTATACATGCAGACTTCTTTTATTTGGCCCCACTTCTTTAACAGAGGTCTCTCTCTCTGTCTCCTTTCTTTCTCTCTTTCTCCAACTCTCTCTGTCTGTCTGTCTCTCTCTCTCTCTATTGGTCCCCTTTCTCTCTCTCTCCCTCTCTGTCTGTCTCTTCCCTCTCTCTCTACTGCTCTCTCCTCTCTTTCTCTATGTCTCTCTTTCTCTCTCCTCTCTCCTTGCTCTCTTACTCTCTCTCCCTCTCTCATCTATCCTCTTACACTCTCTGTCTGTCTGTCTGTCTCTCTCTCCCGCTCTCTCTGTCTGTCTCTTTCTCTCTCTCAGTGGTGTGTGTGTGTTTTTATATTATACTGAGAGGCTGACTTTGGAGAGCGTGAGACTACAGCACTGTACACACACACACACACACACACACACACACACAGACACACACACACACACACACACACACACACACACACACACAC
>JBBMFX010000080.1:13412466-13424071 GCA_037832545.1 Rhabdalestes septentrionalis | reverse complement strand
ACTGTGTGTCTTAACCAGCAGAAACATTCCTCTGAAACTGGTCCGGTTCAGGGACTGGACTGGGAATGAGATTCTCTGGAAGTCCTTCAGGAAGCCTGGAGAACTGTTCTAACACACTAACATACAAGAAAGTCTGGATCTTTGGAAGCAAAATATGAAGAAATGAGGGGGGCTCAGGAATTCTGCACAGTAAATCATCAGCGTAAGTCAATCAATCAATGAGTGATGTTTTGGCATCCTCTTCACCAGTTAGTGGAAACTCATCTCATCACTTCACCACTGAGGCTGAGGAGCAGATGGTGGTGATTTGGCAGACGAAGACACGACAGATATCAGTTCCAGCACAAGACAATGGAGGACAAGTGAGATGGAGAGAGAGTAGGAGGGAGAGAGTGAGGGAGAAAGAGAGAGAGCGTTGGAGAGAAAGAAAATCAGGTAAGAAAGTCTGAGAGGAGAGATGGGGAAAGAGAGTGAGGAAAGAGAGAAAAAGAGAGAGGGAACCGGGAAAACACACAGAGAAAAAGAGCATAAAAAGAGAAAGAGAAAGAAGAAAAAAGGGAAGAGTACAAGAAAGATTAGGAGGTGTAAAAAAAGAGTGAGATAAAGAGAACAAGAGTGGGAGACAAAGAGAAAGAAGAACAAAGGGAAGACCGAGAGAGAGAGAAAGGGCAAAAAAAGGACATAGGTAAGCAGAACAAATAAGAGAAAAAGGATTTGAGGGAAGGAGGAAGAAAGAAAGAAAGAAAGAAAGAAAGAAAGAAAGAAAGAAAGAAAGAGGGAGAGAAAGAAATGAAAGAGCTGAGAGTGAGAGAGTGGATTGGCCTGGATAAAGAGAGAGAAAGAAGAACAAAGGATAGAGACAAGGAGCAGGAAAGAAAGAATTATTGAGGAGAGAGAGAGAGAGAGAGAGAGAGAGAGAGAGAGAGAGAGAGAGAAAGGGGTAAAGAGACAGCCAGGGAATAGAGAGAATGAGAGAAAGGGTACAAAAAAGGAGAGGGAGAGAAAGAGGAGGAAAGAAAGCATGAGAGGAAGAGGCGAAGAAGAGATTTCGAGAGGGAGCCAGTGAGATGGGGAGAGGACTGATAGTGTGTGAAGGCATTGGGGACAAGCGATGTTTGTTTACTCAGAAGTTGAGTGTGTTCATTTATTAAACATTAACCACACACACACACACATGCACACACACACTCTGGCGTGCAATGAAAGCCTCGCTAATCCAGTCTGGAGCCGCTGTGGTCAGTGATTCCCACCTGAAATTCCTCACAGGAGTTTATTAATGAATTAGGAATGTAACAAATCTACCACTAGCAGAAATTAACTCCACAGTTACTTAAATGCAAAATAAGTCACTGGTTCGGAACGACAGTCATCATGGCAATGACCAAAACACGGCAAGACAGTTGTGGTGTGTTCACGCTGTCACATTTCCATCTGGAGGAGCGCCACACCTGAATGTATTCATGAATTCACAGGACGTTTAACATACATTAACATGCATTAATCCTGAAGGTTACGCCTAGCGAGCAACCTGGGGCTGTGTGTGTATGTGTGTGTGTGTGTGTGTGTGTGTGTGTGTGTGGGTGTGGAGGGGGGCGTCCGGAGCTGCCTCGTTGACCCCCGACACTACGGCCTTGCCATCATGTCGACCTTTCGATCTTTCGCCCGGCTGCTGGAGCTTCGACCCCGGGCGTGGTCAGGGGAACCGCCACCTTCGACCTTGGCGATGATCACTCCGGCGTGCTCCCTCAGTGATGAGGGGACATGCTAATGCTAATTGGAACGTGTGCTCTGGAGTCGGGCTAGTCAGAGGAAGACCACTAGCCCAACTCCAGAGTAACTCATTAAAAGTGCAGAGGCACCCAGGGGTAAGTAATTAACCACCTTACACTGTTTAACACACTCCAGCACACTCACACACACACATGCGCACACTCACTCAGTCGTGTTTTATTTCAATGCCTGGAGACTAAGCTACTGCTATCCTGCTAGCGTCCCTGAGGAAAGAACATTTCATAAGGAGAGTCTAGGAGCGAAGTCTGTCTTAAAAAAGTGTGTGTGTGTGTGTGTGTGTGTGTGTGTGTGCATGTGCTTGTGTGTGTCAAAGCCACGTCTTGCCTTAAGCTGACTGAGGCAGTTTGATTGACAGCCTAATCGCCGTGTGACTCCGGCTCATATAGCCCACGGCCGCACGCTCCTACGGCCCTGACTGTGACTTTTTGAAGGGCGAGTTTCTCCCTCTCTCTTTTTTCATTTTCTCTCCTTTCCATCCTCTCCCAAGCAAGGAGGAGGGGTAGAACTTCGCCTCGGACCCGAGGATGCGCCGCTGAGGCGACCCCTGCGACCTCTGCTGTCAGCACTCGTCAAGTCTGGAGCACGTGGAGAGACTCCGGCGTGGACGTGGGAAGCAGGGGGACTCGTGTCACTTCTGAAAGAACTCGTTCACCTAAAGCTATTTTCCAAGAGATGGACTCCATTTGGAGATGGAATTAAAGTTCTCAAAAACAGTAGAACTGACTCTGTACTCTCTTTACCCCAAATATAGCTAATAGGCTATCAGATCCAATATCCAACATTTGTTTAGTTAATTTCCCAAATCAGCAAATTAGTAAAGCAATCATCATGCTAACTGCAGGCTACATTAATACCAGCTTGCGTTCTGTTCAGTGATATTAATTAGACTTGTTTACTTAGTTTTTAATACTGCATGACATTTTAAACTACCAAATCTTTGCTGCCCGCTGCCGCTAATTTTAGCAAAACTTTTAGCTTTGGTAGCTGTGTTCATTTTTATAGATAACTGTAAAAATTCAGAGTCTGCATAAGCAAGTCTGATCATGGTTTGAGGAAAGAGTGCCATGATTTCAGTGGTCGACGCTGGCAATTGCTTGCGTGTTGCGTTAGATCTTGGCTCCAAATCTGTTGTTCTATTCAAGATGAATTACTTTCCCTATGGCAGCAATTTACACACCCAACTTGATGCTATTTCTGGCCATTTCTGTTCTTCCTGCATCACACAGTGCCAAAACCAAATAAGCAAATCTTGTTTTGAAAACTAGCCACGAGAAAGTGCTGCTAGCATTATGCTAGCAGTAATAATCTTCTATTTCTAATTAGCTACATTGGTGGACTTACTAGACACATCTTGACTGATCAGCTAATTCACTCTCTTTAAACTCCTCAATCCTGCTGCTGTCCATCCAGAAGAATGAAAAAATGAATATATGACTGAGCTAGCACACTGTGGTGCTTAGAGACACTGAACTGTGCTGGAATCTTTCCAATCATTTCACTTGAATATTTTGTGTGGGGCATCTAATGTACAGTGGCCTGTACTCACAGTTGCAAGTGTGTTGCGTTAGATCTTGGCTCTTAAATCTGTTGTTCTTTTCGAGATAAATGACCTTTCCTGAAGCAGCAATTTACACACTGTTCTTGAGACTATTCATGGCCATTTCTGTACTTGTATCAAGCACTGTTAAGTGGAATCAGTCCATCCGGATGGTGCTGTTTATGCTTTAAGTGTGGTTCACATTTCAGGCACATTTTGAGCAGTACGCTGGAACCTTCAGCATGAAAGCCCCATAAAGTCTTCCCTCTCAGTGACAGTAGCAGGTGTCACCAATCCTCCTCCAGTGATGAAACACTGAGAGAATGGAGAGAATGACTGGTAATTAATAGCCAAGGTTATTTCTTTGAAAGAGTGCTTGGTGACTGTATGCTTGGTGACTGTATGAGTGTGTGTATTTGTGCGTGTACTCCACTAGTGAGCTTTCGGGTGCGTTTGACAGACAGCTTTGTTGTGAGCTAATTGAAGAGACAGGCCATTGCTGCTGGACAATTAGCCTTAACTTGTCCCCACTGCACTGACGCTTCTGACAGGTCGTGCAAATGATGGAATGTTACGAGAGGTTATGGCTTTGGCAAGAGGACAACTTGGACTGATGTATTCATAACAAAAATGTTTTTTACACTCCTTTTCCACCTACCTCAAACGTAGTTGATCTCTGAAAATTTGGTTGGTCTCCTCTTTGGGTTTTCAGCTAATTGGGTTGAGACGACGACAGTAGTGGAGAGTAGGGGGGTTTGTCCTTGGTGGGTTCCAAATGTACTAGTTTGGAATATGTTGTGTTTACAGAAATAGTTTCTTCAATCCAGTTTAAACCATTTTTGCCTCAAATTAAATTACTCAAAGGCGCATGTATAATATGAACGTTGCTTCTGTAGTTTTGCAGTGCAGACAAATGGCGAAAAAAGACATTTAAACTTTATCTAAAACACAAATACCCCCCTAGTTGTGGATTCCTCCATCACCATTTTGAATAATTCTCAAAAAGGAAGAAACATTTTAGTGTCTTCCCCACTCCTGACTCTCGTGAATGTAGGTAAGGGTGTGGACACACTAAACTGTGCAGGACAGGGGGTTCGCCTGGTCTGGTTTGTGAACCTCTGTTCTAGTCGTACAAAAGTTATTTAACGTGATTTAAGGAAACCAAAAACAAATATGAATAAATCATTAAACATAAAAATAGTAGGAAGTAAAAAAAGAATGAACAGAAAATCAATAAAAGAAGATAAAAAGTGTTGTGGCAGTGCAGATATCTAAAGCTTTTTAAAGTTTCAGTCGGAGCAGATCTGATTCTGAAGGGCAGTTGGTTGGACAGCATAGTGGATAAACACCATTTCACCAGGTTTGGTTTCAGATCTGGGGGGATTTCCACTGACTGAAACCAGTTCAGTTCCCTTCTACTCGGTTCAGTTTGGTTTTGGAACGAAGGTTTTCCACTGACTGGTGCTTTTCCTTGATCTGGTACCTGGTACCATTGTTTGTACCACTTTGGCTGAGGTATAATGTGTGCTGAACTGATACTGAATTATGACACATGTGCTTGGACCAGTTAGTGGAAAAACCCCGTATCAGACCCACCAGGATAATAAACATCACACATTTCAAGAGATGGAAATTTGTACACAATTAGTAAAGTTTCGAAATAAATTCTGTCCCAAACTGCAGGGGTGTTTGAAGCATTTTTATGTGAGGGGGAAGGCGTGGGGGCGGGGTTTGGGTGGGGTTTCGGGGTGTGGGGTTGGGATTTGGGTGGGGTTTCAGGGTTTGGTGTGAGGGTTGGGTTGCTGCCTGCATGCAAATCTCATCCTTTTAGGGGTTGGTGGTGTTTGGAAAACCAGAGACAGGCTGCTCGGATTTCCAGTGGTGTCTTACCGGTTTAGTGGAGTGGACTATTTCGTGAAAGATTCAAGATTCAACAGCACTGGTGAACTAATTATTTATGTTAAATGTGGGGGGGTCCAAACCAATAATAATGAAATGTGAAGGGGACCCCCTTCTAGCTGAACGGCGACGACGTACATGCCAAAGTGGGACCCAGTTGAAGGACCTGGGAACTGGAGTGAGGTGATCTCTTTTTGGGTTTTGGATCAAGCTGGTTTTCTCATCATCCGTTTAACTGGATTTTTGTTATTATTATTATTAAAATGTATTTATATTATTGGTCACCGTTCTACTGGCCTTACACAGGGTTTATAAATGATGAGTTATTTATGTTATTATTGGGTTTAAGCCCAGTAATCTCCACTGATCTGATTGGCTTGTCATCTCCATCAGTCAGCAGTTCTTCTGCCAGCTCCTTCACATATTCAGACCCGAGTCACTTGACTTTCAGCTCACAGATACGAGTCTTTATAATGAGAGTCGCTTTAGCATCAGTGAACTGAAACCAAGCTTCTACTGTGGTGTGTGGCACTTTTGGCCTGCTATTATCATTTAATCAAGAATCATGCCGGCTGTGTGTGTGTGAGTGTGTGTGTTTGTGCGTGTGTGTGTGTGACAAATGGTGTTTTTTGTCACGCTGCTCAGAACTTTTCAAGTGCTCTCGACCCACTGGCCTTGAAGGTTGACTGTCTCTCACTCGTAATCCTTAGCCGTGACGAGCCAGTTGATTTTTCCACAAACGTTTGGATAATGTGAATTAATTGCATGAATTGTGTGTGTGTTTGTGTGTGTGTGTGAGAAGTGTGCTGATAGTCAGTAGAGTAAGAAAAAGGCACAAAGCCAATGTGTTCCCATTGATTGAAGTGTGATTTGATTTCATTACATCTTCGTACAAAGAGACACACACACACACACACACACACACGGAGTGAGTGTTAGAGGCCCCTGTGGCAGTTAGAGATGTGCATTCATTAGAGGCGCTCCATTCTTTCCCTAATGCGCCCAGCAGCTAGATGAGCTCTTTCTCACATATACACACATGCCAACACACACAGACACACACACACACTTTTACAGGCAGGCATACAGACATGCACACCATGATGAATCCATAAACACACACTTGTTCAGAGTTAAAGGTCTGTGTTTGGAACACAGACCCGGGGTCTTATCTCTCGGTACTTGTGGAGCGGCTGGAGATAAACAAATCGTAAACTTTTACACCACTCCTGCACGGCTGAGCATAAGCCTGGGTGTGCTTTAAACCTTTATTATCCTTTATAGTGACTTATCATTCACTTCCACACTGAATTCATATGGGATTTAGGATGTCAGTGAATGCGGCAGTGTGTTCAGAACTAAGGGAAAGTTTAAGGCCTTTGGAGCACATGGAAAATGATCCAGGTGTTTTTCCCTCTGCTGTCTCATGGAGGATAAACTCTCCCATTGATTAGGGCTCCAGAATAACCAGTGAGATTTGATGTTCCGATTACTGGGATCAGGACTATCATGATTATTCACGCACTCTGTGAATTGGACCAGTAACTTAAATGATAATCCATCTTCAAGCCATTTCAAAGGCGTGCTTTGTAGTCTGGACATTCTCCACAAGGGGGAGTTTTGTCATCTCTATTAATATTTCTTAATTAAACCCTGAGCGTGTTTTTCCCATTAATTGTTCTTTTATAATATTTAAAGCCTTAAACAATGTGTCATGTACAACTATCTTGTTTCTTTTGTTTAGGTCAAACAATATTACTAAACTAATTACTCACAGCCACCCCCCCCCCGCTCATTTTTAACCACACTTATGTATATTCAGCATTTTGGAAATATTAAGATCACACACATCAGTATTTCAATATATTGAAAATATGTTTTTTTCAAAAAGTAAGTCTGTTCTAGGCAGAATACATTAACTTACAGTTTCTATCTGTTTCACACCCACCCCCACACTCGCACACATCCCCTCCACCCACTCACACACACACACAATTGGGCTTCTCACACCACACAGGGTTTCCGCTTGTTTTTTTACCAGCAGAAATAAAAAGATATTTTGTTATATTAATAGTATTGTATAAAATTGATGCCATTTTTAAAGTTCCAACCACAGATCATACAAATATTGTTTGTAGATTGATTATATTGCGAACATATATAACAAACGTGAATCCACTGTGTACTCGTAGGCAACAAAATCTTTGGCGCTCAGGTGCCCGAGATGTAACAGAGAGAATAAAGTCATTTTTCAAAATAAAAGATTTTTCAAATAAAAAAATGTTCAGATTCAGATAATAAATAAATAAAAATAATTAGTTTTTTCTTGGGCCGCCCTGTACCAATTTATCTGTGGCCCGTGGGTTGGGGACCCCTGACCTAGTAGAAAGGATACATGCCTCTGGACCAAGAGGTCATGGGTTTGAATCCTTCCTTCATCAATCCACCACTGGGTGCCTGAGCAAGACTCTTAACCCCCAGGTTGCTCCCAAGGAGCATGGATGCTTGTGGTATCTCCAGGGATCAAACTCCCTATCTGTCAATCATTAAAATGTGCAGAACTGTGTTTTCTGAGCAGGTGTGTTTGCATGCTATATGTTCCTGATCTGAGTGTTAACAGATTATTCTCTCTCACACCCACCCTCCAACCCCCCTTCGCAGGAAATATCTTCGTGGTGAGCCTGGCGGTGGCTGACCTGGTGGTGGCGCTCTACCCGTACCCGCTGGTGCTGACGGCCATCTTCCACAGGGGCTGGAACCTGGGCTCGACCCACTGCCAGATCAGTGGTTTCCTGATGGGAATCAGCGTGGTGGGCTCCATCTTCAACATCACAGGCATCGCCGTCAACCGGTACTGCTACATCTGCCACAGCCTCAAGTATGACAAGCTGTTCAGCGACAAGAACTCTGCGTGCTACGTGGTGCTGATCTGGGCTCTGACCGTGCTGGCCATCATCCCCAATCTGTTCGTGGGGTCGCTGCAGTACGACGCCCGGGTCTACTCGTGCACCTTCGAGCAGTCAGCCAGCTCGGCCTACACCATTGCAGTGGTCTTCTTCCACTTCATCCTGCCCATCATGGTGGTCACCTACTGCTACCTGCGCATCTGGGTGCTGGTCATACAGGTGAGGCGGCGGGTCAAGCCGGACAACCGGCCCAAGCTGACGCCTCACGACGTGCGCAACTTCGTCACCATGTTCGTGGTGTTTGTGCTGTTCGCCGTATGCTGGGCGCCTCTCAACTTTATCGGCCTGGCGGTTGCGGTGGCGCCCGAGCGCCTGGCACCACTTATTCCCGAGTGGCTGTTTGTGGCCAGCTACTTCATGGCGTACTTCAACAGCTGCCTCAATGCCATTGTCTATGGCGTGCTCAACCAGAACTTCCGCCGCGAATACAAACGTATCGTGGTGTCCGTGTGCACCGCCCGCATCTTCTTCCCCGAGAGCTCCAACGAGGCGCAGGAGAGGCTCAAGAGCAAGCCTTCCCCGCTGATGACCAACAACAACCAGGTCAAGGTGGACTCGGTGTGAGGCGCGTCAGGCTGGCTGCGCGTGGTGGAACTTTCACGCAACTGCCTGTTCCTTAGAGAAACCTTCAGCTAATGGAAATTGTTGGGCTCTACTCGTTGGTGAGCTCCACCTTCTTAAAGCACTGGATTGGTTTAGAAATAAATTCCACCCTCGATGGGCCGTTCCCACCTAGATTTGGCCCCAAATTTGTCACGGTTAAACCAGATTTTCTCGTTTTTCTAGATTACATCTAATTCCACAAGACTATCATTCTGCCAGTAAGCCATTTTGGTCACATAAAATCAAATGCTATGTTATTTACATTTTGTAATGGGTGTAAAACAATATAATTTCTTCTCAGAATCAGTGGTTTTACAAGAGAAGAACAACATTCTCCCTATCCCTGAAAATGGGATAGGGTGTGGAAGATCTCCATCTGTGATGTGTGTTTGCCTTTGTTGTGTCCTGAATGTTCTTCATCAAACCAACAACTGTGATCAAAACTAGGCAACAGGGTAAAGTGGGTGGGGGTTATGGACACACCCACTCACTAAAGACTGGGCGTTATTCTGGGCGGAAGGGGGGTGTTAAAAAGGTCCTATTTGAAATTATTTTACTTATTTATGTTCAATCTGTGAACAGTACGTGTGTGCAAATGTTTAGGCACCCCTCGTCAAATTGATAAAAATATATACACCCTCTACAGCAGGGAAGTGGATCTTAGAATCACCTGGTTCACCTCGTGAGTTAATTTTCAGGTATAGTAAATGTGTTGGAGGAGGAGAACCATCAAACTGTGCTGGACACCGGCCCTCCAGGACCGGCGTTTGATACCACTGGTCTACAGGAGACACACTTCTGCACAATTTGCTGCACAATTACACTTTATTCGCTGAAGTTATCATATTGGGGTAAAATATATAATCTGTGCAAATCTTATGGCATACTTTATATTTGTCAGTATTTTAAATAAGTAGGAAGTGCGCTAAAATTTGCAGAAATTGCCATATTTCAGTTTCCTGTAGAGGATGAGTTCATAGAAGAAGAAAAACCCAGAACTTTTTTGACCAAAATGCTTCAAACCCTTGTATATGACTGAATAATCAGCTCTCAAGATCCAAAATCCTGCAGAAATTATATTGCATCGTGAAATGCTCCACTGTGCCCCTGGTTGTTGGAACTGCTGTTCCAGGTTGAGTCAAGCGTTCGCGGTTGCGTGAAAGTTTCTCTGCTAAAGCCAGCCTTAAACCACGAACTCCGATTTCCACAGAAGGTGCTGTGACTGAAGAAAAACTGTGCTGAAGAACAAAAAAAAGGAACTATGGAGAAAACCCTAAAGAACCAAAAACTATGAGTACGAACACAAAGCAACTTCCCGTCCTGAAGCTGTGGATTCTTGCCTCTATACAATCAAACGCGCACAGGGGAAAATAAACAAAAAACAAATATCCTTTCTTTATTATGAAGCACTTTCATGTGTTCTTTGCTTTTTTGCATTATTAAAATGTTTTTTAAATTGTTTTAAATGTTTACAGTGACAAAAACATGTAAGACATTGGATACGTATTTATTTTCTATGGATTATCTATATATATATAAACAGATCAAAGTATGAACTATATATAAATATATATATATCGACTCTTTCCCCTCTTTATTTCATGGATCTAAATGGACCTTTATCAATACTACGCCATGAGTGAATGCCAGCAGATTTTTACGATGCCTGGTCACAGACGTTCGCGACCAAAAGAGGAAACAAAACAAAAAACCAAAAGTTTGCTACGGAATACTACTGTTTTCAAAATGACCTCATACTGATGGGCACTGTTGACTCTCGCCTCGTCACGTAAGCAATACGCGCACAGTCCCACCCTGCAGACGTCTTCTCAGCACAACATCTGTACGGAATTGTTTTTCGCGAGGACGGGATCTGTCTTTCTCTGTCTGTCCGTCCGTCTATCCGTCCGTCCTTTTGCTTTCTCGTGTTTCCCTTTCCTCTGTCCGCTCCGGCTTTTCTCTCTCCTCTGTCTCTTTTCCCTTCTCTTTTTTTAAAAACGTTTCTCTCTCTGTCTTGTCCTACCTGTCCGTGTCTTTCTCTCAGATTTTGTATGCATGGATTGAACCCTGAATCCATATGCAAATTGGAGTATAAATAATAAAACATGTTTGAGGTTCAGAGCTGGTTTACTGTCACAGTTTGTGTGTGTGTGTGTGTGTGTGTGTGTGTGTGTGTGTGTGTGTGTGTTTTGCGCTGTCAGCGAAAGCGTAACACCAAACTGCCACAAAAGTGATGAAACCTGAACAACAGTAGCGAAAGTGATTTATTTAAGCTGAGCTTCGCTAATGCTTGGTTTTTGTTTCCTTTATTTTTATTTTTTTCTGTCATATCGTCTATTTTGGAGTAAATGTTCTCGCCACTCGGTGCCCGCCTGTGCAGAGGGAGGCCGCAGAGTGATCGATCCTGGCAGAGTTCCAGCACGCTTCTCTTTTTCCTCAGAGCTCTATTTCAGTTTGAAAGAGTGACAATATTTCTCAGTGGCCCGGCCAAGTCTGCCATGATCATATCTGGCAAAGTCACTTCAATAAATGAAACCTCCGCTGAGAGGGACGCTTCGTCGGGGCCGAGTAAAAGTGGCTAACAGTGCATAAAACCTCACTGCATGCAGGACTGGGCAAAAGTCTTGACCTCATTTCTTTCTATTTTACTTTGAATCACCTTGTTGGTCTTATCTTTTTCATACTTTGTAGATTAAATAAGAGAAATGTGTTTTACTGACAGGCTACAAAGTCTGTAAAGACACAAGGAGCCTAGATAAAGGAGTTCCAGCCACTCAGCATTCAGCACCACCAGTATACTGATCACCGC
>JBBMFX010000080.1:13350184-13360344 GCA_037832545.1 Rhabdalestes septentrionalis | reverse complement strand
AACACCAGCGGGCGGCTACAGCCAGCGGGCCGGTTCTAATACTAATCAAATATTATCCCGGGGGCCATAGATAATTCGAATCCGGCCCGCGGGCCTTGACTTTGACATATGTGGTGTAGATGTTTGTTCTCTGTAGAGAATGTTTACGAGATACATATGACTAGAGATCGACCGATATATCGATTTACTGATATTTTTCTCGATAATTGAGCATTTTACCATAATCGGTTATCGGTTTTGTAATTTCGGGTTTACCGATAAACATCTGGTGGGCGTTTTGAGAATTACGTGTATGATCGCCATTGCAGCTCGGCGTCTGAGGGGAAACTGCGTGCAAAGGTAAAGTATACTTACCTGCTTTCCTCAGTTTAGTAAACTTTATTAAACACAACAGCTATTAATGAACACATTAGATGTGTTACATAAATGACTGATATGTAGTTTTGATTTGTATGCAAGGAGGGTGTTATTATTATAAATAAAACAGTTTTTCCAGTTCAGTGGTGTTGTAATAATTGTGTCAAAAACAGAAGTATAATAGTAAATAAATATTGGGTTGTGAATATCAGTTATCGGGGACATAAACATGCAAATAATTGGTACCGTATCAGTAATAAAAAATCAATTTGCAACACAGCAGCCAAACCCGACCCCTTGTGACTGGCAGCTCACAGTAGCATGTTTATGTCACCCCTTTTCGTTTCCTAAACAACACTGCATCCCACTACCTCTGCTCGAAAGGGCACCATTTGAGGCACTGCCATGTGAGGACACATCATAACAACTCCTTTTTATATTGAAAGGGCACCCCTGAGGAATATAAAATGCAGATCTTTTAAGTGCATGATATGTGGCACTGCATCACTTTTCTCCTGTAGGCATATTACAGGGGGCACATCATTTAGAGCACTTTTCCACAATGAGGTCCCCCTATGAGACCTCCAATGTACTCATCGAAATTCAATCCTTGTCCTCAACTTGGGGTGGGCGATATGTTTAATAAAGTTGACTAAACATAGGAAAGCAAGTAAGTATACTTTACTTTTGGACACAGTTTCCCCTCAGACGCCGTGCTGCAACGGCGATCATACGCGTAATTCTCAAAACGCCCACCAGATGGCGATGTTTATCGGTAAACCCGATGTTACAAAACCGTTACCCGATTATGGAAAAATGCTTAAATATCGGGAAAAATATCGGTAAATCAATATATCGGTCGATCTCTTGTCATTTGTTTTTCGTAAAAATTCTCTACAGAGAAAAAACATCTACGCAGTTTTAATGTACAGTTATTTTGTTTGGTACATTTAATACATACATAAAAACATGAACTATGTGTTATGGAATATGACATTCGCTATGAGAGCTTTAGAGGTAGAGACACCATACAAAATCTGACACGTCAGGTCCAATCTCGTATAGCGTTCTTGTTCACAGCTTTTTGCTCTGCCTGGTCGTTTGTTGGTTATTACCATTTTCCAGCAAAAAAAAGTGCCAACCCTGAAATCCACAAATTTCAGATAGTCCTGCTCAGACACGCTTCATCCGAAACCCACCAAACTTCCTGAGATACCTCAGGCCAACTTCCCAGACACACACATCTGGTCAGTTATGACCAGCACTTGTCTTTTCCTTGTCTTTCGCTCATCCATTTCTGCCCATTCACTTATATTCATTTTAACCCATTTTAAATGAATGAGGTTTGAAAGGAAGAAACTTTTAGGCTCCATTAAGTGACAAAATATTGTGAAACTTCATGTGAGACCTCAGGCCACGCTCCCAAAGACACATCTGTTTAAATGGAACAATATGACCTAAAGTATTGGGACAGAGCTGTTTCTAGGTGGTTGCTAAGTCATGAAAGGCAGTTTCTATCACAATGAAACACAATGTACTTAAAATATGCTGAACTCTACCTTAATTTAACCCTGAAAATATGCCAAACACCTGAATTTGAATTAAGTGGCCATTAATTTGTAAACCGTTCCCTTACTTTTACATTAAAAGTGGATTTAAGGTGTGAGTGTGAAACCCCTTAATCCTAAACATAGGACATTTTCTTCAGGGGGCTCAGTTATTTAAGGGGCACATTTTAAAAATAAGGGAAAAATTAAACAGTTTTACCCCATAATCAGACTTAATCTGTGCCCGTTTCACTTAATTTTCCTTTCCTGGAAATTAAGGTAAAAGTTAGTTATATTAAGAGGTAAAATTAAGGGGTTTGGTTGCAGGGTGTATGGTTTAGGAGATGGTTGCTATGGAGTTTCTAGGCGGTTTCATGGAGGCAGGGCCATTTTGATATTCCTTCAGAACACAGCTACCAAAATGAAATACTGTAACTTGAAAATGTGTAGATGTTTGTTCTCTGTAGAGAATGTTTCAAGATACAAATTTTATTTGTCCATCTATTGGTGTCATTTCTGCTTGAGTGTTGGTGAAGCCTGAGGCGAAACAAAACTTCAACCACATCTGCTTTACAGCTTTTACATTTATGAAACCATGTTTGTTTAAAAAAAAACCTGAAACAAAAAAAATCGGCTGGAAATAAGAGGTACAGCAAGCTTATAGAATGTATAGAGCACATTAGAAAGCCAATTGAACAAGCAGAAACGATGCAGAAAGTAAACAGAACAGTTATAGCAAACTAAAAGAGCTAACAGAATTAATATGATGTGGAAAAAAAAAACTAACAGCTATAGCCGGTTGACCCGAGCTCCTCATTTTCCAGGAGCAGCTAATGGTTTTTGGGGGCCTGTTCCTTGATGGAGCTGTCCCTGGAAATGTCCCCATTTATTTTCATTAAAACTCAGGCCATGTAGGTAGACTGGGCAACACAGCAGCCAAACCCGATCATTGAGTTGAGAGGACTGGCCGCTCAAAGTAACAGATTTACGTCACT
Source organism: Rhabdalestes septentrionalis (assembly GCA_037832545.1). Lineage (NCBI taxonomy): Eukaryota > Metazoa > Chordata > Actinopteri > Characiformes > Alestidae > Rhabdalestes > Rhabdalestes septentrionalis. Next base: position 13,357,445 of record JBBMFX010000080.1, on the reverse strand, counting down.
CCTATTTGTTCCCCAAAAAGCACTGCTTCCCATTACCTCTGCTGGAAAGGGCACCTTTTGAGGCACCACCATGTGAGGACACTTCATAACAATATCCTTTCAAATTAAAAGGGTACCCATGAGGAATATAAAGTGCAGACCTTTCTAAGTGCATGATATATGCACTGCCACATGTTTCTCCTCCAGACATATTACAGGGGGCACATCATTTATTGTATAAGGGTTTAGAAATACTTTTCAACCACAGGGACTCAATGGGTCCCCCTTTGAGACCTCCAGTGCACTCGTCACACAGCAGGAACAACTTTATTCAAATATGGCTTTGCTCTTATATTAGCTTTTAGCTCAGGTTTTGCCTCATTTAAGCCTCTTTCTAAACATTTAGCTCGATTTAGCCTCTTTTGTAGCCTTTAGCTCCGTGTTACCCTAATTTTAGACTCTTTTATAGACTTTAGCTCCATTTAGCCCTGTTTTGGCCTTTAGTTCAATTTTTTCATCTGTTTTGCAACGTCTTACACTTTTTTAAGCCTCTTTCATAGCCTTTAGCATAGTTTCAGCTTCATTTTAGCCTCATTTGTAGCCATTAGCATAGTTTCAGTTTCATTTTAGCCTCATTTGTAGCCTTTAGCATAGTTTCAGCTTCATTTTAGCCGCATTTGTAGCCTTTAGCATAGTTTCAGCTTCATTTTAGCCTCATTTGTAGCCTTTAGCATAGTTTCAGCTTCATTTTAGCCTCAGGTCACCTTTGTTTGTCTCCTCCTATAAGGTGGGCGTTAAATGGACTAGCATATAGTGTGATTTGGTTGAGGGGAAAAAATGAGGCAGAATATACCATAGAACTGCAAAAGATTAAAAGAATGTGGTTTATATGTCTGTCTTGGTCTCCTGTTTCTGCTCTTTCTCCAGCCCAGTCTGTTGTGTCTGTCTGTCAAGCCATCTGTTTCCAACCCAGTCCAGTCTACTGTCCAGTGCCTGTTTGTGTTAAAGTTTTAGGCACCGCATCACTTTTCTTCAAGATAATGTGTTTTATTAAGACACGTTTTTATATTTTCTCACTCTAGAGGGCGCATCATTATCTTTTTGTACATAAATGTTTCCCCATGCGAAGGGCAGCCAATAGGACGCTTCCTTACGGTACAAGAAGGCACTTTAGAGACATTTCAACCAGGAGTCCGACGAGAAGTAGCCCTTTGATACCTCCAGCACTCTCATCAGAACTTCTTCTTTGTACTCATCCGTCTTTAGGCAGAATTGTTCGGCTTGGTGGGACATGTCATCACAGCAAGCCAGGAAATAAACAAAATGCAGCTGCATTTAATTTTAAAACTAACGACCATGTTCATTTTTTATTTTTAGCATTAAACATACTTCTCAACATTCCAACATACCTTATACCACAAGACGAAAACCTCTGACAGGAAAAACTTTATCCTTTTAAAGTGACTCCGGTTCAGGGGTGGAAGGTTTTAAATCAATAGTCAGTTCGTGAAGTCAATGTGTTGTAAGCTGTCCACCGTCGAACGTGCCTAAAATGGGCACATGAACATGGACGTCACTTGCCTAAACACCACCTACCTAAACAGCATCGCATACCAAGTTCACCCCTTCATGGAGACAGTGATCCCGAATGGCAGTTGCTCTTTAAATGGGATGGTGTTCAACAAACACTGCCCAGGAATGATTTGTGTCACAGATTCAGAACGCACACTCTTGGCATTCTCTCGATGAGCTTCAAGTCACATGAAATGGTTTTCCAACGGTCTTGAAGGAGTTCCCAGAGGAGTTTAGCAGTAAACACCTGTGTGCTGAGCAGTAATCAGAGCAAAGGGTGAAGAAACTAGAATATAAAACATGTTTCCAGTTATTTCACCTTATTTTGTTAAGTTCAGAACTCCACGTGTTCATTCGTAGTATTGATGCCTTCAGTGAGAATCTACCAATGGAAATGGTCATGAAAATAAAGGTGTCTCCAAACTTTTGGCCTATACTGTATATCAAAAAGTGTTTATCCTCCTGAGAACTAAAGAAAAAAAGGGTCTCAATTTCTTTTGTTGTGCAATTTTTATATATCGGGGCCAAAAAGAACACCTTACCATATGTTTTTCAAAAATATACTTTTTATTTTTATTTCCCAGCATGCCCAACAGGACAATTTCCATGTGAAAATAGAACGGAATTTAGAAAACGAAGAAAGTGCCCCAGAAGATCCTGTGGAGAGTTTAGGTGTGATAATTTTTTCTGATTCTGCAGAGGAACAATTTGCATTTGGTGGCCCTAATGTATATCTTGCCATTGCAGTTCGTTTCCAACAGGCAAATCCATCACATGACACATCACTGGAAATGTCCTATACAAAACACTATAGGGCTTGATGGGGTAACTCCAAATACATAAGGGTGAACAAATGGTCCATTGTAAAAGACATACATTAATGGGCTGGGTCTCAGGAGAATAGCTGTTTAAGAACTGAGGTCCACACAATTATGATCACAAAAAGAAACATTTATTTTTATTTTTTTTATTACAGAGGGGTCAAGTACAAGGCAGTGCAAGAACATCCTTAAAGGAAAGAAAACCATGAAGGGCTGGTGTAATCAGGCAACAGTCTGGAACTAGTGCCACTGTACCAATTACCCTATATAATAATGATGATGTATGAGTGTGATTCTCATCAGTATGGCTCAGTAAGGGACACTTGAGGACACGACTGATTGTTCTAAGGCAGCGTGCCTCAAAAGCAAAGTCTGGACGAATGTCTAGCGCTGCACAGTGCTTTTCTGCTCCAGGATACTCAAACAATTGACCTGATCAGCACATGATTTGTCTTTTAATGCAAAATCGAGGCACCCCGGCAAAACCTCTGGGCCTGATTCACGAAAGGAACGAAGAACAAACCATGAGAAATCTTAAGAATGACACCAAGACACTAAGATGGTCTCCAATGCGAGTCTCGAAAACTTCTCAAGTTCTTCTAAGTCATTAGAATGTTTCATTAGAGAATAGCACCTGATTGTAGAATTGATTTTAAGAGGAAATATGAATTATATTTTTAAGAGAAATTATTGTTTTTGGAAAATGGGAGGATTCCAGATGTTTCTTTTGTTGGAAGAAAAAGAAAAACCTTTCTATCAAGAAACATTTCGTGAATCTGACCCCAAATAAGGCTTGTAGCTCATCTAATGCCTTTGCTTGAATATTCGCTTGCACACACACACACACACACACACACACACACACACACACACACACAGACAGCACCTTAGTGGTATGTACAAATAGGAGATCCTAAAAGGGGTGCATGGAAAAGTCCTAATTAGAAATATGGGTATAAGCAGTATAGCCCTTAAACAAAGTAACTAACTAACTAACTAATCATTACTGCCAATATTTAGGCATGTCTAATTCACAAAGTCCAAGGGCGCACAGTTAGGGTCTTGGAGGGCCCGTGTCCAGCAAAGGTTTGGTGGATTCCTTGCTCAAACACACCTGGCTCACCTCACCTAATGATTGTCAGGTTTAGTGGCTTTCAAGAGGGCAACCACCCCAACTATACTGGAAACCAGACCTCCAGGACTAGAACTGGACATCCCGGCCCAGTCCCTGATTACTGTATTGCAGCACAAACAGAATTTGCATTTATCCCTGACCACTGAAGCATTTTGGGATAAAACCCCCCAGAAAAACAGTCATAAAAATGGTCATATTTGCCCAATTGGCTAGATAAAGGTTTTCACAAGATGATGCTCAACATCAGACAGTAAAAGGTACTACATTATAAGTACACCATGCAGACATATGTATAAAAAACTCCCTTTAACTGATGTGGAAATAAAGAAAATCGACATAAGCACCACAAGTAGACTTCACAGTGGCTTGCAGCTGATCTCGGTTGTGTTTAGATGAACATCTGGAAATGTTCTCGGAGAAGTCAACTGTAGCAATTGTAACAGGATTCCATGTAAACAAAGTCGTACATCGTTCAGCTCTTGGAATAGAATGGCTTCCCTTCTCTGAAGCTCAAGGCCTCAGTTTCATCTGAACCTGACCTGTCCAGGCTCCACCCACAAATGTTTTACTGATGTGGGGTCAGGTAAGCTTTTCATGGTGGCAGCCACTGTGACAACATGGCTTTCACGCTCCACTGCTTGACCAAGTTCTGCATCATTTAACAAACAGGTTCCTCCCATTTAACCAAATGAGACTTTTTGCGTCTTTCCAGCCAAACTGGAACTTCCTATCAGCAGTTTTCCGATACTTTACCGACCACAGCTATAAAAGAATGCATTTGTTGGCAGAGCATGGACAGATCGGGTCAGATTTAAGACAGTAAAAATGTAGAAATGTACAAAACGGACTAAAGCTAGTGAAGTGCACATCGATTACGTGAACGAAATGAACCCAGAGAGCTGCCAGATCCTCTAGATACCCGGCTACATGAGGACAATAGAGTATGCATTGTGGTATTGACAGAAATAACCAGTTTAATTAGGCACTCCAGCCTTAAATCTACACTTAATGACCACTGGGGTGGTGGGTAGCACATGATGGAAATGAAGGAGGGTGAAGAACAGCACACAAAATAACAACACACTGAGTGATTGTATAGGCCATCCTACCAATTTTCCTGCCTTGGACACTCTTGGTGTTATTGGAAACACCACTGCACAGTAAAATGTTATGGATTCAAGTCAATCAAGAATATTCTCTAACTTCCCTTCAAGATTTTTCCAATAAAGTGGCCAGTATGCTTACACAAAGTGCGAATAATCAATCCTATGAGTGGTAACTCATTCAATAAATGGTCCAACATGGTGGGACTATAGGGTAGGGATGGGCACCTCAACCCACATGGGAGGTGTCTCTGATATAATGGCCAGTTTGTGTAGATTCACAGCTGGTTTCAAACTGACCGTTACATCAGAAATACTTCCCATGTGGTTTCTGTGTTTCTGATGTAATTGCCTGTGGGTGCAGATTTATATCTAACAAATCGGCCATTATATCAGAAACACCTCTCATGCATTTCTCCCACCTTGCAGTTTGTGTAGATTCAAGGTTGTTTCTAACAAACGGGCAAACATACTTTGTTAAATGTGATGCTTAAAACGGAAAAAACTGTACCATAATTATTTTAAATGATTGACGAATGATGTGAAAAAGCAAAGCAAGACACTCATAGTTTCAGTAATTACAAAAGTCTTAATGTTTCTTATGTGTGCCTAAACCGAACCCCGAGCCCCAAAGCTCTGACACCTGTAGTTTATTTCATGAAATGAGATCTGGGGCCATTAGTGAAAAATACATCGAAATAACCTTACATGACTAACTTGAACCTGCTTCATACCCAGCTCCCTTAACTCAACGCCACAATCAGGGATTTGGAGGCATTTTTCTTCAGCATCTCCTGCACATTAGAGCTATTTAAACTCCAGTGTGAGGTTGAAAGTTGGGCTCCTGTTGAAAGCATCGTTAGACCCTTAAACAGTGTTGTATATGATGTTACTGGCTGCTGATTCTGGTATTTTTGGACAAAAATATGGCCAACGGCTGGTTGTTGCTACCTTGTAAGGCGATCCTGAAATCCCTGATTGTGGCTTGAAATGCATTTGCCCGAAATGAGTCAGTTTGTCCTTCTCAAGATGTGAAGTACACCTCTTTGGTCAGCATGGACACGATGCAGGGAATCTGCTTCTTGGCATCGAAGCCCGGCGCGTTGGAGGTGGACTCGAAGTCTATCGCCACCTTGTGGTTGACCCTGGTCATGATCTGCATGAGCTCCAGCTCTTTGCCGTACTTGCTGATCATCTCACATAGAGACTGCATGAACCAAGAGCCCGTCATGGTGTTCCTCCACGAGTAGTAACCTGCAGGGTGGGGAAGGACGGGGTTTACACACTTGCTGACGCATACTAGGGACAAGGGAAGGCATTCAGTCAAGTTGGGTTGCAGCATTTTGATGCCATCTGCCCTTCACACTGTTTGAAACGTTTTGAGGTGAAGTGAAAGTGACCTTTCTGTCACACGTGAACACACCACAGCACACAGTGTAAACAGTGTGAAACTCTTCCTCTGTGTTTTAACCCATTTAATAAGTAAAGCAGCAGGAAGCCAGGAACACAGCACCCAGGGAGCAGTGTGTGGGGACAGCACCTTCATCAGGGGTACCTTAGGGGCCTCTAGCATTCCTGGGATTTGAACCCAAAACCTTTTAATCACAGGAGCAATGCACTAACCATTACACTACCACAATCTAATGTATAAATAGAAGTGGTCTTAAATGACCTGATAAAGTTCAATTACACTAATCAGGGCATGTTCAGAATCGTAGATGTTTGATTTAAATATGAGAACAACAATCAACCATTTTATTATACTGATTCTGACAGAATTATGGAGTAAATAATGTTTGTATTTGAACGCTGGGGCTAAAAGTTCAGTAACTTATGTAGTGAACATTAATGAAAGGGAGCAGTACCTTCTGAAATCGTGGGGGTGCGGTGTAGCCTATAGTAAAAGGATGTGTGGTTTGAATAGTTTGAAATGGCCAAAGGTATTGGGACACACCTGTTTTATTGGATTTGGGCCCCTTACTTCCAGTGAAGGAAGCTTCAGCAGGTTAAGATATTGTGGACAACACCATGCTACCAACTTTGTGGACACAGTTTGGGTTCTGAACCTTTTCTATTCCAGCAGGACTGTGTCCCAGTGCACAAAGCAGCTCCATAAAGACGTGGCTGGAGGAGTTCAGTGTGGAAGAGTCCTGACTTCAACCCCACCCAGCACCTTTCATGTTGGTGTAATGGTCACATGTCCCAATAGTTTTGTCCATAAAGTATATTTAATGTATGTCAATGAGAGCACAAATGAGACAGTAAATGTTAAAAAGTTTTACAAATACATGCTGTGTGTGTGTGTGTGTGTATATGTGTGTGTTTACCTGGTGCTGTAGAATAAGCGTAGAGGAAATCAGCTTCCACTGGGATTTTCACAGGCGAACCATCGGAGGTACTGTCCATTTCAATACCTGCATCCAGGTCAGTGCCCCTGCAGGCCTGTCAACACACACACATTCAACTCAACGCTTTACACAAACAGCACTGTGCAAAAGTGTTGGGCCACCCCTCACTTCTTTATATGTTGCTTCCAAAGATCAGGACTTTCTTGTATGTTAATGTGTTCTTGATGATCAGTTCTCCAGGCTTCCTGAAGGACGTTCCAGAGACTCTCATTCCCAGTCCAGTCCCTGAACCGGACCAGTTTC
>JBBMFX010000080.1:13327824-13349056 GCA_037832545.1 Rhabdalestes septentrionalis | reverse complement strand
TGAGGGAGTCACAGGCCTCCGGCGTCTCCTCTTCCTCCGAGCCTCGGCAGGCGAGGAGAGGTGGGGATCCTCCGGGAGGCTCTCTTCCCCCGAATCCCTCAAGATCCTCTCCCATGGCAGCTCCCAGGGGTCTCGATTTCCCCAGAAGAAGGAGAACTCCTCCTCTGAGTCCTCCTCACCCCATGCCGGCATCCAGGAGGGGGAGGGGGGAACCTCCAGACCATGGGTCTCTCCCTCGGTCCGGGCGTACTCAGCTGCCCACGCATTCAGGGCAGCATTCCAGTCCCGGACCTCTCTCTCCACCTTCGAGGACAGCTGTCTCCTTCTTTGGAGATCTGGCCATCTGTCACAGTCGAAGGTGTCTCGGGCAGGAAACGAAGGACAGGGAGACCAGGATCCATTTTTAACGAGGAGTTTATTAAACCAAACAGAAAACAGATACAGAAAACACGGTGCGGTGGCCGGCAAGAGCAAAACAGAAAACGAGGCAAAAACTGGGAAACACACACGGGGAAGTGAGGCGATGGCCAGATGAGGAAACACTGGGATAAACTGACTTAAATATAACCAAATGAGACACAAACACGAAACAGGTGAAGACACGAGACAGGTGGAACTAATCATTACGGGTGCACAGAGAAACACGGACACAGACACAACCAAACCAAAACAGAACCGGGTATCAAAATAAAAGCCCTGGAAACTGAAACAGAAAATCAAACCAAAACGCAGTGGAAAAAAGGTCACCACTGACCGAACCGTTACACTCAGCACCGCAATAAAACACCATAATTGCTTTAATAACACAGTAATCTTAACAAGCTTGACAACATATTAATGTAAATATGAAACCCGCAAACACTCCAATAAGACACAACCCAGTCTTTCTGCTCAACAATAACACTTTTCTTTAATGCATGGAAAGTAATGGTTATCCCTTGGGATGGGAATTTTACGCGTTAATTAGATTAATTAATCACAGAAAAGAATAACGCGTTAATACTTTTAATGCAATTAACGCTTAAAGTCCTGCCACTATTTGGCAGACATGTAGTTCAATTCAAGACCAAAAATACATCATCTTCCTGTTCAAAGTTTCAAGTAAACAGTAGGGGACCCGAGTCCCAAATCTCTGCTGCGTGAGCAGCCAGAGAGCGCAGTTCAGTGTACAGTGCGAATAAACGTATGAGATTTGGAAGGAAAAAAACGGCAAAATGGCTAATAAAAAGATTTCCCATGATGTCTTGTGAGTGTTTTTTGCCGATTCTAACCCTGAAGGGGCATATTTGTCTTTTGGAAAAGGCGCTCACGTGTCCCCCGGTTCAACTTTGGAGCGCAGCGATGACAAATGTTCAACTGTCATATACTGTAACCTAATTCATAGGTTTGGTTCAGTCAGTGATAAAAATGTCATGACCATTGTAGCCTAAGTTATAGGCATGTATTCAATGATAAATGTTTAAAAAAAACTGCTTCTTGTATCGTCTGTATGTAAGTGCGATTAAATGAGATTAATTAGATGAATTAATCGCCACACCATGTAATTAATTAGATCAAAAATTTTAAATTGCTTGACAGCACTAGTTATCACACATTTGACCACATTTTCCACAACAATACATTTATCACTTTTTCACACCTTATTCACAGGTATGAGACTGGAGATGAGAAGTTTCTTCATTATCTACAACGCAAAGCAGCCCAAAAAAAAATCTAAGATCAGTGCATCTTCTAACAATCTACATTCTCTTAATTAGCAGAAATGCCCAAAATAATAAATCTAGATAAATTCTATACATTTATCTTTATGGTAAATCCAGCGATTTCTATTCCAATCGAAAGCATTGAAGAAATTTTGCTCCAAATTGGTAGGAATACCTTCAAAATGACTCAAAATAACACTAACCTTCAATGCATACAACATAAGGTTATCCACAGAGTACACATTACCCAGCATAAAATGTAAAAATGGGATTTATAGAAAGTGATATTTGTTCACATTGCACTTTAAAAACTGCAGACGACTGTTTCCAGTCCATCTGGCTGTGTCCCCCAACTCATTAGAAAGTCATCAAAATAATCCCATTTATCATGGATCGTAACATTCCACAACCCCCATCGATCTGTCTTCTTGGTGACAACTTAACAATAAATCCATCAGTCCTACAACTCAGACCTTTACTTGATGCCTTAGAGAAAAAATACTGCTGAACTTGAAAACCAGAAACACACTAAACATTATGCAATGGTCAAAACTCCTGAGAGAACACATATTAATGAATTAAAAAACATTAAAGCAACATTACTTCCACAGTTCCAAGAAGCCTGGGTTTCTTTCATGGGCATCATTGTCATTCAATCAGAGGGGGGCGTGTCCCCTTCACATTTCATAATTATTTGTTAGGACCCCCCCACATTTACCATAAATACTGAGTTCCCCCAGCGCTGCTGAATCTTGAATCTTTGGTGAAAGATAGAAGAACACACACCACTGGAAATCCCAGCCAGGGCTGGACTGAGACCAAAAAATGGCCCTGGCATTTTTGGCCATATCGGCGATATGCTGAGGCACATGACACATCAAAGGACATTTGTGTTCACTGTTTTGTTTCAAACATTAAACCACAGTAACCTGAAAGGAAGCGAATAACCTTGGTAAAAAATGATTCTTAATTATTATTATTGTTATTATACAGTCTTTTATTACCCTCATTACAATACTCAGACTTGGAAGAGAAATCCAGTGACAAAATTCCCACCTTGTGAAACAAAACACGGCTTGAGATGTTTTTGGCCAGGGTTTAATAAAATGTACTGTTCACAAACACAAATAAGATAAGTCAAGATAAATTAGGCCTACAGTAAGACCATGTCAAATGTCATGACAGCGCCTCACAATGGCACCTTAAAGTATGAAAAAGAGAGAGACAGAGAGGCAAACAAGGGAAAAAAGAGAGCAAGGATCAGATCAGGCATAGTTTAAATAACTGTTAGGTGAACAGAGAGATAATAACTTATTTACAGCTTAATAGCTTATTTATAGCTTATTCATGGATTAAGAACTGAATTCGAGAGCTCTTCAGTTCAATTACAGAGCTCTGCAATTAAGCATATCTTTAATGTGTTTTTTTTACTAGTAACATTTTAATTGTAGAGCTCTGTAATTGCATTTTTACTAGTGATAATTAAATTAGACAGCTCTATAATCAGAATTGTTACTAGTATAAACTGAATTAGAGAGCTCTGTAATTTGAATTATTACTAGTAAAAGATTTTTTAGAGAGCTTTCTAATTGGCATTGTTACTAGTAGGAATTGAATTATAGAGCTCTCGAATTAAAGTGTTGCTAGTAAAAATGCAATTACGACGAGTAATGCATAGTATATTTTAGGCTAAAACAGCTGGCCATATTCCTCCCTTCACTCTGCCAACATTTCGGCTACTTCTTACCGGGCTCGTAGCTGTTCTGAAGCCTTCCTGAATCTGTCCCTGCTGGGTTACGTCTCTCTCCACCTCCTCCTCCTCCAAATCAGTTTTAATAGCTACTCCTTCTTCATCTGTGTAACTTACTTTGACGTTACTCTGTTGTACACTCCCTCGTGCCGCTCCGGCAGCCTGAGCACTCTGAACTGCCGCTGCACTGTTGCTAGATGTTGATGGCCCTCCACCAGCAGTTGAAATTGAACGTGTGGTGGTGGCAACATTTCTGTGATTTTCACACATATTGCTGCTTCCACTTGTAGGTTTTGCGTTTTTTCTCCCGCAGCTTCTCTGCACCCCCCTTGCTCTTTTCTGGTTTATCCATTTGTTAATACAGACGGACTCAACGCAAACTCCGGTGAACTCTAAATAGCAGATTTTATCAAGGGGAGATGAGGGCTGGCCAGGAGGGAGGCAGGGCGTGGCCTGAGATTTCATTGGACGAGCTCAATGTCCATTAAGACAGTCAACCAATGGGCCGCGATTCGTGTCTCAGATACTCAAGCGTTGCGGTAATAAATAAACTTTTTGAAAAACATTAAATTATGACTGACAGCCCCAGCCCAAAAATGTGTGTCGGCCCACCGGGCATTGCCCGATATGCCCTATGGTCAGTCCTGGCCTGATCCCAGCAGCCTGTCTCTGCACTGACCATTCTCTTCACCTACATGTGGGGAGTTGGAGGAAAACCCGGAGTGGATTTCCAGTGGTGTGTGTTCTTCTATCCATTAAGTGGAGTGGATTCTTTTATGAAAGATTTAAGATTTAACAGGGTTTCCACACAATCCCACCCTGTAAAATGATGAGATTTGCATGCATGCAGAAACTCAGCTGCCACCCCCCCACAACACACACAAACCCCGCCCCCAGGCGCAAACCCCGCCCCATGTGTCCCCCTCCCATAAAAAATGCTTTCGATGCCCCTGGGTTCTTTTATCACTCCTTTAGATTTGCCTGTGAACTCACTACCAAAACACATATATTACTTTACATCCCAACTTAATAGTTAAATAAATCAATTGTATTAATTCCAACATTCCCACAGAACACCTATTTATTTGACACCAATATATATACACCTTATTTCTGTTCGTTTTTGTATCATTTTTGTATAACCTGGTTTCTGTCTTCCTTTTTCTATTTATTTACTTTTTTACATGTTAAGTTAATTTTTCTTTCTCCTTTTCCTTCGGTTTTGTCTTGTTTTGTCAGGGGCATGTGGGTGGGGGGAGGTACAGCTTTACTAAATGTTTTGCAACTGTAATTCTCAGTCGTCCTAAGAGGGGTGTGGTGGCAGAGAAAAAATATATTTATAAATCCTTCTCTGTTGAACTGCTGGTTCCATGTTGTGCTTTTAGCCTCTGATTTCTTGGACAGTCCTGTAATCCTAGGAATGTGAGACATTTACCCAGCTGTTGTTGTTAGGAAATGAATCACAGCTGGATGACAAGTGGACAGGCCTTCACTAAACATCTGGATTCTTTTTGGTGAACTAGAATAATGAGAGTTAGATGTTAGAGAGTTAGAGAGAGAGAGAGAGAGAGAGAGAGAGAGAGAGAGAGAGAGACAGAGAGACAGAGAGACAGAGAGACAGAGAAGCTCAGACTCAGTGCCCACAGCTTGATGTCCTTGGTCATGACTGGTAAGGAAACATTATTACAATCACTGTTAGTTTCTTTCAATGAGCCAATATTTTTGATTAGTGAAATTTCTTCATTACAGTTTTTGTAATCATTAATATTTGTTATTTAATGGGATTTAAACTAACAGAAACACTGTAAAGTCTTTGCAAAAACTTTCTTACCCTTTCCTTGAAAAGACAATAACAACGTGAGACAGCGATAAGTTATTTTCTGAGTTGATCATGTAAAACTTTTTCTAACAAAATGACATATTTCAGCAAGGAGAGGTTTCAGGATGATGTTTATATAAAACAGCAACAGATTTCTCATGTAAGAGTTGAAAATGCAAGTGTGGACAACTGACAAGCTAAAAATAATAATAATAATAAATATTGTAATGTACTTGTCTGTTTATTTAAATTTCACATTGACAGCTTTCAATTAAATATAGAGAAAATGGGATGTAATGAAATTGGAACTGGCATAAAACTCGACTATTTTCTAGATTTTTTCTAAAAAAAGTTTCCAGATGGTACTGAATTGTGTGGATTTCAGACATTCATTTAGAAATCATAGGTTCTAAAAATTACTTGGTTGTAATGCCTAAAGTAATGCTGAGACTTATCCTACCATTTTAATCTAGAAATTTCCACAGATTCAAAAGGTGTGTAGTCTCCACCACAATACCTCTTTACTGGCTGAAAAATCACAGCTTCTTCTACCAAAATAAAAACAGCAGTGAACACCACACATTTTGTCCTGGTAGAAGATGATGTTCACGCAGAAAAATATTTTGGAGAAACTTTAGGTCTGTCAGTTTTTAGATTTAAAGGACACTAGTCTTTAAATCTAGTAAAAATACCTCTATCATGAATTGACCACCTGTTTATCTATAACGGCCCTAATCATAAATGGACAGCCATGATCCTAATTGCACAGCTGATGGATACCTTTTTATCTCTTTCTCCTCAGGTGTTCAGATGTTGAGGTGGACACTCCTTTGCTGTTTCTCAGCCTCTCTGGTCTTGGTCAGTGTCTCCGCCATCAAGACCCTGAAAGAAGTGAAGGATCTGAAGGAAAGTGTACACTTTGTCAAAGACTTCCCTCACCATGGCCTTATGCTTCTGCACTGGTTGGCCAACATTGTAGAAATTGATGAGGGAGCGATTCAACTTACCTTCGATCCAGAACAGGGCAACTATGGAGTGCATCGCCGCAGACACAAGATACCCGATGAGTCTGAAAGTCGTTACTACTGCTTGGGCGATCTGAGTCATGGACGCTCTCGGATGCTGCCTTTGTACGTAACCCAGGACTTTCACAATTCCCGGGAATCTCCTCACAAGAACATGGACAGAGTGCTGATTAAAGTCCGGAACAAGAGTCCACAAAGTGTTGAGAGAATGTATTTACTTCAGAACTGCCAAGGCACTGGCTTCTTGAACAACACCTTTGAGATTAGTCCTCAACTCTTGATGCAAATTTGGGTACTTGGTAAGGACTTTGCGTGCAAAGATAACGATCCCAGACAAAAACTGAGAAAGTGTGAGCTCTTGTATTATCAGCAAAGAGCTGCAACATTGGACATGGTATATCCCAAGTCACCAGGTCTTGCGTGGTTTCTTGTATTGGCCGGTTACAAACCTGAGCAAAGGATTTCGGCTTTTTTCTGCCCAACAACTGACCCGGAGGATAGTGGTTGTCCTCCGCTCTTTGCGGATGAAAGCCAGTGTTTTTTGCACTGCAGGATAAACCTGGAGGTAAAATCCACATCAAATGGATATGCAAGGATCATGTGGAGAGGGATACCAGAAAGTATTGCAAGGACAGAAGTGAAAATAGGTCTTTATAGAGATGGAACTAAAGAAAAGCCTTTGATAGAGCATCCACTTACAGGAAGAACATTTGGATCAGAGGACACTACCGTGCCCCTAAATCCCGGCCTTCAGGTGCGTCTTGTAAGAAGTGAAACTACGTCGCTTCACTTTTTCTTCAGTGCCACACACTATACGAACATCTGGAAAGGTCCTGAATTTGACGAAGCCAATGGAGTTATTCCAACTAGGGTCACTGGTTATGACATGAGTCTGCAGCTTTATACTAAGGATGGCTATGCTTGTGCTCGACTCTACATCAAGGAGTCCTTCACTAACTGGAGAACCGTCTTTGACAACTCCTGGGTGGGATTCTATTCTAGTTCGTTTGATGGTAACAGCAAGTATAGGAAGTATGAGTGGGTCGTAAACTTTGAAAAGACGAGAGAAGGTGACTTTCCTTCGGGTTATAATATCTATGAGCATGAATCCAGTCTTTATATTGGTCCCGGAGTCCAGACTCGCCTCATGCTGACAAAGCATGCGGCTAGCGAGAAAGCTCGCACTGTGCCCTGGGAGGAAAATTCCGCTTTCAAACAGTAGGTAGCTTAGTAGGACTGCTAGATGCCTGTGCCTCATATTTTATGATGCTAGGATTAGCTTAAACTGTGACCCAACTCTGGTCCCGGAGGGATGGCATCCAGTACAGTTTGACTGCTCAAACTCACCTGGTTTAATTTGCCTTGATTGTCAGGTTTAAGTAATGTGTGTGGGGAGGGTAACTACAAAACTGTGCAAGACACCAGACCTCCAGGACCAGAGATGGTTACTCGACTGACCTGAAGTATCCTTCAATTGGTCCTGGTGGGCCGGCACAGTGTCAAGTGGCCATTTGTCACATGTAAACACAGCACAGGACAGTTCACAGTGTGAATGACTTCACTAAAGTGAAGCAGTGAGCATCTGACACAGCAGCATCCGGAGAGCAGTGTGTAATTGTTGTGCCTTTGGTAGACCTGGGATTCAAACCCACAAACTTCCAGTCACAAGAGCAAGTCCCTAAACCATAAAGGCAACAGCTTACAAACCACTGACCACAACGACCCTAGTATCCCCACTGGTAGACTTACTCAAACACACATTTCAACTTACCTGTTCACTTCCAGGTTAAGTAGGTGTGTCCGAGGACGGGTATTGCCAAATTGTGCTGGATGACAGAAATCCAGGACAAGAGAAATTTACTCTACAACCTGTACTCTCGTCTTATGGCAGGGGTGCCCAACTCTGGCCCTGGGGGAACAGTTTGTTAGGCCCTTCGTCAAACTCACTACAACTGGCAATCAGCTGAACCGGGTGGGATTGGGCAGGGAAATCACCAAACTGTGTTGGACAAGATCCCTCTAGGACTGAAGTAGTCATCCCTGCCCTAAAGCAAGATACTTCATGTTACATAACCTAATAACATTCACCATTTATCTCAATTTTGTCATTATACAAATGAAAGAGAACCTACTTGACCCTACTGATCAATTAATTAATTCAATCATTTTCCATAAACGCTTAGATTTTCAGAGACAGGGTTATGCGGGGTGTGGGTGGAGCTAGACATTTATTAAAGTCACAGTAGATGTGAGTGGATGTAAATGTTTTTAGTATGCTGAAATAAAAATTGGACCAGAAATGATATTTTCCTTTCATTTTTTTCATATTGCTTTAAAGTCAGCCTTTGATATGGAAATGTTTCATTCATAAATAACATTTGATATTATCCAATCAGAATGGCAGGGAGTGTTCATGAAATTATGCTTGACTGAGTCTACTGACATTCATAGGTCAGCAATTTGAAGATATTTCGGAGTACTTCTGAGATCCTGACTAGAGTTGGAGAAGCCACTCAGGAATAAACCTCCTTTTCAGCTACATGAGCGCTTTGATTTTCTCAGCATGCAAATCTGTAATTATATTGGACCTTTTTGCATATTTTCATTCTTTTGCTCAGTAATCATGTGGTTGGTACATACAATTATGTTTATTCTAAGGGTTCCTTTGGGAGCTTCTGTCCTATGGCCAGGGTTTTATAGATTGGTTTTCTTGACAGAACTAGAACACCGCCAAATAGAAAACTGCTGTCTGTGTCCATAAAACCATTTTGTAACAAGGACACGATTGACTTGTTTGCTGGAAGTCTCTCTTCTGTATAACATGGGTGAATATTTGTGTTTTGCTAAGTTATTCAAGCCACAGCAGGTGGCTATGGATTTATATGCTCTCGTGTCTCTCAGCCTGCTCTGTAAACATGAGACTGCCAGTAGCATAACCAGTGCAAACCTTAGATTTTATCAAATTGATCCAGAGAAAATCTAATACCTTCTTGTCCTTTCACCTCAATATGATGCAATGTGCCATTTAAACAATTAAGATTAGATTTCAAAAAGTTCTCACCAATTTTTTTCTCTCAGAAAACTTGCTCGTCATTCTCTCTCTCTCTCTCTCTCTCTCTCTCTCTCTCTCTCTCTCTCTCTCTCTCTCTCTCTCTCTCTCTCTCTCTCTCTCATAGAACTGATTTGGCCACAAATCTATTTGTTTTATATACATAAAGCTTTTGGGAAACCTCAGCCTATGCACACATTAGTATTGTAATAATGCTTGTAAAAACGTGAATGATGTACAAATATGTACAATCACAAGAAAGTATGTAAGTAACTGCCCCCCTTTCACAATTATAGCAGTTCCAAACAGAAGTTGCGAGGAGACACAGCACCAAATTCATCCATAAAAAGAGTAATAGTCACAAAAAAAGCTTTTCTGCCAGAAAATGTGAAGTGTGATGGTGTGGCTGCTATAAAGCCGGCGTTAGGAGACCCATAGACATTGGTTTCATGGGCAAGTAACTTAGGTGTAAAAAATAAAATGCTGCTCAGACAATCTTGGTCACACAATGATTTGGTGTTTTGGTTCAGAAACTTCCCTTCTATTTTATTCCTCTTTTTTTGTTCTAATCCTGCAAAGCCCTCTGAAGGACTGTTTAATAGTAATGTGCTAGGGGTGGGGGTTATATTTATAGATTGTCTCCCCAAGGATGCAAGGTAGCCAGTGCGCACCAATGGGGGATATTCATCAGTGAAACTCAAAGGTCAGATCACCAGAGAACAAGTAGATGAGTAAAGGTAATAAATTAAAGAACCTGAAAATAAAAAAGACCCAAATTCTAGAGGTTCCACAAAGAGCAACTCAGGACCACACTGGAATAAAGGAGACTTGTGCCTGATTCTCAAAGAGCTGACTCGAGAAAGAGGAATATAAAGATGCAGAGGAACAAAACCAACAAGGAGAAACACCTGGAAAGCAAGTAAGGATAATCAAGTGAGAAAATAATACGCCCCCCCTCCCCAGCTGGCGATTTGCGGTACTACATCTCAAACAACGATCTTGGTTCATTAAAAAATGTGTAACTTTAGAGCCAGATTCTGAGTATTATGATAATTAACTGACACTCACTTGTTGGTGTGTTGGTGGGAGTTGGTGTTTGACACCCACACAAGTGTTCCTACTCGAACTTATTTAAATGGTATTAGACAACGAATGATAAAACTGTTTATGCTCAAACGCTCAGAAGTAATAATTTCTCAGGTACAAAAATGCATAAAGAATATTTGAGATTTAAATGCATTTGACAAATATTACACAAGCACATGTAATTATATGTGTCTCATGCACTGAAGTATTGTACTGTACTTTTAAAGGACCCATTTAGTCACTGCAAACATGAAGATCCACCACGGATTAAGAATTTGGTTGCTAGAGGAACTAGAACAGACTATCAGAGCAGACAGCTGCTGACTCCTGCAACTGGGAAACTGGATCCTACCTGATAAAACGGTCTCCCACACACATGGATGCGAACAGTATTAGGGTCCTGTGTAGTCTCTGTGGGTAGAGAGACCTCTGTAAGGCAACCCCACCATTCGACAACGTTTTGGCCTCGTTACAATTTTATTTTTCACATAAACTATCCAACTAGTTGAACTCCATTTCCCCAGAGTGTGAAACTTAAAGTGTCTTTCTCTCTGCAAAGTGAACATTAGAATAAACACAAACAAACAGGAAAGCAGGAATATTGTGTGAGCTGGTGAGAACCCAGGTTCGGTTCCAGATTCCTCCTCGGTTCCTCCAGCTGTTGTTTGGTTTGTGAAACTCCATCAGCAGCTCCAATTAATTTAGTGAAGAGCAGATCGAATCAAATCAGGTATTTGGTTTTACCATGAAGCGCAATGGCACTTTATATCTGCATCACACAACCAGTTATTAAGAGTCAGACCTGCACTGTTACAGATTTTCTCTCATCTTACAAAGGAAACATTTTTTTAAAAGAAGTGGTGAATACATAAATAAATTACAGAATACTGTGCAAAAGCCTTAGGCTCCCATGCAAATGGTTTGAGCAGTAGGTTTCCATTCGCATTAGAGAAAAAATATAAGAAAGCAGTAATAATTATCAAGATTTGTTTTGTTTGTAAAGGTTGTTGATATTGTGTGAGTCGGTGAGGAGAAAACGGGTTCTAGATTCCTCCTGGGTTCCTCCATCAGCAACTTTAATTTAATATAATGAAGGACTGATTGCGATAGAGCTGGTATTTAAGGAATCTGATGATTCTAGGCTTTTATGATTAGAGGTCTGGGAACAAATAACAAACACAGACAGTAAACACAGACACTATTTTTCTTAGGGGTCCTTTGGGCCTCCAGGCTTGCGTAGGATTGAAGTGCAGTGGCTCCCTCTGGTGGCCACATATGGCCTAGCAGCAAGAACAATGATCATTTCGCTCTCATTTTTTAACACAGCACTAATAGACGCAAGGATATTCAGGGTCATGTCATATACAGTATCTATAACTGTATTTGTGTCAAATAATAATCACCTTAATCTTAGAAAGCTGTTTTTATGTGTATGAGAGGAGAACGCTAAAGAATCTTTTCTGCATCATGGACAACTCCTCCCACCCCCTTCACGCCTCCTTGATAGAACATCAGAGCCAAACAGCAAAAGACACATCTAAATGAAGGACTGAATGTCACAGGTAATCCTCTCTAACTGTGGCAATAAGACTCCTCCCCACTCCGTAGGGGAACTCCTTAATTAGCGTATTATACTGTTGTGAATTGGACTTGTGTCTGTTCCCTCTGTGAAACAGCAGCAGGTGATGGCTGAATGTTACTGACTGTTAATCTCATTCCCTCATCATCTGCTGCTATTTTCCATCTCTGATCTGTTTGATGTTTATGATCCTGGTGGGTCTCTCAGACCTGCAGGAGCTGCTCAGCTAGTGGAGGAAGATCTGAAACTAAAATAGTGATTATCCACTATGCTGTCCAACCAATTAAGAACCAGATCTGCACCGACTGGAGCTTTAAAACGCTGATAAATCTGCACTATTCTCCTCCAACTTCTTTTAAATATTTACACTTTTTAGTTGCCTTTCTTGTTGCCTTGTACAAGACATTCTCTCGGGATAAATGAAGTTCTTCCTGATCGGATATTATCTTGTGTTTTAAATGCTGCTGTAACTTGTCCAAACAAGACGGGAGCAAAAAGCGAAGAATCAGAAGACAGTAAGGACGGGAGGTGGTCGGCTCTGTTGTTTTTAAGAATAATTTATTGCCAGTAGTAAAGCGGTTAAGCTAGTGGCAGTATTTAAAAAAAAACAAACAAACAAAACAAACCATAAACAAGACCGGAGCGTCGCTCACACACGAGCGGACGCCTGAAAAGGAAACGCGTCCACGCTTCACCTCGCAATATAAATATACTGGGTCCCGTTTCTTTTTGTTTTCTTTTTTTTTTCAATTTTTTAATGGTGGAAAAATAAAGAGGTTTCAAAGTTGCAATTTACAAACAAACGACAAAAAAGAAAAAAAAAACCAAATATCACGGTCACACATGGGCCGCAGAGACGGACGCAGATCGTAACTTTATGTCTTTTTTTGTGGATGAAGACACAGTAAGGCTAATTATGATGATGGTAATGATGATGCATTTTTTTTTCCGTCTTTTCTTTTTTGGAAAATAAAAATCTACAAAACTGAGCTAGTAAACCGTTCTGAAATCAAAACTGTACAGAAGCATTTACATACAAACCAATGATGATCTGAAATATTAGAAAAAGAAATAAAACACACAGCGGTTTGCATGGTTTTCGTTACTATACAAATACAGACGTGGATCTCTTTGAATGTCATTTTCTTTCTTTCTTTTTTTTTATTTATCTTTTTGTCCGTGAGGGTGCGGTTCTGTCCGACGTCGTGTGCGTAGTAGCGGGTACCGGACGCTCCCTCAACTCCGCAACTAGTGGAATGAACTGCTGTGTCCCAACTCCTCTGTACACAGAGAAGAGTGTGTGTGTGTGCGTGTGTGTGTGTGTCTGTGTGTGTGTGTGTGTATACAGTGTAGGATCTTGATTGTGTGTGTGCTATTCTTAAGATGAGCGTTGATCTGTAAGAGTTCAATGATGGCCTTGCGTACAGTGTGTGTGTGTGTGTGTGTGTGTGTGTCTGGTGTGTGGTGCTTTGTCCATGAGAGTCTCCTGCATAAGATTTAGTTTTCAGGCACTTTTCTTTTTTCTGCTCTTTTTGGATCCAGTGTCAGACTTCAGTATGTTGTTGTTGTTGTTGTTGGGACTCCAGTGGAGGTATGATGAGCCGGTGAAACTGCGCCCTCCCGTCCTCTCCGCCGCTGTCGTAGTCGCTCATCAGCGCCTCCGACTCCTCGCAGCAGGCCGACATGTCCGAGCACGAGGCCGTGGACGTGTAGAGTGACAGCGACATGTTATCCGCTGCCGGGGCATCTAGATCCCGCCCATAGCCCAGCGGGTAGTGCCCCGGCCGGGGTCCCGAGCCGCTGCTGGCGGGGTCACTCTGGGGCTCCGGGTCTGAGGGGTAGTGGTGATGGGGAAGGTATGGGCTGAGGGAGTAAAGTTGGGGCAACGGTGGGCGCTGGCGCACCGACAGACCCCCCGGGCTGGAGGGGGCGCTGCTGAGAGCCCGGCCGCTGGGCGTCTGGAGCGTGTCGTAGCCATACTCCGGCACGGGCGGCGGCGGGGGCAGGTCGTCGTGCGAAGGAAAGTCGTCGGGTGGGGGCGGGAAATCGCTTTCGATGTCATAGCCGCCGGGGTAGTAGTCCGTGTCCAGCAAGGCGGGGTCATTGTACAGAGTGGGCGGAGACTCCACAACCTCGTACTGAGGGAACTCCTGGATTCCAGGGAGCTGAACGCTTGGCATCCAATCAGACGTGTCCCAGTGGTATCCTGCAGGACAAACCAGAGATGTCAAGGAAAATGTTACAGTGGGACTGAAGGAACATTCCAGCGTTTTTCTGTTTTAAGGTTTAAAATTTAAATAATAAATAAAATGTCTGAAAGCCAATAAAATGGGCACTTGTAATTTACATAGGTCTTAAGGTGCTCTTATTGAGTTTTAATATGGGGCAAGGATATATATATATATATGTTTATATATGTTATAATTGTCAGAACTGATAATTAGCAGATTATTTTATAGATTTGTTGACTGAAAAGTGTACAAAATATTTGTTGCAGAAAAAAACACTGGGTTGTCCCTACAAAAACAGTGAAAGAAAAGGAACTCTTCTTGAACACACACCAACACGCTTACATCAACAACATTTGATGAAGTATTTCAGTTCAACCCATTTAGAATGAGTTTTAGAAACCCAAAGTCTGAAATTTGTTCAAAATGTTTGGCCTAAATTTGATGAACTGAAATGGAAATTCACACCAGCAACACTCAAACAACTTCATTAATATTGTCAGGGTTAAAAAACAACAGCATGCAAATGTCACTAACGCTTACACACATCCCTGTTAAGTGGCGAAAAATCTAATTGAGCTAACTTAGACTTGGACCTGTAAGTCTTATTAGTACCTTTTCAGAGACTCGTTTGAGATTATTAGTTAAACAATACACTTACTTATCTTAAAAGACACAATATGACATATAAATATTACATATGTTACATTCATGGAGGGCATATATTCATATAGGGTGTAGCATGGATTCACCAAACCATGTTTTGTAGTCTTTCAGTCTTTCAAACCCATTTTTAGCGCTGTGACAAAGATATTCATTTAAAAAGAGGAAAATATATTTAAGTCCCAAGGCTATATCAAGAAGTTATTATTTATTTGATATGAGTGTAACTAAGAAGCTAAAGCTATAAGCAACCAGTCCTTTCTGTGATGCTAACTCACTCCTGTTAGCATGTAGGTAGATTTATTAGCATTATTAGCATCAGACACCTTCCAGCACCTTAATTTTCCAAAAATAGTACGTTTAATGGTTCATATTTTTGTCACAGCGCCACATGCATGCGTGGTTGAGTTAGCACTGATGGGAAAATCACAGGGCTTCAGGCAAACACACGTGAAGGGCATTTCACCTCTTGGGTTCTTGAGCTCATGAGGCGAGAACAACTCTTTAGATGGAAGCAAAGAGAAGAAACCAGAAAGAAAACATCAGATTTTTACATTTGGAGAGAGAGAGAGAGAAAGAGAAAGAGAGAGAAAGAACACATCTTCAGAACACATTTATGCCATTTGCATCATAAAAACATCTTTAGTTTTGATGTTTAATCATAACCTAGCGGGCTAGCTAGCTAGGCCTCAGACTACCACACAGTGATATCAAGCTGGGAGGCTAGCATGTACTTCCACCAAGGCTGAGACACTGAGCACACCAGATAAGAGGAGAACGTAAATTGATAGCTGTGTTTCAACAGCATGCTGAGTGATGGGGGGAGGGGGAGGACAATCCCAGAAGTCAAGGTTGCTGTCTTGTGGTTATATGCTAATTTAAACAAGCAAGGAATTCTTAATTCAGCAAAGTGAAATGCCAGTTTAGTCCATTAGAAAGCATCCAGAGCATACAGGTAATGTGATTGTGTGATTATTTTTAGCTGGTTAAAATAATTTTTAAAGTTGTGTGTAAAACTTAATGACTGATGCATTCCTATAAATGTAGTTCACTCTTCTGGCTTTTTTCTTTCTACATAATTAAGGAGAAATTTCTTGCACTTCAGGTTATTCAATGGAGCCCCTCTTTGACTTAATGAAACTTTTGGCAGCATCTCAAGCATCTTAATGAGGAACCACTTGAGATACTTTTTCTGTTCTAAACCATGGACACAGTGGTCAAAATGAAGTAACCCCATTCTGAATGGCTTCTTTTTTTGCATATTTTCCAAACTGACCTTGCTTTAACATCACATGTCCTTGGTACAATAAAACCCCAGAAAGTTTATCAGGTGTGTCCAAATTCTGACGGGTTACGTAAAGTAACTAAAAGAGACCTGGGGCTGTCCATGCAAATGGCATTAATGTGGTCTTCTGAATCTTCCACCCAACATATAAAAACAGTCATCACTACACAGATTGGAGCACATACACTGCAGGAGCTACTCATGGAGGTGATGAGACAATAAAACAGTACCTTCTGTCTCCACCGAGCCAGCCGCAGAGCTGACCAGGTGGATTACTGTCACTAGGGAGGCTTAAGGAGGAGGAGGGAGGGGGGCAGATCAGAGAAATCTAACGTTAGTCTTGAAAAACACAAGAGAAGTTTCACAGGAGTCAAAACGTCTGTGAGGGACGTAAAGGCGACAGGACTGTTTTCCCCACACTTATAGGCCTCGACCACACAAAGCGGACTAAAGAAGACTTCAGACTCCTTGTCTGATGGAGTTCATTTGGGTTGGGGAAGTGGAGGTGACTGTATGAACCTAAGTTCATACAATCGCCTCTACAAGCCCACGTGACTCCCTGCCTAGACGCCAGTCTGCCTTCGCACCAGCTTGCACCAGCGTGCTCCTAGCCCGCTATTTTTACTAAATTTCACACACTAACTATAACTGCTAGTGACTTATTTTAACGCTTTAACGTCTATATTTCCTCCTACATCGTTTATTCTTAATTAATCTGCAGCACACCGCCTCTAACCGGCTATCCTTTACACTAGCTCTGCTCTGTTTTTAGCCATTAGCCTTTAGCCACTAGCCAGCTTGCACCAGGTTTCAGACTTCAAACAGTTGGTAGGTGAGCTCATGCCTGGTTGGAATGGAAACCTGTAGCCGTGCCAGATCTTCATGGATAACACTAGTGACCCCTAGTTTATGGGGAAAGCAGCCCTGCATGGCTTTATGGACCTTCAGTTATAGTTACTGCAGATGCTTTGATTTGGAACAAGGGGTCACTGCTAAAGGTTTGGTTTAAGAGGATACAGGGAGCACAGGGATAACAATCTTCCACTGAAGTGAACCTAAAGTGTTCAAGTCTTGTAAGGGCACACTACAGAACAGTTGCTTTGGTTTGGATCTGCAGCTATGAGGCCAATGTATCTTCATGCCTAAATCATCATACACTTGTTGAGTTGATCAGACATCTCTAATAAGATTTAAAGTAAGATAGAACCCAGGAAATAGGACATAAACCAAATTACAGAGAATTTTCAGACTTTAGGTATTAGTGGGTAACTTTGGCTCGCAACCAATGGTGCACCTATCGCACACAATTGTCCCTAAGTTTAGCAAACACACATTTCTTTGGACAAAAAGAAGCAATTTAGACCTCACAGGAAAAGAAAATTCTTGGATTCAAGAATTTAGTGCCTGGGAATAGAATCCAGTTTCTCCAAATGGAAAAATCCTTGACTGGTGGCAGCATTAGGTGAAGATTCAGCCATTATGCTAGTGAATAATTAGAGATTTCAATTGCTCTGTAGGTATACTAGCCTCATAGCTCCAGGTCAAACCTAAAGAAGCAAAAGTTTTGTCGTGGTTGTGATCAGTGACCTTCCATGGGGCTTTTAAGGGCTTGAACTGATGGGCGACAATCTGCACAGGCTTCTGGATGTAATATGGTGGAGTGGTGGTGAGGAGTGGAGAGTTTTTTTGTACTTATGATGGAGACACACACATCGATAACAACACTGCAGAGAGGCTCAGGGCTGCCCCTGACGGCATGGTGGGGATTGAAGGAAGGATCAAGAGAATTCTCAAGGATAAAATAAAGAAAAGGAAAGAAGAGAAAAGAAATAGTCTCTCTCGGCCCGGGCAGGAACGGAAAAAAGAAGCAGCGGAGCTGGACGCTGCAGGAAATGGCATGACTGGAGTTCTGAGGAGTTTTGAGGGACTTTTTGCAATCCAGTAACTCAAGACAGGTGTTATGATTCTTCAATTGGACACCAAACATGCTATCCATGTATCAAAACATTACCTGCATATTCTCTGGCAAAAATATGCCCTGTTATAGCTGCTGTTGTGAGGTCGGACAAGCTTTGAAGAAAAATCCAGTTCATCTTGGTGGCAGAATTGAACAGAACATAACTGAAGTAGCGACAGGAGTCATGTCCAACTATACAGCAGTTAACCACTCTGCTACAGACCAAATTACACTGTGCGCAGCTCAGAAAACACCCTATTATTATCTACTAGCCGGTAAAAACTGTTTTAAACAAAATGGCTATTCTCACTCTTTGTACTTAGAAATAATGGCTACTGTCCCAACAAACCTACAACACCCTAAGGACCTTTTTTTGTCAAAGGAATAATATGCAAATGTTTTTGTTGGTCTGTATAGAAAAGTTTAAACACATTCATTCTGAAAGCTTATACAGAAAATGGTTTTTCAGTGTACACAATGTGCTAGTAGGTATGCTAGCAGATATTAGTGTTTCATTCTTTGTATTTAGCACTTTGCACAGCAGCATATGGTGCTTTGGTAATTCTGTTTTGTATAACAGAGAGATTAGATGCATTTCTATGTGACTGCTTAATATAATTAGAAGCCTGTTATTATTAATATTATAAGCTTAATATTTTTAATATTGACGTAAGTTCCATTTGATCCATGTGGCCGTCCACATGCATGCAAAACACCCAATATCATGGGAAATGAGCAGCTGCCTATTTTTCGAGTCAGGAATTAATTGGGTGGGATGGGATTGTTACTAACATTATGTTAAGCTTGTCCAACCTAGCAACGGTTGCTAATATAGGGCACATTTTTTGGGTCAGTTTCTTTAGGAGGGGTCAGGTTTGAGACAAAGCACAGATGAAGGTCAAAATGAAGGTCAAAGCACAGATGTGGTCAAAGGTGAACATTTGCTGATGCAGATAAGATGGACTTGCTATACCCTTGCTTAATGTTCTCATCAGAGTTTTTCGACCATCCGTTAGCGCCTTTGACTACACAAGACAATACGGCAATGAAAGAAAACAAGCAGAACAGAAAAAAGTGAATGAATCAATCATGCAATGAGTGTAAATTAAAAAGAGGTGAAGTAAAGTCCAGAATATCACAAAAAGCATCTCAACCATGCCCTCAACCCAAGTTAGTGCTAATCAAGGGGCACGTTCTGGTGTCAGGTCCTTCAAGCAATGAGAAAAGAGGGGAAAATGGGCTGAAAAAAAGAAGAAAAAGAGTTTTTCTTGTTTTTATGCATTGAGAATCTCACAAAGCCTCAGGTGAGGCCGCTCCTTCCTTCTCCGAGTGATTGTGTGGACTTACGAGCAGGTGGCTAGCTAAAACCTTGCTCTGTGTCTTTGGTGGGGTTTGATCCAAATGGGAGCTAAGGTCCCAATGCAGCGAGTAAAAGAGGGGGAGAGAAACATAACACAGTAATATGATGCATAAACCACAAATCCCCTTCAGCAAAAAAGAGAGAAAGAATAGAGAAGGTTAGTATCTGTGCTAATGCTAACATGCTAATGCCGAATCTGAAACTAAGTCATGGTCATGCATGGTACAAATTAAAACACAGCTCAAGCATCAAATCAAAATACTAATTTACTAATAATTAACTATGTAACTTCACCCGAAGATACTAATGTTGCTCATGCTTTTGTGCTAATTTAGCCACACTAGCATTTTGGGTGGCATTTAGTATTCTGGGACAAAAATCAGTAAACATTTCTGTCAGTAACATATCAAATATTAGCACAAATGTAACTCAGAGGAAAAGAAAACTTTTCTTCATCCGGCCTGTTTTTCCTTAATAGAACTGAGCTCAGATTAACATCAATATGAGATTCTTACAATATCTCTTAAGCTTCTTAAATTCAACACAGGAGAAAAAGCTTCCTCTAAACTCAGCCTGATCTCAATTTAAAATATTAAAATGATAAATTTTTTTCTGACTGTTCTGATCTTTATTCAGTTCCAATCATCAGATCTTCAGATGAACCAGAAGATTCAGAAGAAAATTGTTTTTTTTCTTATAAATGAGGCTGTACAGCGTCTGAATATTTCTCTGTGACCAAATTCTAATTTGCTCCTTATTTATCACCAAGGGGGCTTTAGGAGAAACGAGTTAGACTTTAATACTCTAAAAATAAGAAGTTGATTTATTAGTGATGAGATAAATTACAATTACAATTACAGTTACAATTACAATCATTTGCCAGATGCCTTCATCCAAAGCAAGTTACATGTATGAGGAAAAATTCAAGTTTCAGGACAGATTAAGAACATATTTTCCTCTGGGTAGGTCAGTCAATCATGAAACTAAATGATTCTTGGTTATAAGCAGTATACAGGTCAGTCCTGGTCCAGCTTTAATGATTTGACTCGTTTGTTTGGTGATGCTGGAGCAGGTTGAACGTTAAGCTGTGGATCGTCCTTGGTGTTACTGACCATCATGTGAATACGTACCATTATCATCGCAGGACTCAGACTGGAAGGAACTGAGGGACTGGACCTCAGACATGCTCCCCCTGGTGTTGTAGGGGTGACACGCGCTGTCCTCCGCCGCCTTCTTGCTGAGACACGGGTCCAGATCTACAACTTTAGCTGCAAGAGAAACATGCAGATAGTTAGGCAAGGATAAAAGTAGATGCCACACTTTTACGAACTAATTGATGATAAAATCATGAGACAAAAAAAAAAATCAATGACGGAAATAATGAATTTCTTACTATCTGCTGAAGAAATGTCAAAACTGGACACTGAAGCGTTCACAAGTGCCAGATGAATAGGAGAATATTATTATTATTGTTATTAATATTATAATTTTTATCATTATCACAATAATCACTGCTATTATTATTACTTTTATTATTACTTTTATTATTAACAACAACAAACAATAAGAGCAACAATAAAACAAATTGAAATTTGTTTATGTATCTTCATTTTAGAATGAAAAATTCTTTTTTACCTACTGTACTATACTGTAAAACATGGTAAATACTATTCTAGGAGACATGCTTCATAATCTACCTGAAAATGTTTGTGTGTGTGTGTATGTATA